>JBBMOE010000015.1:10898059-11031776 GCA_037975065.1 Chaetodon trifasciatus
CACACACACACACACACACACACACACACACTCTTTCTCTCTCTCATATGACCATGAACAGTTCATTAAGAATGTGTGCCTTTGGGGTGAAGTCTGCAGCTGAGTATTAGAGGACTTCTTGACTTCAAATGAAATAGCAAAACAGAATTATTTATAGTGTGTGTGTGTGTGTGTGTGTGTGTGTGTGTGTGTGTGTGTGTGTGTGTTAGTGAGAGAGGGAGAGACTGGTGTTGGAGTGCCCCTAAACACAAAACCCCCTTCAGCATGTATAGCACAATTATATAGGTGCACACTTAGACACAAATGCACACATACACACTCAATCTTTCTCCTCTCTCTCTCTCTCTCTCTCTCTCTCACACACACACACACACACACACACGCAGAGCTCTCCCACCTCTTACCTTTTTTAATGACAGAGTGGTCGAGGATGCCCAAGGCTGATCCTTCCTCCATTCCCTGTGTCAGACAGACAGACAGTCACTATCATTTATCCACCGGCCTCACAGCCAACACACACTTACACACGCGCGCACACACACACACAAATACACACACAGCTTGTCTCTCTCAGGCCAAAGCAAGATGGAAGGTCCAGCCTGAGGTTTCCCCTCACAGCATATATGAACACCATCCATATCCAAGTAAATAATACAGTCTGTTACTCTCCGCGCGAGTCTCTTTGTGCAAAATGAAAAGCAGATGATAAATGATGGAAGATGTTTATGTTTATTTTATTTAAGAGGGGACAACGCACATCCATTAAACGCTTCTGTGACAGATTATTTAACATTTTTAACAGTCTATTCATATTCCTACACACCTTTGGAAAAGATTTTTGGCCATTTGATGTCTTAAATTTGTAGAATCGTGTAAATGTCTGTTTTAATATTATTGATGAGCTTCATGTGGTTTGATTTTTTTTTTTTTTTTTTTTGGACAAGAAAAATCAATTGTTTTAAGTTTTCAGTGCAACAAATTTAATTATCTAGTAAAACTACTGCCATTAAATCAATGCAATGCTGTCATATTTTACATTGTTTTAAATGGCTAAATTATCTCTATATATGCTTTTGTGTGGAAATATTTATATACATATAATAATAATTTTCAATACATGATCATCGAGAAATGTTAATTTTTCTTTCACTGTAGGCATATTTAGGAGAAATGAATATATGAAAAGGAAAATGTGTAATAAAAAACAGCCACAGACTCAAAGAATAAATGAAAGCTTTTGCAGCTTATTTGATCTTTTCATTCACTGAGGATCAAATTGTCCTGTTGGGCGATTCTCGGATGTCTCCTTTGTGGTGAATTTATAAGAGGATTCAAACGCGAAGGATATAATCCATTAATCAAATAAAGGTCCTTGTCAAGTGGGAGCGTTTAACAGCAACATGCCCGGGTTGACTCCTCGCCTGGCGCTCCTCTCAAACGTTTCTTTTCTATTAATGACCGTGCTGATCAATTGGTCTCGGTGTGTTTTTCTGCGAGGAGGCAACAAACAGCGTCTGCAGCTGCACCTGCTGCAGGGAAGCTGACTGCTCAATAAACCATAGAAACTATTCTTCTCCCCCCCCCAAAAAAAACCTGCAGGAGGCGAGAGGGCTGCAGTGTGAGCAGGAGCACTTTGTCTGCGCGCGAGGCATCGCATAATGCTGCATGGATGTCCTGACGAATAATAAGACTAAGACGGGCTCATGTCACCCAGAATTTTAGTCTAAAAATATTCAGAAAAGTCATTTATGTTTTTAAAACGTCCGAAAAAGCTCGTAAGACTTCGGCCGAGGCTTCTGTGGAACTGGATCCCAGTCAATAAGCTCAACTTCAGCTTAAAATTCTTAATAAACCCGAAAAGCATCTCTGCTCAAAAATGTGGCAAACTGTTAAAAAGGAGAAATCATGTTGGAAAAACGTCCAACAGGCCGCGTTAAATCAAAAGTGAGGAGAGTCATCTAATATATTATTATTTGTTAATTCACGAAGGATGTTTCAGAGAAAAAAAAAATCTGCTAATGTAACTGCAGAAAAGATTATTTCAGACCTCACATCTCACTCCAATAGTACACAGATCTATTTTACTTTTTATTTTTTACTCTGTAAGCGACGCACAACTGTTTTCCTTCTGGTTTTGATATCAGACACCAAAACTGCTCGTGTGGATTTTTTTTGAGGGAAATTGAGATAAAATAAGCTGCAGCTCCGAAAGAGATTTAAAGACACAAAATAGAATAAATAACAGATGGAAAATCCCAAATCAATGGAAGTGATTAATGAAATGTGACAGTTGTTAATTAAAGGTGTTTAGTTAAAAATCTACTTTATTAATGTGGTTATTTCATCATCGTTCGAAGGAAATAAGGAAATGGATGACAAAAAGCCTCAAGGCCTTTTTGCCAACATCCAAGTATTTTTAAGTATAATACATATTTTTTAACTTAATTTCCATGATATTTGTGTTTGTATAAAAATGAAGAATCAAAGAGGCCAGCTGGAAATTTTGTTCATAGGGAGTTCATGTTTGTGCGCACTCATCTTGTACCGTGTGACTTACGCACGGTCTACCCGGTGCGCAGCGCCAAAGCAACCCAAGGATGTAAAACCAAAATATATAAACAACTGAAGTCACCTGAAGATCCTCCAGGCCGTGATGTCCCAGGTGCATCCCGAGAGGACCGTCCCCGAGAGCGGCAGCACCTTCCCCGAGACCGTGCAGCAGCCGAGGCACAGCTGCATACTCCCGCCGGGGGTCGAGGCTCAGAGCCCGGTGCGACTGTGACAGGAGTCCCCCCTCCTCGGAGCGCGACCTCTGCGAGTGCCATGCCGCTTGCTGATGCTGATGGATGGAGTTAATGGAGGGGTAGGGGTCTGACAGGTGGGAATATGCTGAGTCCTGGCTCTGGGAGTATGGCAGGGAGGACTGGGGATAAGGGGGAGGGAAGTACGGAGGCTGGAAGTCTGAGGCCGGAGTGTGGCAGAGCGGGGGAGCGGAGGAGTAGGCGGCCTGGTTCAGGGAGGACAGCTGGGAGAGGCGCCCACTCGGCGAAGAGCCGCTTAGTCCGTCTGCGCGGTCCTGCGGAAAATGGAAAAGTTTTCTTCGGATCAGGAGCTCAGACACTTTATCGACCTGCTCTCCCAAAGGCGCAAAACGCGACTGACGATTTCATCAAATGTCAGACAGATTCCAAAAGTTCAGAGCCGCGGGAAATGCACCATTTTTAAAACTGAAGGGTGGATTGTAAGAGCTGCATTTGTCTGCAGATAACTCACAAAATCCCAAACTTAAAAATATAAATGATTGTACTAACACAAAACCTCAACAACCCATAAACAAATGGATTTCCATTCGTATTAGATGGCTGGAAATAGCAGCAGCGCTTGAAGTGATGCGCACTGGCAGAAGACGCCCTCGGCATCGCTGCTGAACAGTGTCAGGAAGGTCACGGCCACCAAGAAGCTGCACAAAGGACAGGTAATGCACAGCAGCAACAACACGTCGCTCCGGGAGGGGGTACATCTGTAAATAATCTGTCACCCTGTCAACAAGCCACACTGGCCCCGAAACTGAAAAGCAGAGGGGGAGAGAGTGTTCATTCAGCCTGACGAGGCGCAGAAAAGCAATTTTACTTTGACTTTTACAAGTTTAACCCCTCGTGGAAAAGAAATGCAGCGTGCAACAATTAACATGTAGTCCACTAGCCTACATTTCCTCTCACACACATCCTGGTTAAATTGGATTTTTTTCCCAAAGCTGGGTCAACCGGATCAATGCCGTTGTGGTGGAACAATGTCCATTATCTGGCAGCCGGAGAGGCCCGCTGCCAGGTTAAAAGCACACACATACAGTCTGTATCTGCCACGCATCACCCACACTGAGCGGGGCTGCGCGCTCATCATTTCAGCCTGACAAAGTTCACATTTGAAGCTGGAAAAGCGCTAACACTCCTCCAGAAAGATGGGCCGTGTCTCGGCATGTCACAGGGTTGGCAGTGAGTGGACACATCACTGTCAGGCGGTCTCACTTTGCTGTGACACCGTGCAGACAAAGACCGTCTCCGCGGACAGACGCGCAGCAGTAAACCGAGCGTCAGGAGGGCTCTTTGGGAAGTATGGACACTTAATGACTCTTATGAAGAGCAAAGAACAAGCCAGATTTACCAGAGATGTATTTAATTATCAGCCCCTAAAATCACCAAGAGCCACCACACTCAGCGAACTGACAGTTGTTATCACACACATAAAAATGCATCACATTGTTCAAATCATTAAATATTTTTATGCACTTTCATTTACTCATATTTAGCTGTTTTTAAGTGGTGATAGAACATTAGACGCGCGCTCTTTCAGGCACTGACAGTACAGAAAATAACCGCTTTCCTAAAATTGAGTTGCATTAGTGATAAACAATCCAAAAAAAAAAAAAAGAAAAGAAAAGAAAAGAAAAAGCTCAAAACACTACTCTATCAAACTCACCATAGCCGAATAGGTGTGGATTAACATCTGGACCACAGTGAATACCCCCAAATTTGAAAACTCAACAGGACGCGCAGGCTCCAAACGACTGAAAGGTGTGACGAAAGGCTCCGAGATGTAATCCAGGCTTGTTTAACGGTCCATTAAATTCAACGGTGTTATTTACTTTTCCTTATCTCTTCTCTTGTTTCACGGAGCTCTTTATACGCACTGATGAAAAGCTGCAGCCAGACACGCACACACAGAGTCCTCTAGTCTCTCCATGAGCGCACTACTTATAGGTTTTGCGCGCACCCGGCAGAATGAGGGGAGGGGTCGACAGGGTCCAGTTTTCTTAAAGAGATATATTCATTCAATTACCGGCTGTTAATTCAAACACACTCGCTGTACTTTGACATTTATTGTTTGTTTCGTTTAAAAAATGGTCCTGAATCAAAATATGGATTTTACGCACAGAGATAAACTATGAAATATTGGTGCTTTGAAATGTTTAGTGAAGAAGCATCTGAACATAAACACCATTTAAATCACATTTTAACAAGAAAATCATATTCTCTGCCTGCAGTCGCTTTTACGCACGGGCATCCAGCTCCCTGCAGTCAAAAATCTTGGTGGTTATCGGTTTGAAACTTCAAATAATGTAATTTCCCCCAAACATTTCACCTAAACTGAGTCACGCACACGTTCAGCAGTCGACAGATGAATTTTCTGAATTCAGCTTCACTTAAAAACAACCGAACGGGCCCAGCAAGTGCAGCCTTTTACGCAACAATGATGGACTTCCACATAGCAGACCTGCTGTACAGCCGTGGAAAGAAAAACTATAGCGGAGAAAACAGAAAGCTCTGCGGTGTTTCTGTTACCTGCAAGCCGTCAGTCTTGGTTCGGGACTTCCAGAGCATGGTGACGGCGGTGCTGGTGGCTCTCAGTCTGGGTGTCAAGCTGCAGCTGAGGGGTTAATGTGACGCGGTGGATGAAGAAGAGACGGGCTGAAGGTACAGAGAGGAGTGAGTTAGTTTGAGAGACGATGCAGGAGTTTGTATGGATGGGTGTTGGGGAGGGGGGGTAGAGGGTCGGAAGAAAAGGAGGGCGGGAGGTGGCAAGAGCCGCGGATGGGGTGGCTAAAAACTTTTTCACGGTTTGAGTATGGACTGTCGGATCAGCATTCAGCACTGAATGAGAAAAGAGACGTCCGGCCGGTGATGATGCCAAGGCAAAGGATCACTGACGCAAACGTGGTTTTCTTCCTACAGAAGACAATGGAGCATTTTCATTGTGCTTTTCTGGAATATTTGTCACCAGAAAAAATATTTTAATATGAGGAAAATAATACAAACATATACGGAATAAATATGAAGCTACATTTAATATTTAATTGAGATCAGTCAGTTGTACAAACTCTCGCTGCTCTTTAACGAAAGCGTTGTATTATTAACTGAAAATGTGACTGTTGTGTGCAATCTGCATTTATTCCTCTATCATATTTCTCCAACATTTCATTGCATATGATGACCAAGTTTTTTTTTTCTCCTAAATTTTAACCAGGAAGCAGAATTAGGGGGAAAATCAAACACAAACATAAATCATCCAAAAGTTGTACATTCAGATCTCTGCAAACGTGCAGCTTTATAGAAAGAAGGTGACAGATTAGACCCACACAAGTCTCGGTGCGCCATCTTGTGGTACTCCATAGAAACACTTCATAGACTCTTGAATTAGGATCATGTGACATCCTGGTTTATAAGGTTTAAACACCTCCGTCACATTTTTTCCACGAAACTGCATAAATAACACAGCTGCCTTCAGGTCATTGAAGTACTTATACTTGAGACTTGGACTCAAGTTGGACACTTTTTTTAATCAATAAGGCTTGATAACTTCTCTGAGACCTTACTTGAGGCTTGAAAACAAAAAACTTTGCAATTTTTTTTAGAAATTATCCCAGAAAAATTAAAAATGACAGGCAATCCTTGCATTGCTTCACAGCTTGAATACTGAGCATTAGGCCTGTGCCTTAAAGGAACACGTCTAAGTTATGTCAAAAACATTATGAGACTTGAGTAGGACTCACCTCAACGAGTCTTACAAACAGCTCGGGTTCGGGTTCGACTAGTTGGTGGCAAAAAAATAAATATCGTTAAAAGCTAAGAAAAGAAGACACCTGAGCAGTAACATCGACAGAAAGAGATGCTGGTTATAAAACAGCTCTTTATTAAAGGTATTAACATTTCACAGTTGACATGTATGAAACTGCTTGTGTCGTCTCAGAGCACGCCTGGTTGAAGCTCATTGGGAAACACTGCTCTGCTGGCAGTATCTGAGATCTTTCATGTTTTCCTTATGAGAAAGTCTGGGACAACAGGTGACACGTTATTCCTGTCAGGCTGATAATCAACACACAAGTTTGGCTTCAGTAATAGTCCTCCTTTATTACTCCATTTTCCAGTCTGCAAGTAAAAAAACACTGTCTGGCAGCAGTTTGGTTTCACTTCACTCCCACTGACTTCTTCAGGTTCCTCATACAGCTTAAAGCTCCTTTTCCGTTTCTCATCATGTCTCCAATCTCCATTTTACAGACCGGGCACTGGTCTGCTATGGCACACAGAGCCTCCTCTAGCGCCCCCTGCGTGTGCTGGTCAGGTAGAGCGCTACACTGACTCAGCATCGCGAGCGTGTGCTTGAGCCAACCTTCCTCTCTGACCACGGCGGTGATCCAGGGCTGAGCGCGGACGCAGCCTCCCAGAGCCTGCAGACCCAGCCTCCAGAGCTCTGCAGCCTCGTCCCAGCTCTCCTCCCAGCTGAGGCTCACCTTAACCGGGCCGGGGCTGGAGCCAGAGGCCAGGGCGCTGCGGAGGAAGCGGAGAGCCGTGGAGAAGAACCGCCTCTGACTGGCTTCAACTGAGCCTGGAAGATAAATAAGTATGCATTGTAAGCAGAGTTTGATATTTCTGAACCAAAGCTACCAACAGCAGACATTATATGCCTATATTTAACTTTAAATGTGATTTTAAAAAGAACAATCACGAACACACAACTAGATATGAAAATGAGAGGTTGCAGGAGTGTCACAAAAGTATTTTACAGTCATAGCTGCAATAATTATGGCCACTAGGGGGCATAAGAACATTAAATTAAGATGACATACAGTCAGCTCAGTAAGATTGCCTCCTTTCTCACTGTGCACACAAAGCAACATGAGACCATTACTGACCACCTGATGAATGTCAGTCCACTATTCTCTCCATTAAGCTCGATTTAACACCCTGAATCCACCCAGAAAAACAACTTGTTCTTGTTCTAGATGCTCAACAATAATTACCAGCCACTGTGAACGATTGTCTGCAGAACCCAAAACCAAAACAACGAGCAAAGATAAGCTAAAAAGCTCTGAAAAGCTTCAGAATCGTGTCATGATTTTGGCACTATTCACAATACAAAGAGTCCTCAAACTGACTGATTAATACAGGTTTAAAGACAAACTCTGAGACTCAACATTCGCTGAGGTTTTAAGAGTAACTGTTATGTCTACAGCCTCAATCTGCGTCTCCTGCACGGCAGTGCTTCTGCACTCCCAAAGGCCTTTCTCAAAGCAAAGGAAGGAAACGCACCAGCGTAACTAATAACATTAGTAATGGCCGCATTCCAGTTAAATATGCCAGTTCCACAGCCCTGGTGTTGGCCTTTTCCACAGAAAACATTTTGACATGTTACAGCAGGAAACACAACAAATGAATAAAGGCTGAATTCCACTGAGCTGCATGTTTCAACACTGAATAAAAATAGAAATTCAAGCACTCAAACAGATTTGAAGGTTTGCTGCCGTGCACCATAGAGTGAGTGCAGAATTCTAATTCAAATGGTAAACATGATACCTAATGCACAGAGCGTATTTGCATGCAATCAACCACAGTAAAAAGGTTAATTTTCACCTGGAGGAGCTGATTTGAGTCTACCCATCATTAGTCCCAATGTGCAGTAATTTGCTGCTAGGACCAGCAGACTGGGTTTATGCACCAAAACAGGAAGTGCTTCACTCAGAAGGGCCTCCAGCGTTCTGAAACATGGGTCCTTCCTAGATAGCAAAACAGAAAAATGTACACCATCATCAACGGCAAGCACGACCAGCGATATCTCAGAAGTGATGGTTATGAATGAAACATCTTTGGTATTGACTTAAAAACAACAGATCGTTCCTTCGCAGCCTTCAGATGAGCATTTGACTTTGTGAACCAGCTACCTGACTCTCTCTGGCTCCGTGACGGTGAAGTTGAGGAGGGCTGAGCAGGCTGTCTCCATGCTGGGATCCCTGGTCAACGACGCCCCACTTTTCCCCTTGAGGGAAGTCCAGCACTGAGACAGGAAGTCCACCAGCAGGGCCGGGGCGTCGAGGGTGAGCAGCACCTTCCTGGGACCTTCCTCTGCCGACAGGTGGCACAGAGCTGGGAGGAGATACCTGAAGAGAGGGAGGAGGACGCAAGGGGAGAAGAGAAGGTCCTGTCAGATGACTGCAGCATATATGGAATAAAGCATCCGTGTTTCAGTCATCTTTACCTCAAAGGCTCTTTGCCCGTCCACGTCTCTCTCTCCTCTCTGACGGACATCTTGGTCATCCAATCAGAGAGGCCCCGCTCGGGGCTCTCACCCTGCAAGTGGCTCCGGGAGTATCCGATCAGGAACGGCAACAGTCCAGTCACTTCCTCCTTCAGACAGGAAGTCTCCTCGGCCAGCCATGAGCACAGAGAGCGGAATGTGGCGAAAATGAAAGGGTCACCATAGCGACTTGGATCCACCTACGTTAACAGGAAGAGACGAGGAAGTGTGGAAGAAAAGTGTATGGAGTGAGCTCTGATGTTTTACAAAAAACATTGTAGAACTTCGCAAAATACTTTGCAAGATTCTTAAATAAATGAAGATTGGTTAAAAAAGGAGGAGGACTCCTTTTGAAATACAAAGAGTGAGCTTGTTGGGTACAAACAGGAGCTTAAACGTCGCTCTCTCACCTGCTGCAGGTGGTACACCAGAGCAGAGAAGGCCTCCTCCAGCACCCTGAGGACCTGCCTGCTCTGCTGCAGACTGAGTGAAGCGATGGAGGTCTGAGGAGGAGCAGTGGTCTGAGACGCTCCCGGACAGCAGGCCTGCTCTATGGCAGCCTCCATGATTCGGTAACAGCCTGGGGATGATCAAATGTTCAGGATGGGCAGATGCTGTAATTACAATCAATATACTATTTCAGATAAGACCACTACCTGTGAGTGTGTGCTGCAGCTCTGGGTTCAGTTCGTTACCAGGCGGCTCCTCCAAACCCATTCTGACCTCCACGCAGGCCCGGTTCACCAGTAAGCAGCAGAACTTTGGCGGACCCACCAGCTCCCATCCACACAAGTCCAGCAGACAAGCACTAAGGACCAGGACTGGTCCGATGTCTCTTGGTGTCAACTTAGCCTGCACCATGGGTCTCAGTGCCCCCCACACACGGGCCACGACTCCCTTCAGCTCCTCACTCTCTGCTAACCCGCCTACTGGGGGGAGAAACTGAACCAACTGGGCACACATACTCAGCCTGGTCTGGTCTCTGGCTTGGCAGAAGTCTTTGGAGAGCCTGATCAGCAGACTGAGGAGTTCTACAGGGTGTTTACTCCACACTTTGTCTTTCATTTTACCTGAGAGGAGGCAACCAAGCAAGGCGAGCCCCTTCTCTTGACTGAACGTCTGGTTTTGTTCCACTGCTCTGCACAGAGCAGGTATGGCACCCCTGTTCAGCAGCTGGTCAGGGCCTCTGGGTAAGGCACACACAGCGGTGAGAATCTGGTAGCAGTCAGCAGCCATGGCTTCATCTACCTCGGAGGAGAGGGTGTTTTCTTGAGATGTAGATTCTTTGTTCACTTCACTGCCTTCACCATCCTCTTTCTTGCTGGTCTTGCCCTCTGATTCTGTCACACCGGCAGGATTACTTTGTGTGTTTGCACTCTCTGCTGATTGGACTTTACTATCTGGACTCTGCCCCGTCTCTCCAACTTGGTTCTGTTCCCGGTGCTGCTGGCTGACAGGACCGTTGGCTAAAATGCCCAGCACGAGTGGGATGGTGGTGAGGAGCTGTGGATGAGAGGCCATGTCTGGGTCTGTGCTGAGGGCAGCCAGCAGAGCTGTGCCAAGCGAAAGGAGTTCGTGTGGGGGTAAGCCGGAGTGGTCATTCCCTCTGACTGCTGTCACCAAAAGCCGAGCTGGAAGGGTCAGGCTAACGGCCTCAAAGATGCGCCTTAAAGTGGGTTTGTCGAGCTGGTTTGCTGGGCACAAGCGAGTTATCTGATGACAAGGAGAGGAAAACAACACAGTGCTCAGTGCTAAGGTCTGATCAAGTGGCCCTTCAATACTCCACATAGATATGCCTCCCTTTATAGCCTCAGTTAACAGATTAATAGTTAAACCAACAGTTTAACTATTAAATGCTGTCTGATAAAGAACCTCTGCTATAAATCCTCCCCTTGTGGAAGTTATTATGTTCAGTCATTGTTGAAACTAGCTTATACAGGTGTTGACTTTGTGGGTAAAGGTATCTATTATGTTGTATTAAGTTGGTAAACTAATATTAGCGGTGAGGGTCAGTGGAAACTGTTTACTGTGTATCCTCGGTATAAGACACTTACCAGCAGGAGAGCAGCTAATGTGTGACTGTCATTTTTAGCATGCCTGAGCGTGTGAAGACACCTCTCCAACACCTCTGTCTGAGCATCAGTCAGTCCACCTCCTGCATTCATCTCCGAGGCTCCTCCACCTTCTCCCTGCTCCCCCTTTCCAGAAGGCAGGCTGTTCACGGCAGGTGTAACGTCGGCACTGTCAGCCATTATGACCCTGATAACTATGTAACCAAGAGAGGAATAAAAAGTAAGCAAACTTTAAAAAGGAATTGAAAAGCTAACTGTTAATCATGCCATTAGCTCCACGCCGTTGAGGGTACGACGAGTGGCATAATCTACTGACTTTCATTTAGTTTGCTGAGTCGAGGCTTAACAAGAAATCGACATTTAAAATTTGAATTAGTAAACCATCAGAAAATAACATACTTTGTTGACAGCCCTTTCACGCGCGACAATAACTCGTGAGCACTTTCCGGAAGTGAATTGTCAAAATAACGCCGCCAGAAACCAATGAAAACGCTCCAACAATGACAAAGAACCAATCACAAGAGGGATACTTGGAAGGCGGAGACGCCATTTTGGTCCGTGTCGAAACGTCGGAGAAGCGAAGTAGTGTTAGTTTTCAGGCATTGGAAGACATTAACTGTTTTTTTTATTTTTAGCATCAATCATACTTCATAAACGATGAAAGTTCAGCGCGTTAACTGTTTTTGTTGAGCTAAATCAGCTCGCTTTTGACATCTGGTCGGCAGGTGGCGCATGGCGGAAGTTGTCGGATTAATTTTGGTCTTCATCTTAATTTAAGATGCAGCGCAAGCGACACCAGCATTGGAGTAGGTGTTTGTGTAATATAACTTGGAGCCTACATTGATTTACCACACATTCCTTTCCATAAGTACGTTATTACCAGCCTGCTTCTATCGGTCGCAAAACGCTGCAATAAATTTGTCTCAAACAGCTTTATTCTGAAATACTCCTCACCGGAAGCTTTATTTATTGCTTGCCAGGCTTGACAGTGGTCACACGGGCGAATCATCTGTACAAGAGAGGAATACTGACCTAATTAACTGTACCGAGGACCACAACAGCGACGACGCAGCACATTACAGCGACCTTCTGAAGGGAAAGACTGTGCCATTTGCCGTAACTGTAAGTCCACGCACACTTTTGTGTCCTTAATGCTGTCGTGACATTTGCCATTAAAACAGCACGGGATAAATCAGTGTTCACCTACGGTGTGTAGTGGGAGCGAGTGGCAGCAGCTGTTAGCCTCAAGGTGCCTGAAACGGGGGTGATCCGAGATTATACAGGTGAGATACCTGACGGTGCTCAGCCTCAACATTCATGTTTCAGTAGTGGGACGTCGGCCAGTGTCATGTTATCCAGCTGGCTCGGGTTTGTAATTTTGTGGTAGTGCAGTTGAGTACGCAGGCTGTAGCCATCGGCCTTTATTAAATTATTTGACAGTTAAAGACATCCTGTCTTATATACCCTGACTGTTTTCAGGCTGTTGAGATACATAATGCACGAGCCCACCATTTTGGATGAAATGTCTCAGAGAAATCACCCGAGTGATTTTACTCATGCATTTCATTTGACTGACAGAGCCTCATTCGTGCAGACAGCAATGCACTTATTTGCACTTTAATCAGTCAGTTAATCCATACTCTAAGAATCAATCAGTCTTATAGAGTAGAGCTTAACTAACAGTTATTTTCTTTAGAGCTGCAGCATTAGTCGATTAATCAATTAGTCGATTGAAAGAAAATGGATTGGGAACTATTTGTGAGTTGCGGCTTCTTTAATGTAAAGATTTGCAGGTTTTCTTTGACTAAGAATCTGAAGACATCACTTTGGCCTCTGGGAAATTGTGATTTTTCACAATTTTTTTTGACATTTTGTACATTAAAGGATTAATCGACTAATAGTGAAAACAATAGGCTGATTAATCAGTCATGAAATGATGAAAATTATTTTTTTCTTTGTGTGTTTTGTCTAATCAATTAATCATTTACTTAATAATATGGAAATAGTTCCCATCCCATCCTGACCACCTCAACCTGAAGTGATGTTCCTTATGTAGACAGATGAAGAGCTTAAAAAACTCAAGTATTCAGCTTTAATATGAAAATGGTGGCCTTTCAACTCTTTGTATTTGTGACGCTTTAACCAGCAGATGTTTGGTGTTAACGACTGGTTTCTATATTTTCACATTGATCCACTTATCAATTTGTTGACGGTCGAGTCGTTACAGCACCGCATGGGAAATTTGACTCGCGGCGTCACAAAAACAGACATGAGCTCAGACTCATCCCTCAGTAAACAGAACGAAAACCGTCAATTAGTGGCATCCAGCAGCGGTGAAGACGACAAGTGACAGCAGTAAAAGGAAATGACAGCAGGTAAAACCGAGAAATTAGAGGTTTAAAAGCAGTGCAGTGTTAAAGGTAATATCAAGAAAGGCATAAAAATGAACAGTTTATGCTAATCCTGCAAAACAAACTACATGTAATGAATCAGAAAATGTGATTTCAGTTAATGGGATTATTAGGCAAAAGCATCAATATGCGTTTGATGCGAGTCGTCTGCTGAAAAATCTATAATACCTTAGAGACTGTTGGTGTGTGTTTATATACTACAGTCAGAGGTTTTATTCAGTTGTAAGGTTAACTTACAAAAGCCTCATGTTGTATTCATATCTTCTTTATCCTCCTGTGATATTCCTACACTCAGGGGTTTATGGTATTGCTGTGATATATTATCCTCGGATTAGAATAGCTGTCGCTGTACGGATGTGTCTGTGGTTGTCAAAAGGAAATGCAAGGGTTATGATTATTATGATGATTGTCTTTCTGCCTGGGAGAGAAATAAAAACATCTTAATTTCCCTTCCATGTAGCAGCCAGAAGGAGCTGTGCGTGGGACTTGGTGTCATTACAGCGAGCGCTCCACCAACCTGTCTGCCTAGAAGCCAATACAGAGCTGACAATCGTGCTATTGACTGCTGCAACCGAGAGAGAGGAGGAGGAGGAGGAGGAGGAGGAAACAGCCGGAGAGGGAGAGAGACTTTCTGGATATAAACGAGGGGGGGTTTCGTCACAGGGATCATTGTTTTGCAGGGGCTTCTCGTGGGAAAAGTAGCTGTTGAAATTGGCTGATCTGTCATCAGCTCGGTGCACCTGAGCTCCTGCTGCACCCTCTCAAAGTCACCAGCAGCCTGTGGGCATTCGTGGCGCAGTAAAAAGTGACTTCAGCAAGGAGGGAAAAAAAACGTGACTGCACAGTTTGTGTCTGGATTATTTTTTACCAGGAGCTTTTTTTTTTTTTCTTTTTTCTTTTTTTTTTAAATGTTTTGGTGGCCTACCTGGGAGAGACAAACAAGCGCAGGAGGACGAATGACTGTTTGTGGATTTTGGACTTACTGAGCTGTTGATTGTAGCGCAGGAGGAGGCTGCCGGGGCTGAAGCATCTGTGTGCAGGAATGCAGATTCCCATATGGAGGCAGAGCGTGCAGGTTGGTGGTTCTGATCTGTGCCTGATGACCGCAGCTTTTACAGCATTTTTGTAGCAAGATTGCGGTTTTAATAGGTATGCTGTAGTTGTAACGGCGTTTTCAGCTCAGACAAAATGGTTTTCAGCTGTGAATTACAATCTGTTACTGAAGTCATCTGCTACCTTGAGCTTTTTACTGCAAAGTAGTAACTCTGCAAAGAGCAACCATACGGATATGTAGCATGGAGCTAACATTTCCAGACGTCTGCACAGCAAATGTTTGTGAAAGCTGCTTTGTTTATTTCCATGTTGCCCCATAATAGACTCGGTTGATGTTTTAGAGAAGAGGCCGGCTGATGTCTTGAACAAAGTGTCCCAGGACCTGTTCTGTTCACTCCCCCCCTTTTTTTTTTTTTATACCCCCCTCTGCTGTAAGAACTTGCATGAGAGTCGGAGAGGGGGGAACGGCTCTTCAGCTCCATGCGTTCCTCATTAAATCCAAAGTCAGCCTGACTGAACAGTAATTATCTTTGTGCTTCAAGACGACAGATTCACCTACGTGGAGGAAAATAACCTTAACCGTTCTCATGAGGGCGAAACAGTTTGCATCTCGACCCTTTTTGTGACTCCCTGACGAGATTCATGCTTTTATTTTCATAACTAATTTCTTTGAAATTAGAAACTTCCTCACCTCCCTTCCTGGAGGAAAGGGCATGAAGCATTAGGAAGTTAACTGAAGCATCTGGATGGTCCCTCCTTTAGACTAACAAGTGTTGCAAAGAACTCATGGAGGACCTGTGAGGGATGCAGCTGTGTGAGAAAACTGAGTGATCGCTGTAATGCTTGCACAGGAAAGAGATTAGGAGCTTAGGAGAGAGGTAGAAATACTATTTTTTACCTTCCAAATTGCAGTATTCCCAAATGTGAATTCACAGAACATTCAGGCTTCAAGGCTAGACACCAATAATAAGTTAAGATTGCTCGTGTCGTCTAATACGCTGAGCTCTGCCTTTGGCTACGACTGAGCGACGAGGCAACTGTCAGAGAGAAATACGCTTGTTTTTCTTTTCTCACTTCTTTGTTGCCTCAACCAATAATTAAAAGGAGGGAGCTCACAGGATTGTGAGTCATGTTACTGTCAACAGGATATTAGCTGGAATTGTTGCACCATGAAATGGGATGTTGCTCTTGATGTCATACTTAGAGGAGAAGATAGTAGCCTGTTCTTATGTAAGGAGAGGATGCAAACTAAATTATTGATTATCCCCCTGCATTCAGTAATGTGGTGTTTGTCATTATCTCTAACTGCTAAGATCCAGTATGTCCCCTGCATGTTTGCTCTGTCTGCAGAGTGTCTCCGGTTGAATATCATTTGAATAAAATTTTGTTATCAAGTTGATGGAGTTCATTCAAATTCTGGGGAGCGCTTCTCTGAGGAGCCGGAGCTCGGTTGTCTGTCAGTAATCAAGGAGGAGAAGCAGGAAAAACCTGAATAATTCACATCAGGGCTGAAATCACTATAAACACACGAATAAGAATATTTTTCTGAACAAGCTAACTTTGTTAATTTGACATCATTGATATTAAATGATCCGCGTGTTGACTCGTCTCTTCTCTTGCTCTCTCTAGCTTTGTGTTTGAGCGGCTGAGCCTGTGCGGCCCCCCCGAGGCGGCCATGTTGGATCTCTTCCTCAGAGTGCCGGTGTTGACCCGTCTTCACCTGTCACCTCACAGCACCTTGCTGCCAACCTAACTCCTCGCTCCCTCTCTCTCTTCCCGCGTCTCTCTCTTCCAGCGCCCGGCCAGGAGAAAGGTAAACGTGAGTTCAGGGTTTTTGTGTTGAGCAGGTGCGCTTGGTTTCTTTGAAACAAACCGTCTGTAGATTCAGTTTCAGAGAGGTGGACCAGACTGTAATGGTTAAAGGGAGCGGTCTGAAAGCTGAATGTGAAGCCACTTTAATGAAAAATAAACTTTAAATCTACATTTTTTCTTGTCTCATGTCCACTTTTTTAGCTATGCTAAGCTAACTGGCATATAAGTGCATTTATAAAGGTGTTCAAGTATTCCTTTTCAGTGTTTTATTATGTAGTTATACTTTGCTTTGCTGCCTCATTTCTGTTGAATCAAGAGGAAATATTAAAGCTCTGTTTCCTTCTCTAGGTCCAGGGCCCTTGTGGAAAATGTCCTATGCACACCACAATCTGCTGACCTGGAGCTTACCTCAACTCCTCCTCCTCCCGCTGATCTACCTCTGGCTGTTGGCTCCTCCTCCCACAGGTGAAGTAAACCAGTCGTCATCCTGAGCTCAACTGGCCAAGCCACATTTGTTGACTGGGAGCTGATAAGGAAATTCACATCTGTGCCTCTTAAACTATCAGCCCTTACCTGCACAATGGGTTTACACACCTTTGATTGCTCAGGGTGGGTCTTCATCCTTCTTACGGTCTTACAGTGATACTGTGACAGTGTTGGCTGTCAGTTGGTGTGTACTGTCCTTCTGATAGCAGGCGGCGGACAGACAGGAGACTGTTGACATCCTTACTGTGTGTGCACTGTATGTGTGCCTTCTTTCTGAAGCCACCCCGCTCAGTGGGTTACAATGTGAAGCAGGACAATAGGGGCTCTGTGAGTGCACATAGTGTGTGTGTGTGTGTTGAGGGGTGGGGGACGGAGTGGACAAGGGGTGGGAGGACTAAACGGAGGCCAAAGTGTCCTTTCTCAAACAAACTGTGGTGCTGTTGAGTGTTTGTGTACGTGGCGGGACGTGTCTTTTTCCAGACTGGAGTTAAGTCAACCTTAGCTCTTGTGTTGCCATGGCAGCAGCAGCAGCAGTTATGGCTAAAGCACTATTTCAGACAGTTTGATGAACTGTGTGTTTTTTTTTGCTTTTTTCATTTTTCTTTTGAACTGTTGACGTCCTTGCCATGAGCAGGACGAGCGCTCAGCTGACTAATCTCACGCTGAATCTCACCTTAAAAAATATCTGAAATATTGTTGCATCCAGTGTTTTTTTTTTATTATTAAACAGCATATTTGATGCTTTATATGGTTAGCATTTTTTCACCAATAGCCATTCAGTGTATTTACATTCTGTAATTACCTCGCTGGAGTCGTTTTCATTGTTGGTGGTGGATTGTGGGATTCATGTCGCCCACCTGTGCACGAGGGACTCACAGGAAGCAGCATGAAATCCAGTGGTGCTGTTTATAAATTCATCTCTTAGATATCAGCATCACTGTTCACCCCCCCTACAGCCATATCAGAGCTGTATCAAGTTATTACGAATGCAAATCCAACATTTCCTGCTGCTGCTAGTTCACAGTAAAAGCCTTTCAACTGGCGAAACACAAGATGTGAAGCAGTCAAAGGAAAATGTGTTTGTCACTGAGGTTAGCGCTGACAGCTGTCAGCCATCAGAAATACGTCTACAATCAAGAGACTGGCAGTTTGGGCATTTTTATTTGACAGCAGATCAGTTTTAACTGTAAGAAAATAAGGAGCAGCCACAGTGAGCTCTGCAGGAGCTGCAGGTTCCAGCGTCTCAGCGAGGTAACCGACTCCTCTGACTGTTCTCTCCTCTCCGTGTGCAGCGTGAAATCAGGCCACGGTTGTGGATTGATGCAGAAAGGATGATTATCGACCGTCTTATTTGTTCAAATAACACACATTTGTTTGGCTGCACTGTGTTTGCTCTCCCCAGAGGTCTGCTGTTAAACTCACCACCAGATCAACCAAACCTGAAAGACTATAAGTTGCTGGATATGATCGATACATGTAAACATGAAAGTAACTTCAGATTTTCTGGATGCGTTGTAAATCAAGGCCTTAGAATATATAATAAGCAGTATTAGTGCTGCAGTCATTGGCAGCGTCTTTCCAAAACGTACTGCAGAACACTGTTCTGCTGATAAATGACACCAGTGAGCGCTGCTGATATTTGCAGTACATGACTGCTAACTTGGATGTGATCTGCATCCAAGTCCAGACTGTTCAGAACTGCAAGACAAAAATAAAATGGGTTTCGTCTCAACTGCGTGTTAGTCAGAGTTGGCTCGGCCGTAGTCCTTTCTGCTGGACCATTATTCATGGCTAGTTTGGCTTTGTGTGGACGTCCATTGAAGTGGTGAAACATAAGCTCCCATTTCTCTCTCTGTTACTTTTATAGCCTTTTATTGCACCTGTCCACACAGTGGACTTCTCATGTGGGACAATGAATGGATTGAATTGAGGTCATTTGATACTGCAAAGGCTTGATTAAGAATAGTTTCACCACCCGGAGCGATGCTCTTGCTAACTGTACCAGCTCACTGCGCTGCTGATATGAGTGTGATATGGTCCGGCTCAGAGGATGGAGTTTGGTGCGTACTCCATACTGTGCTCGGGGTTTTAATCAGTCTTGTTTTGTCAGAGGAAAGCCTCACTTCCTCTCTGCCGCTGACTTGGCTGACTGCTCAAACTGCGGCTGCATGTCGGCTTTTCTGAGAAACGTTCAGTCAAAGCCTAATCTGTGAAAAGTCTCACTAGTTGGGAGCGGAACTCGCTGTGAGTTTCACTTTGCCCCTTTGCCTTTGACAATGCCAAGAGGGCCCAACAATGCCCTGATTCATATAAACAAGTAAAATCTTGAAAAGCCTGGGAATCGCTGCCCAGCGGCGAATCCTTGATGTCGCCTTTGGCAGATCCTTTTGATCTAACTACGCCAGACTCTTTCTAGAGTTTCTCTGCAGGGAAGTCAGTTCAAAGCTTCAGCTGGTACTGAAACCCACCCTTTTCTTTTAACCGTGGCTGTTATCCTCTCACATTTTGACATGTGAGTGAAGCGCATCCTTCTGCCTCTCCAGGTGTGTCAGCGAATTTCTGTCGGGTGACCGGTGGGGTGCTTGGGATCCACTGGAGCAGCGTCATCACCCTGGGCTGGCGACCTCTGGCGGCCGGGAGAGGTGGGGCGACATGTTGGGAGGCCTGCTGCCTGAAGCCGAGCTGCAACGCCGTTTGGAGCCTCGGCGGACAATGTGTGCTTCTCAGCTGCACGTGGGATAATGGCTGCCCCATCACCTCCCTGCCCCAGCCCCACCAGGACTCCCTCGGCCTCCTTCAGCTGCTCTCAAAGGTGCAGAGCGCAGACAATATTTAAACGGACACGTTTTTTTAGCGACCTGTATGGCACTGCCGCTGATTGGAGTAATGTAACCAGGAAAAGAAAAAGCTTAAAAACAGAAAATAAAGCTGCTTCTTTGTTATTTGGTTTTGAGCAGAACATGAGCATAAATTATTGCAGAGGACGCACAGGGTCAATACTTATTGAAGTGTTTAGTAGTTCTAAAGTATTTTTCTAAACTTGTTTGTCCTCTGTGACTTTGCTTTAAGGGTCCCGTCTTAAGAAGACGAAGAAGAGCTCGTCACGCTCAGCCTGCCGGAAGCCACACATCGCAGACGGGACACTTTACCAACACGGTAACTTCACAGAATATACGTTTATACTGATCGTTGTAGCAGATGCTGTTAGTTAGTTAGTTAGCCTGACATACCAGCAGGAGAGTAAGTCAGCCAACATGCTGTCTTTGTCGTTCTTTCTACAGGGAAGTCCCAAACTGGAAGCCGCTCACCCGACTCCAACGGCACCCAACACCATCACCCTCCTTCAAGCAGGCCAAAAGAACCTGAGCCAGTTAGCCAATGGCAGCGCAGACATCGCTCCTGCTCCATCACAGCCGAACTCAACGGTGGACAACGCCGTCGATGCTGCTGCGTCTTCCAATAGCAGCGATGTCAGCACGCCCACAGCGACTGCTATCATCGCGGCTCCAACACAGGCTGGTAAGGACGCCATTATCTGCAGCGGCCACATGCTCAGGCAGTGATCACCTATTTCCAGCTTCAGTAATATGTCTTGTCCTCATTTATTAATTATGAACTAATATATAATGTAGCAGCCCTGTTTCGCAGCCTTGGAGGAAGATATCACATGACTCTCAGGTCCTTTCTTTACTAAAGATGATTTGAAATATCACATTTTTGATGTTTAAGCTTGCTTTTTTTCTGCCACACACACACAAAATCTGCAGAACATCCTTTGTGTTTGATAAAATGAAGATGTCCTCTGTCCACATATTTTATGGCAGGCTGCTCAGATGTTATTTTTCCAGATGAAAGCGACATGCGCTGTGGGTGTGAAGCCAGATGAATCTAAGCATTAGGAATGTGCTGAGACACGCTGGGCTTCTACAAACAGGAATGACTCGTCTGATTGGTTTCTCCTCCCTGAAGGGCGATTTCTCCGCCGAACCGGTGTCAGATAAAAAATATCAACAGTTCATATGCAGAACAATGACTGTCGTTACAGATGAAACCTTTCCTTTTAAACGCTTTTAAGTGTCAGTTCGTTTACTCGAGCAAACAGTGACAGGCTGAGTCGAATGGAAACACAGAAGTTGTATGAAGGTCACCTGAGGAGGTTGGACTTGCGTGCAGAGCGGAACCTGTGATTCTGAAAGAGGACATCTCACAATGCCACCTTAAGCAATTAGCTGTTTGTCTTAAAGGGAAACCAGTTTTACACCATGATTGTGTACTACTCATGCAGTAATTGTACTGCTCCGCCTGTGAGAGCGGCTCCATAACGACAGTTGAGGACGTGAAGGAGGTTTGTCAAGTCTGAGAAGATGATGATGATGATGATGATGATGATGATGATATCGATATCGATATCATCATCTCTGTTTGGGCTTGGAGGCTGGAATGGAAAGGCTGTGTTTCTAATGGGCCTGTGGAACTGGTGGCAAACTATAGATGTTTATCAGGCAGGGAGGGTTTAGTGAATAGAAACTATGGAGCTGCATGATGGGAATTGTAGGATCTGGGTTTTTCTGGAGCTCGACCCATACTAGGGACTAAAGTTCAGGATATTTTGCCCTCTGTTGCATTATCATACAGTATAAAAATGCTGATTTTGATTTATTTATTTATTTTTTATCTGTCATTAGTCCTCCAGCTTGATGGAACTGTGATAATAAATCACTGGAGTACACCTTTGAGGATCTCTTACACTATAAAGCATCACAGTTGGTCTTGAATCCACTCTGTTATAAGTGAACATGGTTAAGTATTACATGGTAATCAAATGCATTTGTGTGTATTTGGTGAGAAAGTGGAGTGGAAGTGAAATAACGTGGTCTCGGCCCCACAAGACGAAATGGTGCCATGTGTTTGAAAGCTCCACTCTGACCAGTTTTGGCTGTCATGCTGAACCTTTTGGCGTCATCTTCTGACCCTGTGCTGCTCTCCACGACAGTGAGGGAGCTGGTGGTGTCGGCAGGAGAGAGTGCGGAGGTCACGCTGCCCCGCAACGAGGTCGAACTCAACGCCTTTGTGGTCCCAACGCCCCCGGCAGGTAAAACTGTGGAAATATTAACTGACGGAGTTAATAAGTGAAGTTATTAAGTACAGACTGCGTACTATACATCACACCGAACATTTGCCAGACAATTTCAAATCCAGACTGGGAAAAGATTATACAGTTTCTGAAGAGGCGTGCACGTCATCATTTTGCTAATCCCTTGATCCGTCCCCGACATGCTCCAACCATACTGGAACTATCCTTACAAAGATCCATATGTGATAGATTTTAATTGAGCGCATGAGCAGTTTTGTTGATTGTATTTGTTTGAAGTTGCCGCTTCTTTCCAGGGACAAACTATGCATTTGACTGGCGTCTGATAACTCATCCCAAAGATTACAGTGGGGAGATGGAGGGGAAGCACAGCACGACGCTTAAACTCAGCAAGGTACGGCTCACGGCTTTCATGTTCACGCTCGGCTCAAAATAGAACGCGCAGCTGGATCTCTGTTGAGAGTACAAACAGAGAGTTTCTTAAAAAGATCACTTCCTCTTTCTGCCTGCTTCGGTTTGCTCATTCTCTCCTCTCCCTCTCAGCTCACTGTGGGCCTGTATGAATTCGAGGTGACGGTGGACGGGGAGGGGGCCCACGGGGAAGGTTACGTCAATGTCACGGTCAAACCAGGTGAGGTCCAACATTCAACATAAACTCTTGTTCATATTGACCTAACAGTTGCGTGCAGTGAAAACGTCCATTTCACCAAAAAAGACACTTGTATTGAATTCCTTCAGTGTCTTCTGTACAATGCTAGTGTGAACAGACACGCATGTACGCCTGCACACAACCGCAAGGTGGCTATTCTGGTTTTTGTGTGCGTTAAGCAAACATCCTGTTCAGTGTCTTCCACTCTGTGCTGTTGAAGACATGCTTACGACTCCCCTTCCTCTTTCGTTATTCAGTTTTCCTGTGTTTGGAAATATTGTCAGGTTTGAGTTTTGTACTGTTTTCAACTACAGAAATCAGAAAGTAAAGGCTGGCTCATTTATCGCGGCGTTATGGTGGTATATGTTTACAATATAACTATAATTTTGTCAGCCTGAAAACTATAATTTGTGCTATTTTTATTTTTTTCCTGTATGACATCCATTGCATGTCTCTCCATCTTGGATCCTTAAAGGGTTTTTTTGGGAGTTTTTCCTTATCTGAAGTGAGGCTCTGAGGGTAGAAGGGTGTCGCGTGCTCTTCAGATCACACAGCCCCCAGAGGCAAGTTTGTGATTTGTGATATCAGGCTATATAAATAAAACCGACTTGGCTTTACTAATGTGATGTGGTGAAAGCCTGAAAAATCACGTCCTCGGGCAAACATGGATAAACATATGCAAAGAGGAGAAGTCACACGTGACTGAAAGGCTGATATGAAATATTTTTGCAGCACCAGCACAACTGCGGCCTCTGAGATGATGCAGTTTGTGGTGTTACTGCTGTGTGCAGTGAGGGTTTGAGACTGATGCTGTCACGTTTCTGCTTGTGTTTGAAAAGATAGGAAAAAATACTTTAAAAAAACTGTGAAGAAAAAGCTAAATTTAAATGCTTTAGTGTTATTTCAGGTCTGTTATAACCTCAATTCCTTAAAATTTGGGACACTATGTAAAACATAAGATAAAAGCAGAATGCATTCATTTGTTCAGCTGTTTACAGACAACAGTTTTATGTGGTCTGTAAACACATTCCTTTACAGACAGGCTGTTCCTTTTTTATAATATCCTTTATCCAATCATGTGTTCACAACGCGGTGAAGGATCAGAAAGGATTAACAAGTTATCATACTGTTTTTTTAATGTTTTACTCAACGTCCAAACTCTTCTTTCTTTCTTTTGTGGATCTTGGGGTTTGATATTAACAGTGTCTAATAGTCGACATGCTAATTCTAATCAAGCGAGGCAACAATATTGTGTGTCTCTGCTGTGACAGCGGGTCCTCAGACGGCCATGACTAATGTTTGAAGGCACTGTTTTTCCTTACTGCCAGTGTAAATGTTACAGTTATGCTTCACGTTGACTCAACAAACCCGGATCGCATCGCTGGAAGTCGAGGCTGCTTTCCTCCCACACGCAGGCGCTGACTTTTCATTCTGCCTCAGACACAAACAGCTGAGTTAATTTCTTGTTTTCCACCTGACAGTGCCGCGAGTAAACAAGCCTCCTGTTGCTGTAGTTTCCCCAAAGTTCCTGGAGATCTCCTTGCCAACCAGCTCCACGGTCATCGACGGCAGCCGTGAGTGTCTCACATGACGAGCAGATTTAACTCCCAGCTGAAGAGAAAGGCCTCGTGCTTAAAATATGTTCCCTTTTCCTCTAATGCTGCTAAATCTATCTGACTGTCCATGTCCTCCTCCCTCCCTCCTCCTCACAGAGAGCACAGATGATGACAAGGTGGTGGCGTGGCACTGGGAAGAGGTTAAAGGTCCCCTGAGGGAGGAGAAGGTCTCTGCTGACACTCCAGTCCTCAAACTCACCAACCTGGTGCCTGGGAACTACACATTCAGGTACAGGTGGACCTCAGTGCTGCCAGATGTATTTTTAGACATCGCCCTCCAGCACTGACAGAGAGCGTTTGCCACTCAGTTTGTGTATTTAACCTAATGAACGTTCTCTCTCAGTTTGACCGTGACTGACTCAGACGGAGCCACAAACTCGACACAGGCCACCCTCTCTGTCAACAAAGCCAAGGACTACCGGCCCGTGGCCAACGCCGGCCCTAACCAGGTCTGAGGTGTTTCCTGTCGTCATGGCTCCGTTTTTGTAATCAAAATGCCATTTTACTTAGCTGCTAACCAATAGCTGGTCTTTCCTTTAACTTCATCCAGGTCATCCAATTGCCGCGCAACTCCATCAGTCTGTACGGCAACCAAAGCACCGACGACCATGATTCCCTGTCCTACGAGTGGTCCCTCAGCCCTGAGAGCAAAGACAAGGTGGTGGAGATGCAGGTGAGCCGCTTGAGGACTATACATACTGTCTAATCGAAGCTCATGTGTCAGTTTATTCAAGAATCACGGCTAACAGTGGCATCTTTTTCTGCTTTTTAGGGCGTACGGACACCGATCTTGCAGCTGTCGGCTATGCAGGAGGGAGACTACACCTTCCAGCTGACGGTGACAGACTCAGCCGGACAGCAGGACACCGCCCAGGTCACCGTGATCGTGCAGCCAGGTAAACCTCCCGTTTGTGCCACCTGAGGACTTTGGCCTCGTGTTTTCAGTGAAAAGTTGCGAGGAATGTTTGGTCGATCAGCTGCTTCTTACTTTTGGACAGTCATTGACTCATATTTTTTAAGTCTATTTGTTCAGTTGAGTACACGTCTTGTTTGGCCTTACTCTCCACCACAGGCTTTAGACAAATAGAAACATGAAACATGACGGGCATACAGAGCAACAGTACACATATTTATATTTAGCTTCCATAATGTGTGAAGCTGATGTCAGTGCTTGGGCTGCTGATAAGGCATTCTGTTCGCTCCGTGTTTGGTTAACTGTGTTTTGACCCAGTGAATGGGAGGTGTACGTGGGTGCATGTGTACACTCACCCAGATAAGCGCAGGGTCTGGACTGTAGACCGCAAACACACTGGCAAGCTGCTCTCTCAGTGTTTGAACTGGGCTTGTCACATTAACTCACATGCACCTGCAAGGTCAACCATGTTAACCATTTGAGTAATAATATCTGAGAGAAGTGGCAGAGTGCCATTAGCCTGCTTAGTACTCCATCTTTCATCGCACAATGGAGATGAATTTCTTGTTCCCTCATCCTGGCGTCCCTCTTACTCTCCGTCCTCCAGAAAACAACAAGCCACCAGTAGCGGATGCGGGACCGGAGAAAGAGCTGACGCTGCCCGTCGATCGAACCACGCTGGATGGCAGCAAGAGCAGCGACGACCAGAAGATAGCCACCTACCACTGGAAGCAAACCAAGTGAGTCACAGACCTGCACATCTGCACGGACAGCTTGCGTTGGCTTCATTTCAGATACAGTTAAATTCAAACGTACAGAAGAAACAGACCTTAAAAAACGACCTCTGTTACTCCATGTTGTTCAGTGTCATCCAGGCTCATACTTTCATTACAGTAAACCCTCCCTCGCTCTCTCTCTCTCTCTTTGTCTCCATCTGTTCGTCCACCAGGGGTCCTGATGGGGTGAAGATCGAGAATGCAGACAGCGCTGTTGCCACGGTGACAGGTCTGGAGGTCGGCACATACGAGTTCACCCTGACAGTAACCGATGAGAGGAAGCTGCAGGGTAGCGACACCGTCACGGTCATCGTACGAGAAGGTGTGTGTGTGTCTCTGTGTGTGTGTGCGTGCGCTAATCCCTCTCTGTTAGATGGCAGGTGTTGGAGTCTGACAGGTGAGGATTATGGCTGCTGCTTTGAAATATGAATTTGTAATTAAAGCATTTACACTTTTGGAGCGTTAAACGTTTATTTCCGGTGCTCTTATCTCCGTGTTTTTGTGGAAAATAAGACAATAGTCAGTTTGTATGCTGAGGGCATGTTTTTGAACTTGACACTGATTTATGCACAGTGGAAGTATGTGTTTATTTGTTTATTTAGATATCTTTTAGCTCAAGGCTAACCTCTCAAGAGTCTTTAATAAATTCACAATAAAACATTTTGTATGCAAACGCATTCTCGGCCCGTAAACACATGATTATGAGTGTCTGCACACACACAAACACAGTCAGATATACATAGTTAAATACACAGGATCTGCACATACATACTTCATGTTCACACATACATTTGCATGTGTACAAACTAGTGCTTATAAAATAAATGAAGGTCCATCTGCCTGTTTCATTTTTCATTCGTGATGATACGTTTTTTTTTCTGTTCCTTTATCACCTTTATGTTTATCTCACACCAGGAAAGGGTTTTCCTGAATGCTTATTGGCCTTTTAAATATTGCAGTTTGTTCTGAAGGTTCATTGGCTGTTCAAAGTTCTGCATATAAGCATACATTTACATAAATCAATGAAGCTGATGAGATAAAACATTAAATATATTGTCTTTTTATTCATGTTTTACACAGCATTGTAATGTTTTTCCACCAGAACTGGACCAGCCGCCAGTGGCTCACGTTGTGTCGAGCCCCCCCATCGCTCTGCCCGTCAGGACCGCCATTCTAGACGGATCTCGCTCCACTGATGACAAAGGTGGAGTCAGCTACCTGTGGACGAGGGATGATAGCAGCCCTGCCGCGGGGGTGAGAACGGCTTACTCACACCTTACTCAGACATCAGGCGTCCACAGAAGTTATAAACGTTTAAACGCTTTCGTCTTTTTTGCTTCAATAGGATGTGCTGAACAACTCAGACCACCAGGCAGTGCTGTTTCTGGGAAACCTGGTGGAGGGGAAGTACAGCTTCACCCTGACTGTTACTGACAGTAAGGGGCAGACCAGCACCAGCAGGGGCACCGTGGAGGTCAAACCAGGTAAAGTGAAGGAACACACAAACACATACGGACTCCAAGCTCCAGCTGGTATTAAAATGTGATCTGTATCAGGACTTCATGAACTGTTTCTTTTAGCCATCTCACTTGCTCGCTCTCTACACCAACCTAAGATCTGAACACAGCGCGAGTCAGACTATTTCCAGCTGTGTTCATGCAGGTCCGATCACATTCGATCATGACGCGTTCACAGCCTGCGTTACAACATGTACAGGTCGCATTTTAACACCTGCCGTGAATGGATGTCTCACTCTTTGCTGTTTTGTGACGGCTGGTTTCGGGCTATTTTCAGGAAAAGCGACTTCATTTAAAGTTAAAGCATTTTTATCACATAATAGCTCTTGGATGTATGTGAGTTTATTTTGCCTTCAAACACGTCCGTGCATTCAGACGCTTTCCACAGCGAGGGACTGAACCACCAGCAGCAGAAGGCTGGGCAGGTCAGTGCGCAGCATACGGTGAACAGACACAAACACAGCCAGAGACTAATCCGTCATTTGGTGCTCTGGCCTCTTTCCCAGATTTCAGTATCAGATGGATCCTGCCTGCAATCAGCCTGATTTTCTCATGTCCGTTTCTCTCTCTCCTCGTTACTTTCCCACCACCCTCCACTCTACCCTCCCTCCCCCTGTCGGTGTCTCTTCTGTGTTTTTAGTCTCCTTTCTCACCTTTCTCTCTCTCTCTTCATCAGACATATGGGAGCATGACCTGGTGGAGCTGGTGCTGGAGGTCTCCGTATCCCAAGTCTCCCACCGTCAGCGCGACATGCTGCTGCGCCAGGTCGGCGTTTTACTGGGCGTGCTCGACAGCGACATCATTGTGCGAGAGATCAGTGCGTTTAATGAGCACAGGTGAGTCGTGGTATGCTCGAGGGAAATAACCCGACCTCTCGAGTGTAAACCTGCTCATGAAACACAGAAACAGAA
Organism: Chaetodon trifasciatus; assembly: GCA_037975065.1. Classification (NCBI taxonomy): domain Eukaryota; kingdom Metazoa; phylum Chordata; class Actinopteri; order Chaetodontiformes; family Chaetodontidae; genus Chaetodon; species Chaetodon trifasciatus. The sequence goes on from JBBMOE010000015.1 coordinate 10,926,434, forward strand.
CCAGGAAAAATAAGGAAGGTCTGATGGGTGGACATTATTATATAAGTAAACATTTTTCCCTCCTTAGTACTCGCTTGGTCTTCCTGGTGTCAGGCGGTCCAGGGCGCCCTCCTCTGTCTGGCCGCAGCGTTGCACTTGGACTGCGCAACAAACTGCGCAAACAGAAGAATGACTTTCTCATCTACAAGGCCTGGCGGGTGGACACAGTCAGTGAGTAGCTGACAGATACAGTTTGTAAAAGACAAAGAGAAAAAGAGTCCTTTGTAAACTGAATTAAGTGATACTGTGCTGGACAAGATTGGATTACACTGCACAAAACAGTTTACAAACTAACACAGGGTTGCAGTTAAAATTATGTTAAGTTCAGAGACTTTTTTGTCTTTTCAGAATTTATTTGTTCGCTTCACATGATGGCCTCAGGCTGGTTTGGGGTCAGAGCTGCTTTTACCTCTTGACCTCTGTTACAAAAGATAATGCTCATGTAATGACAGATAGGACTCAAAGGTCAGATCTCTAAGATTTTTGGGCTGTCACTGCAAGTTACGTCTCCTCCTTTTTGTCTTCCTCCCTCTGCTTTTAAAGCTTGGACTCTGTTATTTTACTGACTGCACCTGTTGCAGGTTTACGCTCTATTATATGTGTGTGGTATGTCGCTCTCGTTTCATCTGCCGCTCTCCTTCCTCAGTCTGCCAGCTGAACTGCTCAAGTCACGGCGAGTGCGACTCATTCACACGACGCTGCGTCTGCCACCCTTTCTGGATGGAGAACTTCATCAGAGCTCAGTTTGGAGATGCGGAGAGCAACTGTGGTGAGATGAGATCACCGTTACATGCTTTAGTTAGTCCGTGCATCAGACATTTCAAACTTACTTTGCTTCTGTGTCTAACTAATGACTTTGCTTTCAGAGTGGAGCGTACTGTATGTGACTATAGCTTCCTTCATGATCGTGGTTGCCATTGCAACAATTGTCTGGGGGATGGTGTGCTGCTGCAACAGGTGAGTACAAGTTCACAAGATCAAATAGTGTTATGGTTATTGCTAAATGTATTTGGGCACATACAGGATATAATTTGCATTAAACTCTTGGGGTTAGATTTTCTTCTTTTCACTGCACCAAACTGATGATATCTCGTATGTTTTTTATGTCCTGAAAGGCGGAAAAGTAAAGTGCGCAGAAGCAAAAGCAGATATAAAATACTAGAAGCTGATGAGCAAGACAGTCTGGAGCTCCAGCCACCAAGAGCTAGTAAGTCACACATGTGCACTACCTCACATTGTTGGTCACTGTTTATGTAATGTGATGAAGGGTTGGATGTGATGCAGTAGAGCAGCAAGCAGGAGATCAGGCGCAGTACTTAGTTTGCAAAGGTCTGACGCGCTACGTTTGCAATCGATGTCGAGCAGTTTTTGGGACCTCCAACACAAAAATGTTTGCAGCTGCGAATCACAGATGACACCTCATAAAGTGAGTGATCCTTTAGTTTAAAGCAGGCATGTCAGACCTATTCCACAAAGGGCCGTGTGGCTGCAGGCTCTTCCTCCAACCAATCAAGAACATGCAGTCTGACCAATCAGCTGTCTGAAGACTGAGATCAGCTGATGAAATGAGTCAAGTCTGGTGTGCTGCTGCTTGGTTGGAAAGAAAACCTTCAGCCGCTCGGCCCTTTGTGGAATAGGTTTGACATATGTGCTGTAAAGGATGGTAAGGGGTCACCCCGGGAGCTCACCTGGTGGAGCGTGCACCCCATACACAAATCAAAGACGATAAAGACGAGAAATGTTTTCAGTTTTCTAAAGAAAATATGGTATTTAAGCATTTTGAATGCTATTTGTATTTGTTACGTAAATATGTGCATTCTGTCTGTTCTGATTGTGTTTTGTCCATGTTCATATGTTTTCTTGTCTAAACTATTTTGGCCTCAATGAGACTAATAAAGGATTCAATAAAATATTCTGAATGGTCCAGGTTTGACGCAGCATCATGTTGACATCACACTGTTTCTGTCTCTTCTCCTCCACCATGTGCCTTCCAGCCCGTCTGAAGCCCGTGCCCGCTCCCACCTCCTCCGCCCTCATGCACTCGGACTCTGACCTGGACAGCGACGACGGGCAGGGCGGGGTCCCGTGGACGGAGCAGGAGCGCGGGCATCTCTTGCGGCCCCAGAACGGCTCCCTGAGAAACGGCCAGGGGCCGGTGAGGGGCAAAAAGCAAAGGGAGGAGCTGCTATAGCGAGGGAGGAGGGGGGAGCTCGCCGCTGCCCTCACACGCACCTCCTCCAGCTGTCACGCCCCTCTGTTCCTCACTCTTCCTCTTTTGTTGTTCTTTCAACACAAAAACCTCACACCTCTCATCCATGAAGACAGACTTTGTGATACCTGGATTTAGGAAAAGGAACATGCTGGAAACATGTTGTCCCACTGTCACCGAAGAAACACCACTGTACTGACATTTCCCTGCTCCCACACTGAGCCAATATGGAGGGAAAAAGCCTACTATTTCACTGAGAACTAGGGGTGACCACTGTGTTTTGAATGGTATGAAAATAAAATGTAGACCCCTGTTATTTAAGACAGAGACATAAAGAATGTACTATTACCCCTCTTACTGATGGCACACGTTGGTTAGAGACTATGGAAGAGGAAGTAGCCGGAGTGACACTTGAATTTCCGGTTTAAAAAAAAAAAGAAAAAAAAAAAAGACTCAGCTTCAATGACACGAAAACCAGCCACTTGACACGCTCACACCTTGCCTCTTGTAGACACGCATGTGCGCACACAAAGACGTCGTATTCGCACTGTTCCAGGTCAACCTGATGCTACCAAACACTGCCATGTGATAAACCAATGGTTAACTCTGCTCTGACCAATCGGAAACTCAACCAAAACAGAGCCACCAACAGCAACGGACCCTCCTCCAAAAAAAAAAAAAGAAAAAGAAAAAAAAAAAGTGCATGAAGAGTGACAGATTGTAGTTCAGGTGCAATTTGATACTGGAATAATCGCCTGCATGTTTGTATGTTGGGTGTATGTGTGGATTTTTCTGGCATCTGAGCCAAAAGGTGTTCGCTCAGAGCAGTTTGTATGTTTGTACGTCTGTTATTAACCCCCAGAGGAGTCACAATGTCAAAGTGGTCAGAGGCAGAAGAGCTTTTAAAAGAAAAAAAAAAAAAAAGAAGCCATGCTTTTATTCTGAAGGCTTCTCTGTGGGTTGCTGGAACACACACTGGAATACACAACACTAATGAGTTTGTTCTGGACCGAGGCGATAATGAGGAGAAGTTCACAACACGACAAATGTGACGGACTGGGCCCTGCTCCCTCACTCGCCTCATTAATGGAACGACAGCTAGAACCGTGAACACCGCTTAGTTTTTTTTGTTTTGTTTTTTTTCTCAGACAACCTTTAGGCTGTGATTAGACGTCGATGCACTTTGATTTCATGTCTGTCAGCTCCAGTCTCACTTTGTCTCTGGTTGGTTGAGAAGGGAGATCTGTGGTGGTTAAAGCTGGAAGGTTCAGCCATAAACGCGGGGCGACTCGACCGCGTTCAAAATGAAACAAAATACTTGATTTCCTTTGAGTTTGAAGATGGAGGACTGCAGCTCGAGTCCAGAAGCACCTCAGTTATTGTTACGTACCTGTAGGCTTGAATGAGATGGATGGTGTTAGCTTAATGTATGGCAAAGTGGGACTTGAACTTTTTAATACTGTGAGGCAAATATACAGTTTCTGTGCAATTTCATTACATTTTGTTTGGCTCTGAATAGGATGAGCACATTTATCCCTGCTTTCCTTTTGGCAAAATTACACAGAAACCAGAGGGAAATGCGTACATGTGATGTGATCAAGGCAAGAATCAGACATGAAACAGGCATCACTGAACCTCCATTAGCGATGAAATGCCCTGAAACTGCGTTCTTCCCACGAATATGATTAAGAGCAGACTCTTATCCTATTTGTGGGAAGAAATGATTTGTTTATTCTGAGGGATGTTAAATACAACAGAAACCGGAAACAAAGGAAGGGAAAACCTCAACCAAACAACTCTTCCCTGCGACATCTCAGTGTGCAATTGCTTTGCATGTGAAACTGGCCTGTAAGTCACCTTTTCTTTGGTTGTTGAATGTCAAAAGGGTACGCCATTGAGACCGTTCACCGTGTGCTCTGTGTGAAGTAAGCAATCGTAGAATGTTTTACAAGAAAATGTCTGTTTCTCACTGTTAATTCATCTCATGCCGATGTCGGTTCTGCTGCTCGAGTTCGCTCTCAAAGCACCCGGTGCACATCAGGCCAGAGCGGAGATATTTCTTTTTCAATGTTTCATTCTGACTTGCTGTATTTATCAGGCCATCTTTCGCCACCGTGTGTGAGCCAGGTTAAAATCAAGCGCACCCAAGTGCCGACTCTGTAAAATGCGACCTTTCGAACACTTTAAAATGACGAATTATTCTTCCTGTGGTTTTTTTTTTTTTTTTTTTTTTGGAGAAATCACTACAATCTGCTCTTGATTTATTCTCCTTTCCCCCAAAACTCACGGTGAACTTTCTCAAGAATAATTCTTTACCTATTTGACAAGACAAGATTCAGCATTTCTTCTGTTACGTGTACAAATTTTGCCAGACACTTTAGGGATTTACGGAAGTGAATTGACCTTGACTCTGATGGAGTCCACTGTGAAGGCAGACAGAGAAAATGGGGAGGAACTGTTAAATGAAGGCAGTTTAATTTAAGATGTTTTAGAAAGGGTTTTAATGAAGGATTATCCCCTTCTTTCCTTCTGTGTGACCAGACCTGATGCAACTGGATAATCTGTAAATTAAAATAAAATGTTTCAATTTGTTCTCGAGTTTTCTTGTGTGTTCGGAGTAAAAATTTTGATGAAAGCTTGTGGCAAAAACTGGACTTTTCTTTCCCAGATTGAGTGGTTTTCCTGTTTGTCCTTATTGTCCACTCTGTCCCAACTGCACAAGTCAAACTAAAGGACCATGTGCTGTGGCACTGAACTTAACATGTCATCAGAGGCTTTTAAGGTCCTGTAGTGTTTGAAATACTGAAGAACAGTGGACCGAAGTTACTGCAGAAGCCTAAAATTGGGTGATGTGCAAGATTAGCTTCATTTTTTAAGACTGAAGTTTTTATTATGATTTTTGTTTTTACTATACCAAAACAAACCACCTCCAACCATAAACAAAGAGCAGTGGGCACAATGACCCAACAGAAACACAACAAATAGCACGGTGGCACGTTGGTAACACTGTCGCCTCACAGCTAGAAGGTCCCCGGTTTGAATCCCGCTGTGGGCACTGGTGGTGTGTCCTCCACCATGCCTTCAGTACCTGCTGCTCGAAAAAAGGGGCTTTTCTGTTTGGAGTTTGCATGTTCACCCGGGGTTTCCTCCTTAAATATCCCCCACTAAAAACATGCAAGAAGATCACCACCTGACCAGTGGTGACGACAGAGGAACTGGGTCCCTGGGCGCCACTGTCGGCTGGCAGCTGGCAGCCCACTGCTCCTGGTCTGCCGCGGAGGATTGACAGACCGAGGATGGGTCAAACGCGGAGAATTAATTTCACAAAAAGCATGGCGTGTGCATGTAATGTGTGTGGTGCATGTATGTGTAATGCTGTGATAATAAAAAGTACGTTCTTCTTCAAAAAAAAAACAAAACGAGGCCCAAGGCAGTGTTGGTGTGACTGAATTAGGAACTTCAGCATAAAGGTTTGTCCAATTTCCACTGTACCACTGTCGTCCCCTGTAAAGAGTGAAATTGCAGAAATTTTCCCCATTTATCATCATACTTCTCTACCTCATTCATCAGACTGTAAGATATTTTCTCAAATGCTGCCACCTTACCCACTTCCGAGACCCATTCCTGAAATAATGGGCCCACCACATCTTTCCACTTTCTCATTATTATCTGTTTGCCAATCATGATGCTTGTCTGGACCCAGTTAGCTAAAGGTTTCACCATGTGGTTGATGGCTTTAGGGTTCCCTAGTATGTATAGTTCGGGACAAAGTTTGTAGTCTATCCCTGCTATCTCTGAGATATAATTATGAATCCTGGTCCAGAAAGCCTGTACCTTTGGGCATGACCACAGTGTACTAGATCCCCTGTCACCCTGTTACATCTCCAGCATTCTGGGGTGTCTTTCAGCCCTAATTTAAATAACCTGCTAGGGTACCAGTAATATCGGTGGAGTATTTTGAACTGTATTAGTCTTATTCTGATGTCTCTGGAGACATGTTTAGTAATACCAATAATTTTAACCCAATCTTGTTCTTTGATAAAAATGTTCAAATCTTTTTCCCATGTTGCTTTCAGGGCTGTGGTGTTATTATGACCAGAATTATTTATAAGCGTAGAATAATAGTGGGAAGCCTCTTGTCCTGCCTCTGCAGTGTGTAAAATCTCTTTCTAAAGGTCCAGACCCTGGGGGAGAGGCCTGTGGAGAGCCAAATATGCCAACCAGGAGGTGTCTCAATTGATGGTATCGCCAAAATTATTAGCCAAATCAAACTGGCAAGATTAGCTTCTTGTTTTTTGACCAAAGAATAAGAGACAAAATAGTTTATAATGGTTACAATGGCAGAGAATTTCTTTCTCTCACCAGGCTTGACTGTAGGTTGATGCATTGTGTGTTATTGCACCTTATTGTATGTGCACCATGTTCAATATTTTATGCCAAATGCATCCTTTTTGTACTGCAGGGGCATTATTTTTTACATCTGTGAGTGGTATTTTCTGCAGCACTTTGGATGCATGTCATGCACCTACCATTAACTCCATAACTGAAGCTCTGCTGCACTGACCCTTACATAAGCCAACATCACTGTACACATCTCTGTCATAGTGTTTCCTCATTGACTTTTTGATGCCCATTAACCTCGATGGTTGTTCCTGTTGCTGCATAATCACTATGTGTGAGATGATGGCGTCCATAATGATGATGGAAGCACTGCTTTGGTTATGTTAATTTCAGCTCATGATGACAGTAAATTGAAGCAGAGGTCAGTAAACACATCAGTGACTGTGGGGTGGTGGACAGAGGATGTAATGTGAGAAAATATAAAGATTTAAATAACAGACCTGGATGGTACTTTTATGTGTACTTATTTTTTCTCCTCTGCTGATTGATTCATTCCTTCTTTCCAGCTAGTTCCACTTTTGCTGACAACAATTAGTTGATTAATCAGTTAGTTAAAGACAGAAAAATAGGTTCACAATTTGTCACAAAAAGTCAAGATTTGCAGTGTTGTTTGCATATTTTTAACGTCACATTCATGTGACAAAAAAAGATGAGTGCATTCTTATATATCCTCACACAGCAGGCCAGGACAGCCCTGCAAACATGCTGAAACGCGACAGAGCAAAAGAAACATGCAACAGATCATTGTTGCAGCCTGCAGACAGATGTGTGGCATTCATGGCTTTTCTTCTGGAGGCGTTAAGCTGAGTATTCTTTAAAGGAAAATAAACGCCATGATAACATTATCTCTGCTGCATAACCTCCCCTTAGGTCATACGAGGAAGGAAAGCAGCTGTTTCTTCTTCTTTCCTTATTTTGCTGCCCTCTGCCTCTCACATTCCTTATATGGGAAAGGAATTAGTTGCGCGAACGAGGGCGGAAACGCGGCGCGGTGACAGCTGGGTAAATTCAGCGACATACAGGAAGAAAGAGACGAAGCCCAGTCTGCCCCCGAAAGCCTGCGCACTGCACACTCCCACGGCGGAATTGACGGCGATATAAAACACCAAATCACTGCTTGACCAGAGTAGCAGGTAAGCGACGTGCAGTGGTTGAGATGTGAGGGTCGTAGCGCATTTAACGGCTTCGTTATGGCGTAAAAAAATCAGATGAAGGAGACAACAGTCTGTCGCCGCGGAATCCAATCATTCAGAAATTATTGCAATCGGTGTGATGCTAACACACCCGGCTAGCCGAGGCGGCTAACACAACCTAACGGTTAACCGTTCACTTTCCCAGATATTAAACAGATGCTTTCAACCTTCAGCTAATTCCCGACGTCTCCTTTCTTTGATAAAACACGGTAGCTTGCTGAAAAAATGGAAACTTCTGTTTGTTTTTTTTTTCCCTGCAGACTACACCAACATTAGCTAACGGAGGGAGGGGTGTGTGAGAGAGGAGGTAAAAAATCCAGGAAATGCCGAAACAGGCAGAGTCTCCACAGCAGGGAGGGGAAATTCACAAACAACAGCCGAGCTAACGTTAGCTGTTTCTGTGTACACTGTTAAGTTAACTTAGCATGGTGCCTTGGCTGCTTTATAAGCTAGCCCCCTCATTGTGCTGATGCTGTTTTGAGACATTTTGTGTGCCCAGAAGACAGCTTCCTCATTGTTGAAGCAGCTGTCTAAAACAAGTTAATGTGATTTAGGGAAGCTAATGTCGACTCTCAGAAAGCTGACGCTGTCAAAAAAAGCCTCCTCGCCCCTCATATTCCGTCGACATGTCGGTAACCGTTTGTGAGGGGAGACTAAACTCACCGGGGGCACAAAAGTCAGCACGACACCCACCAGTTCTGCTAGCTAGCTTTAGCCTAACCAGCGTCCCTGGCCGTCTGATTGAAACCCCAGTGATCGCATTAACATCAGCGGCTTGAACTTGATTTGTTGGAGCCTTGAGCCCACCGAAGCAGGACTGCGAGGAAGGTCAGAGCTCACCGCCATTGCTTTGGCCTACTTCTTGCCTCTGCGACAAAGAAGAGATGATGTCTGTTTTGTTTTATCCGATGCAGATTGATAGAAAGGGCCACACACACAGAGACATGGAGTTGGACGCTTCCTCCTTTATGTCTGGATGTCTGGCCCCCAGGCAGAAACCCTCACACAGGCCTAACGTGCTTCACTGCCCCTGCATGCTGATGATGCTTTATGCAGAACATCTCTGCCACATGTCCACAAAAGTAGGTCTATAAATACGGTTGGCAGGGTTTTACGTAATGGAGGTAGACCAGCAGGAGCTACAATGCAGAGGAAGTTAATGTAATCCAGGTGTGAATGCATCTTTCTACAGATCTTGATATCTGAAAGGATCATGTACACAGATAGTTGCTTCATACATTTACTTCACCACTCATGTTGGTCTTGATCCTACCCTGTCTGTAGCAAACAAGTATATGCAAATAAATATATATATTTATTAAAAAGGCTCAGTAATTTTGTGCAACAGCTGGGTGCTGTGATTTTTAGCAAACGTCACTCAAACAGAACACAACTGTGCGTTCATTAGGACTATTATCAGATGTGGATTTGCATACACAGACAGTGCTTGTTAGTAGGATCAATTCATCATTGGTTTTGGCTGTTTTATGGGATTTGTTGACAAGAAAAAAACACAGGGTGGCTCCTCCACCTCTGAAGTTGAGGTTAAGCCTCGGTTTTTGCTGTCTTGCCTTTTATAGTGCTTGAATCTAAGGAAAATGTTATGAGAGGCATGATTCCCTGGCTCGAGCCATTGCTATATCTGCCGGCATGTCTCTGGAAAGTTGTTTCTGCTTCCTTGACATTGGCTTTTCCTTTATGGTCAGCACTTGGCTTGAACACACAGTATGTGGTAACTTTACTTTAGTGCACTTTAGGAAATGTTCTGCAACACATTTACTGATGTAGTAGGAAATCCAGTGAGCTCATATGTGTCCCGGTTAGGGGTTTGCAAATGGCAGAACTGGAAGAAGTTTGTCAGTGTTTTTTAAAAGCGCTACAGTTTGCTATCAACAGCACATTGAGGTGTTAGTTTTCTGGTGTGTACTACTCCCACCTTCACCTTTAGGGGCCACTCCCTTCCTGTACTGCTGTTGAGTCATCTGTCTCAGCTGAAACGAGGAAATGTGACTGTTGAGCTCTGGTGTGTGCAGGCATGTCATAAATGCAGCTTTGACCACGCACATTGAGGCTTTTGGGTCAGGGGTAGAAGTGTGTGTCCTGCAATGATCCAATTTAATCTCTATGCCTTGTGGAGAAATGAATTCACCACTCTGTCTGAATGAATGAATGCGTGAGTGAGTGAGGCAGAAAAAGGGAAGTTGGGTCATTTTGCAAATGTCTTGTCTGCTGTTGGGATAGTGCTTTAATGGCCATGTTGAGTCCTTTAAAATGTTTTTGTTTATGTAAAGTGTCACCACCTCTCCTGCATTGGCTCGAGTCAGCTTTTTGGGTTACACAACACTGATTCCAAAGAAGTCAGGACGCTGTGTAAAATGCTCCAAAAACACCCATTTGGAATGTTTGACAGGTAAACATGTTCATTGGTAACAGGTGACAGTATCATGATTGGGTATGAAAGGGGCATCCTGGAAAGGCTCAGCCGTTCACAAGCGAGGATGGAGCGAAGTTCACCACTTTGTGAACACATGATTGGATGAAGGATGTGATTACATGGGCTCAGGAACACTTTTGGTGTCGGTGAACAGTTTGTTTGCAAATGATTGAATTTTGATTAATTACATTTTACACAGCGTGTATAAATAACGCCGCTGATACACTGCCCTGTTGATACGACTTCATTTAACATCCTTAGTGTTGATGTAATGTATAACCTGCCGCACCCTGTTTTCAATACAACAGCATAACGCTCTTCTCCAAACTTTTCCAACCTGCCAAGAATAATAGTTTGGAGGAAACTTTGCATCTCCTTAAGGTTTGAACTTGGAGTTCAGATTTAAAGATTTAGTACAGGCACAACATGTCACCTGCCGGTCCAGGCCTGTACCATTTGATATGGTTGGATACTTGTACCAGTAGACTACCTGAGATTTGACAGTGCTTTAGAGAGACAGATAAACATTTTTTTGGTCTACAAAAGCATTTTTTTCATTTAATTAACTCAAATCAAGAGCTATCTGATCCAACAATAAGTAAAAAAGATTATGAATCTGACCCGACGTTGTGGTACTAAAAGCTGAAATGAACACCTTCATTATTATAACCAGAGAAGTGCGAGCAAATGTGCTTCACCTGTCACAGCCAAAAAGGTCAAGTACTCAGTCATTAGATATCTACAGATTCAGTTCGGTCCCTCTGTAGTGAAAGTGAGATGGCAGGTTTGTCTTGCGTGGACTCATTAGTGAGAGTGCTCTGTGTCTCCATTCACCATCAGCCAGGTGTAAATACCTGAGACTGGACACACTCTCAGTCACACAGGTGAAGGCAGCGTCAGGTTGCAGCCGTCTTATGTAATGTCAGCCTTTCTCATTAGCTGTGGATGTGTGTGTGTCTGTTAGAGTGAGATTATGCTGGACTTGGATTTAAGTTAGTTAATCTTGTACTTAAAGGGGTAAGTCAGTAGAATCAGTTTACATGTTGGCACAAGGACTATAGAGACTATATTTAGGCTATGGCTGCTGTCGTTAAAGGTCCAATGTGTAGGATTTAGGGGGCTCTGCTGGAAGATAGAGAATATGATAATCAGAATCTTTTCATTAGTGTACAATCACCTTAAAATAAGAATCGTTCAGCTGTTTGCAATCTGCAACCTCGCCGCTAGATGCCACTGAATCCTCCACGCTGTCCCTCTTTAAGTTTGAAATTGGGTCGAGAAACAAGCATCTTTAAACGACGTTTTTGGGGTAACAGGGCAGGTCTGTAGTCTGCAGAGATCCTGCAGTAGCTGGTACTGATCTACAGGTTTTTACTCAGCATGTCCTGACCTGCTCACCAGCACACTGATTCTTTTTTTTTTTTTTTACTACTTAGCCACTCTTAAGGTGGAATTCAGTGGCTTTTCACTGCAGGGTCACAAAGGGCTTCCTTAAAATGTGCAATTTCACATTTTTGTGTTCATTAATACATATTCTGGAGGATAATGACTTTCATTGTGGGCTGGTGTGCGAGAAATATCTGTGCAGACTGTTTTAGTTCCAAGTGAATTCCAGTGTGTGTGTGTAGTTCCTGAAGTTTCCTCTACCTGCTGTGTGACAACTGCAACCTTTGCAGGTGGAGTGTCATGTCACACGGTGTGAGATGTGTCTGATACATCGGCGGTCACCAACCTGAGTGCTGCAAGATGATAAACAGGATAGCGAAACAGAGAGAAGACATACATGTCTGCTACATAAACAGTTTTTTTTTTTACAGTATATCCTTTGTAATACGTGAGCTTTTTGTTGTGAATCACTGGATCATTTTACCTATTTTGACCTCTAAATGATCTGGTTGTAGGCTGTTACGCACTCTTACTTCTGCCTCATAAGACTAAATCAGCAAAGGGAAAAACAGCTCAGAATGCAGAGCACTGCTATTTGTTAGCCTGACTGGCAGTAATTGCTGTCACCTTGAGTCCCAGGAGTAATTCAGTCCCCAATTTAAAGATTACTTCAACAGGAAGTAACACAATGGCCACACTGTATGTTAATTTATCACATTGAACTTGCTGTAAGTCATTCTTCATCCTGCGTAGGTCAATATTGATTGAGAATATACTCAAAAAGGACCAGATATCATTTCATCCTTGGGAACATCTTTGTATGTAACCTGTTACATCGGCTCATCGAGAAGAAACCAGTGGTTGAGATGCAGATAACAATGTTTTGTCATGTTCTCCTTCTCACAGGTATGGCTGAGTTGGCGGGTCTGGTGCAGCGGCTGGAGGTGGCGGTGTCTCGCCTGGAGTCCATGTCAGGCCCTGGAGAATCAGCTGGTGGAGGTAATGATCAAGCATCATTAGTGAGGAGTAATTCCACTTATAATGACTAAGGTGTCTGGTGACCTTCCTGTTAGTCAGGTGAAATCATGCATTTTTACATGTAGAAACAAGCTGATCCTGAAGGGAGCTTTTGGGCTTTTTCTCTTATAAGAAATCAGAAACATGTCGGTGCAGCATCAGTTCTGCCGCAGCCGTTCAGAGCAGCTTCTTCTCAAACATCCCTCAGCCCCCTGATCAAAAGGAATCATCGTCTTCATGATCTTAAATGTGCCTCAGTCCAGTCTAAATTAACACCTCATGACTTCCTGTGTTGATTACTTTTCCACTGTCTATTCTTTTTTTTTTTACTTCCATATTTTGGTCTTTAACATGTTTAAAAGTGTTTTTATGCCATGTGTTTTTCTTCTCAGCGGCTGTATCGGAGTTCGTCGAGGCCTTTGACGAGATCGTCAGTGGCCCCGTGGCCCAGTACCTCTCCCTCAGCCAGAAGATCGGGGGTGACGTCCAGAAACATGTAAATTACAGTTTACATGTTAAATAGTATAAAATACAGCCAACTCTGTCACTTCTGTACTTCATGTTATCTCACCCTCGTATATCTGTTCGACTATTTCAAACTAAGCTCCCTCTCTTCTTCTCTTCCCTTCCAGGCAGAGCTGATGAAACAGGCGTTCTCCGCTCAGAGAAAACTCCTGGTAACAGCCTCCACCAGCCAGAAGCCCTCTGATGTGAGTTAAACGCTCTTCCTGAATGCTCAGTTAATGCTTCAGTTAACTAACAGTGTAGATCAATCAGTTTGCATAATTCATGATGCTTCCATCCCAGCAGCCCCTTCACTCTCCTCCACAGCTTCTCTGCCACGGTGGCCTTTTTGTGCCAACATTATATTTAGACTTAAAAATCTGCTGACTGTTGAATATTCCAGCTGGATTTATACTTACTGCAAAAGAGCCGAATCACAGATATCTGTGCAATAGGTTTTGATTTATACTTCACTGTTGGACTCCCTCCATTCATGGCATCACCACAACAAGGGATCTGTTTATTGTTTGTGATCAGCCGGTAGCACATTTTAATTATGTTCTCCACAGCAATGCGTTCACGTACTTTATGAGAGGGTTCAGAAATTCCTGTGGGCTGAATTATGGGCCAGCTTTTTCAGTATTGTTCCTACGGGTGGGGGGGACGAGACCGACAAACTTCTGTCTTGTGTTGCTCTGCGAGACCAGAGACCGGAGTCAAATGATGAACGGTGGTCTGCTTTTATGTACCGAGTTTCAGACATAATTTAAGCACCAAACGCTGCTCAAATAAGCTCATGTGGGACGAGGAGCAGTGGCCGTATTTTTAGGTGCTTCAGCATTGGATGTTATTGAGATTTCCATGAGCCCGGTGTTGACATTGTTATCTACATTTTTCTGATGAATCGTGTCAGATTTACAGCTATAAATTTAGCTTTAGTCAAAGATGAGTCATGCATGAAGTTCAAGAAATGGAGATTTGGAGAAAAAAATTACTCCCTAAAATGTCTTCTTTTTTTTTTTTTCACAGATTTGTTTATTGAATTTTAAGACACGATAACAGGTAGAGAGGTACAGCACCAGCATTAAGTTACAATATAAAACAAGTTAGCATAAAATCTGAACCTGTACAAGAAAATCCAAGAGCAAATACTTGAACAGTGTCATAATGCACAAATGCAAAAACAAAATAACAGAACACACGCGCTGGTCATCCAAAGTTACTTGAAGTCGGACATACACCCACCTAGTAAGAAAGACCTTAAATAAATTAAAATAAATAACATTTCACACGCACCGCAGGTGGATAAACAAACCAGAAGGTATACAGGTGCAGTAGTCTCTCTGGGATAGTAGGAAACACCAAACTGTCCACATGTGCAAAGAAAGGACCCCAAGTTTTATCAAATTTAGCAAGCGAACCATTTATTGCACAGCGTATTTTTTCCACTTTGACAAAACTGAGTATATCTTTGATCCAAGAAGAGTGGGGGGGGGGGGGTGATTTCCACCTCATTAATATTAGACGCCGGGCCAGTAGAGTAACAAATGCCACAAAATCCGCTTTGTATTTTGGAATAGATAGATTAGGGGGCAAAACCCCAAACAGTGCAGATAGTACTGTTGGTTCAAATGGAGTTATGATACATAGTTCCAACCAATAAGTGTGTAATGAGGGGCACGACCACAGCATATGGATATAGGTAGCAGGTGCCTGACGACATCTGTCACACATGGGATCAACATCGTCGTAAATCTTAGACAGCCTGACTTTGAAGTGTACGCGATGCAGAATTTTACATTGAGTCAGACCATGTCTCGTGCAGATAGATGAGGTGTGAACCCGACGCAAAATCAGACCCACTGCTCCTCAGAAATCTCCCCCACATCATCTTCCCTCTGAGTACTTAGCCGGCGCAGAGAAACTGGGCGCAATGAGATAATAAGGTCATATAAATGTGACACCACACCCTTAGCAGAAGAGGGAGGAGATAGAAAAGAGTGGTGAGGCCTCTAAAATGTCTTTTTTAACAGAGCTTTTAATTTGTAATAAGAAAACGTTTTTGTAAGATTACAGAACAAGTAAAAAATGTTTCCTGAACCTAAAAATCTGGACCTTGAGCTCGCTAAAATCTTCCATACGAGTGAACCTTCGTCCGTCTCTTCCCTCTTCAGGCGGTCCTGACGACTCTCCTGCAGCCCGTGTCCAAAGCCATCCAGGTGGTGCAGGGGTTCCGCGAGCAGAACCGCAGCTCGCCGCTTTTCAACCACCTCTCCGCCGTGAGCGAGAGCGTGCCCGCCCTCGGATGGATCGCCATGGTGAGACAGGAAGGGGAGATTTTTGGGACTGTGGTTTGTGTGCTACGGAAAGTGCGTGTGTGTGTGTGTGTGTGTGCGGGCAGTTAAATGAGTGTATAATGGCCGGAAACAAGCCTCTCTTTGATTCTGTCATCACTGTCTGGTGAACAACATTTTCTTGGCTGACACATGACCACCAACAACAGAGCTTCTCTGTTCCAGTTTAGATGATTAACTCTTTGTTTGTTGTCCTTCTGATTTTTAATGAATAATACATCAGCTTTTCAGATTCACATTCTTCGCACGCCTACTCTGGTTTATTGAAGATCTCACTGTAAACGTCCACTCATCTGCAGCCGTAGTTTTCAGTTTAAAGGAACAGTTCTGCATTTATATATAGATCAATAACCCTGCATGTTTGTAGGCTAGATATGAAACTAGACACAGTAGCTGCTTAGCTTAGCTTAGCTTAGCATAGCGTGAAGAGGAGAGACTGCTTCCAGACATAATTTACTTTATTTATTCTGAGTTAAGCTTATCAGTTCCCTCCTCTAGCTCCATACTCTTTTAACTGTCTGCGAGAAAGCGAACATGCCTGTTTTCTGAAGTGTCAAACTATTGATTTAATCTCAGTTTAGACATGGATGCATTTGTTCACCTTTCTCTTTGTGTTGCAGGCTCCTAAGCCATGCCCCTATGTTAAAGAGATGCTTGACGCCGCCATGTTCTACACTAACCGTGTGCTCAAGGATTTCAAGGAAAAGTAAGTGAGCTTCATTATATTGTTTCCTACTTTTTCCACACGCTATTTTTCATAGTGTCCGTCCTTTGGCAATTTTTTTTAACTGCGTCATTTATTTTAAAAACGTTTTAACGTTGGATAACTGAAAGAGTCAGATGAACTTTCATTAACAGCCAAGCAGTTTGCTCAACCCATCTGTCTTCCATCTTTCCTTCCTCTCGGCTCTTTTTAAGTTCTGTTTTACTGAGTCAGCATGCCACACGACACGCTGACGCATGCTGGCGCTTCCCCTATTTAGACCTGAAATCAAAGCTTTTGTGTTTTATGAGCAGACTTCCAGAGTTGCTGTCAATTTAGATGTTATGCAGACTAAAATCAGCCTGTTTGTGCTGATCAGTTGCACAGAAACTCAGCTTTTATTCAGATTAGTTACTGAGCTCTCTGCAGAATTTAATGCAAAGCAGCAATGCTGTATATAAATACAATGCACAGGACGATACACTCTGAGATATGGGCTCATTGGTTAGGTCTGGTTCTGTGTTTTCCTGTGGAAAGGAACAATAAACTGCTGGAGGAGGAAGAAGAAACCTGATTTGTAATTTGAATGCAAAACAATGTTCACCAGACAATCCGGTTTGTGTCTCTCCCTCACAGGGACAAGACCCACGTGGAATGGGTGAAGGCCTACGTCTCCATCTGGAACGAGCTGCAAGGCTACATCAAAAAGTACCACACCGTCGGACTGAGCTGGAACAAGAGTGTGAGTCTTTGAAGGATGACACTGGAGAACCGTCTAAAGACCCAGTTCATCAGTGTATGGATAGAAAAAGGTCTTTACTGATGGTGAATTTAAAACTGTTTATCAAGCGACTTACTCACAGCCAAGCTTAGGAGTAACCTTTTAGGAGCAGCATCTGGTGATCAGATGATTCCTGACATTTATGTTCTGGGCAGGAAGAGCCAGTCGGAGACCAGGATTTACCCTGTTTATGACTGATAATCAAAAAAAAAATCCTTATATTTAATTCAAGTGCATAAACGGATTGATAGCATCAGAGAAATCCCATAATAGAGCTGTGTTTCCACCAAAGGTGCCCAGAACTCCAATCCCAGGGTCTACTTTTTTAGATAACTTAATGGTTTCTTCAGCCCGTTTGTTTTCTATAAACAGACCACCAAAGCAGAGACTTTTTGAAGGGTAAAATAATGTCCCTGGAACTCAATTTAGACCCCAGTCCCTGTGGTGGAAAAGCACCGATTTCCTCCAAAACGTCCCAGTCCCTGGGGAAAGTTCCTGTGGTGGAAAATGGCTGAAGGGGAATTTATATTTATATGTTGATAAATGCAGAGAATGGCGATGGGTGGAAAGTGACTGCGAACAAAATCAAAGCCGGCTTTAATCTTATTTTTATTTGCAAAATCACTGTGAAACGTGTGGGAAGGCGTGTTCTTAACCTCTGTCTCTGCACTGCAGACATCCACAATCTACTCTCAACCAACGTTCAAGCAGGAGTAAAAGCAAAGAATTTAAGCTTTCATCAAAATCCAACATTTGACTTTGAGCATTTGATAAACATGGTCCATGTTGTTCCTGTTCTTGCTCTTGTGTGCAGAGCAGTTTTCTGTTGTTGCTCTCCTCATGTCTCCTCCATCAGATTATCTCTTAACCGTGAGCTCAGATGTTCAGACATGTCAGCTGAGTCATATTCTCTGACATGAGAAGGCTTCAGTCACAGCATTTCTGATTTTCTGTCCACCTCAGGGTCCCGTAGCTACGGCCTCTGCAGCTCCCCCCTGTGCTCCCGCAGGTGGGTGTCCTCCCCCGCCTCCCCCTGGACCTCCTCCCCCCATGGACCTCTCTGGAGCCGGTGATGGCGACACGGATAGCGCTGGCAATCGTAACGCTTTGTTCGCCTCCATCAACAAGGGATCGGACATCACCAAGGGTGGGTAGCCTGAGTGAGCTGCTGATCAGTTTTACACTTTGACCTCACAATATTATATTATTAGATTAACGTCAGGCATTAACATGGAAGCAGAATTTTAGTGTTGTGATTGGTCATGGTGGAACTCATTTTAACCACTTCATACATTGTTGGATAGTTTAATCTGTTCATTGTTTTTGTTTTTTCATTAGGCTAACTAGTAAAAAAAAGTCAAATAATTATAGTGGAATAAAATGAACTGCTTGAATAGTACTTCAGTGTTGTATTTAAGGATCACGCTGTACTGCAGGACCTACAATGTGTTTCCCTATTTCCTCGACCCCTCCAGGCCTGAAGCACGTAAGCGACGACCAGAAGACCCACAAGAATCCCTCCCTGAGGACTTCGGGTACTTCAGTACGCACCGGACCAAAACCTTTCGCTTCCCAATCCCCCCGACCGGCCGCCTCTGCCACCCCGACCCGCTCGCTGCCCCCCGTGTTGGAGCTGGAAGGAAAGAAATGGAAAGTGGTAAGTTGTCGCTTGACTCTCAGAAGAAAGTCGCCTCTAAGCAAACTGAGTTTATTTAAACTTGTCAGCATGTAAAATGAAAGACACTGGAAAAGAGAAAGGGCCAGATTAACTCGACTAGAGATGTTGTTTTTGGCTGTATTGATTTGTTTGTGCAGCAGGCTGTCAGAGTACCATAATGAGTCATTGAGCCAGAATAACTTCTGATAGAAGTGTTTTTTATAGAAACTCCAGTGTTCCATCCTGCTTTTGACAAATATTGTTTCATTAACTCTTCTATTATTATTATTATTCACTTTTTTTCCCCCTCGCTCTCGCCGTCTGCAGGAGAACCAAGAGGGAGCCCAGGACCTGGTGATCAGCGAAACTGAGCTCAAACAAGTGGTTTATGCTTTCAAGTGTAACAAGAGCACCCTGCAGGT
This sequence comes from Chaetodon trifasciatus, assembly GCA_037975065.1. Classification (NCBI taxonomy): domain Eukaryota; kingdom Metazoa; phylum Chordata; class Actinopteri; order Chaetodontiformes; family Chaetodontidae; genus Chaetodon; species Chaetodon trifasciatus. The sequence goes on from JBBMOE010000015.1 coordinate 10,945,534, forward strand.
CAAAGGCAAAATCAACTCAATCACTGTAGGTAAGAACAAAACCGTGTGCTGGATGTTCAGAGGGCGTAAAACTCACCTGTCAGAATCCTCTTCAGGGGGGACGGAGGCTTGAAGGGGGGTGCGTAAGGCTGAGGCACGTGTGTGAGGTGAAAGAGACAGGTGCATGCTGGTGTTCTGAAAACAGGAAGTTATTGCATTGTGGCGTGCTTATCAATGCTGTCAGCAGGTAGAACGGCAGCGGGGGCTGTGACACAGTTAATGGAGGCATTTATGGTCCTTAAGCTCCTGGTTCTGTGTCATTATTCAGATCTAAGCAAACAAACATGATGCACATATTTTTAGATTCAGTGTGACCTCCTCCTCCCAATGACATCATTATTTCCAATGTCCATTATGGATAAACACGAATGCGCTTAGAAAAAGCCGCTAGCTGTAACTTCAGGACTTGCCTGACAATCATCATGATTTTCAGTTTCCTTCAGTGTCAAATAAATCCAGTGATAGTTGTTTATGCATCCATCGGCACGCTGCAGACAGGACCTGCTAACGGCCTACAAATATGTGTTTGTTCCTCTCCGTCAGACAACTGTAAGAAAATGGGCCTGGTGTTCGATGACGTCGTGGGCATCGTAGACATCATCAACTGCAAGGATGTCAAAGTGCAGGTGTGTGCAGCGAGCAGAGTGCTAACAGACTAACAGACACGGGGGATCATCCGCTCAGCAGACTGCAGCTTCGTTGCCTTTCATGATATCACCCAGAGATTCCTGCTGTCCTGTCGCTCCTCAGTTGTTTTTGCTGAACATCAGTGCGTGTTTCATGAGCTCTCTGCTTTATATTCATGTAGTCACACAATAGCAGATGCTCGGTTTTGGGCTACAGAGCAGCTCCACAGTTAAATTCAGTCCTTTGCTCAGAGGAAATCTTGAGTTGAGTGCAGAGACATGTGTCCTGTCAGATACAGCAGAAACAAACCTTTCTGACCAACGTGTTGTTAATCAGCAGCCGTGGAGGCTAATCCTGGTGCCTGTTTGTACGCAGGTCATGGGTAAGGTGCCCACCATCTCCATCAACAAGACGGACGGCTGCCATGTCTACCTGAGCCAAGCCTCTCTGAATTGCGAGATCGTCAGCGCCAAGAGCTCAGAGATGAACATCCTGGTACCCAACAAAGACGGAGAATATGTGAGTATCCTGTCAGGAGGGACATTTGACTGATTGGTTAAAGGATAATTTTTGTGATATTCTACGAACCCAAATCCAAAAAAAAGTTGGGATTCTATGTGAAATGTATATAAAAAAACAGAATGCAATGATTTTAAAGCAAACTGTTTACAGACAACAGCTTTACAAAGTGAGCCCATGTACTAATATCCTTCATCCAGTCATGTGTTCACAAAGTGGTGAAGCTCGCTCCATCCTCGCTTGTGAGCGACTGAGCCTTTCCAGGACGCCCCTTTCATCCCCAATCATGATGCTATCACCTATTACCAATCAACCTGTTTACCTGTCCAAACAGGTGTTTTTGGAGCGTTCCACATCTTTCCCAGACTTTTGTTTGAGGAAATTGGCCTTATTTAAAAACTGAATATATATTTGTGGACGTTGCTATTAGAGATTTTCGTCTTCAGAGGGAACCAGTTGACCACAGAGAGGGTCAGACAGACGAGCACATTGCTGATTTTAGTCTTTTCGTGAGTCTTATTGGCAAAAACAAAAATCAGCCTCGTCCTTATGTTAGACCAGCATGTGAAATATACATTTCAACACGACCTCTCTCTTCCTCCCTCTCTCAGTCGGAGCACCCTGTTCCTGAGCAGTTCAAGACCATCTGGGACGGCAGCAAGCTTGTTACCACAGCAACAGAGATCGCCGGATAGACAGGGGCAACGCGTGAAACGGCCGCCCCTCCTCGACACCATCCCCACCCCTTTTTTTTGCAAATGCCTTCCTGACTGATCCACCGCCCAGCTAACTCTCACACTGTAGACTGAGATTTGGACCTCATGCGTTGTATCTCCCTCCCTTCCTCCTTATCAGCCAATCACAGCTTAAGCTGTCCCTCCAATAAGCCAACGAGAGGACTGCTCACGTCTATCTGGAGCAAATCCTCCAGCCAATCAGCAGGGAGCAGCTTGTCATTCCAATTGGTTTTTTCCCTGTGAGCACTTTTAAAAACACATTAATGAGTTTTGCCAATAGCTGGGATGCTCTGAGATTTTTTATCTATCTGGATAATGCTAAGCTAAATTTAACATGTAGAATAGCCAACATGGGAACAGGGACGTTGATTCCACTGCAACAAAAGCACCGCAGGATGTTTCAGGCTGCTCTTTTCTTTCTCCTCTTCCTGGTCCGGAGGGGCTGGTGTGTTGTTTTTAAGTTTGCCCTGATAAGTTTCTGTTCCATTATATGCAATTCAGTGGTGAAGCACTTGTCAAACACAACCCTTTCACAGGAGATAATGGCATCCATATCACCTCCGCTGACGTTGACCGTAACAATATTAACATTCATGGTGGATAATGACAGAAAAAAAAAAAGAAAAAGCACATAAATAGGAGTAAAAAGTTGTCACAAGACCACTGTCGTGAATCATGAAACCTCCATCTAGACGATGCTGGAACAATTAAGATAGCAGGAAAATGATCATTCCGCGTGCTTTCCATTAAACCACACATAGGACATTCCTGATTATTAAAAAGAAAAAACATTCCATACAAGGAGGCATGTAGGAAAAGGTCTGCGATCAAGAGCCAGGAGACGTTTGTTCAGAGTGGAAGAGAAAAGAGACTGAAGGGCGTAATGGTTGTTTAATGCTTCACCTCCTCCTCGGTCTCCAGATTGGGAATATCTGCTGAAATCATCTGTGTAGATAAGAATTATTGAACGGTCTTAAAAGATTAGCCCGACCACCATCGTCTCTCCTCTTGCTCCTAACAGTGTCGGCGCTCTTCAGCTCTCCAAGCTGTGAAGCTCTTCGCTGAATTTTCTTTTATATAGTCTCTTTTTCTCTTACCTCTTTTTTTTTTTTGGGTCCAAAATCAGAATTCTGCTCATTAGTACTGGAGACATCATTAAAAATGTTGCAATAAAGCGTCTTTTGGTTTTGTCTTTATTGGACTGAACGTGTAGTATGTACAGGTACGGTTAAACAGCGTACGTTAGCCTGTTAGACGAAGGTAAATAAACACAAAACAGTTTGACCTCATCAGAACAAATTAGCTGCTAAAGTTTCACAAAGCGTCACAAAAACGGCGTCAACATGCTACAAGTGATCAGTGCAATGGAAGGAATTACGAGCTTTCTGCATCCCCGCTCTGGTTATTTATCATCACTCTTCACGTTCATTACATTGAAGCAAATTATTCCAATTATGCCATCTGAGGTGCAAGTGTTTTAACGCAAATAAGGCAGCAGGTGTGCGTCGAACCACTCTCTGGTTAACTGCAGATGGTCCCCCTCAGTTGCCAGAAAGACCAGCTTTCCGGCCTTATCCATCGCTGCCAGGCCCAGACGGTCCTGCATGTGGACACAGTTCAGAGTTAAACAGGGTTTAACAGTGTGGCGCGGCGGCTGAAGCGGCTGACTCGCCATTGTAAAGGCACAAAACGCGACATTGTGCGACCTCAACACATTACCTCTTTGTAGAGAACGCTCTCCTGCAGAGTTTCAGTCTCTTTGGCCTGGCCGATTTTCAGGAAGCCGAACCACTGCAGGGAGAGTCGGGACAGGAGGGTTTGAGCTGCTGCTTCGTGGAAAGACTACAGTTTATACACACACACAGCGGTTTTTCAGAGCTGCTGTCGAGTGTGCGCGTTACCTCCGAATCAACAGGATCCACCACAGAGTCCTGCAGGAACTTGACCATGACGAACTTCTCCAGCTGCTGAAGATTCTTCTTATAAGTCTCATTTACGGCCTTTAAAGCAGAAAAAAGAGATATCACAAAGCATACTCACAAAGCTGATTATGGCCAACTTGACTTTAGTTTGACAAAATAAGTTCATATCACTTTCTAATAAGTCGCCCTTCACAAAGTTTATACATTGGAACTTTAAAAGAAATGCAAAAGCTTACACCCTAGCATGACGGCTGTCCCAGTGTCTGAACTAACTGCTCTGAACTGTGCATGAATGGCTGCGGGTGGGAGCTGCTGTGACAGCGCTGCAGCCGCATACTGACCCTCTCCTGATTGATGTCGGCCAGGAAGAGGCTGTGCTTCTTGTACAGGTCGTCGTTCAAGGGGTCGTGCCAGTACTGCGCCTGCACCAGGCTGATAACCACAAACAGAATCAGTGGAACACAGCACACAGTGTCACGGATCCGCAGTCATTCAGAGAGGGAGTGAGAGACAACTCACTGTTTCTGAACCAAGTCGCTGTAGGCTCCATTGTTCAGAGCTTTGCGAATCATGTCGCAGATGTGGGAGCTCTCTCCGGGACACCTGGGCAGCCCGTACACACCTGAGGATTGAGAGACAGGGCAGGTGTGGTACCTCGACAAGAGTTTGTGATAATGATGATTCACAGAGCTTAAAAAGAAGTGTTGATATAGAATTATGTCAAAATATGAGAGTGCAAACAGGAGGCTTCATCATCTCAGCTGTGTGTTTTTTATGTACTTCCAAACTGGAAATATTTCACATGCTAACATGCATTTGTGAAAAGCAGAAAACACCTGATTATCAGGTACATATGTGCAAATATAAAATACTTAAACTGAATTAACATCAGATGAAACACTGTAATCTAAGTTCACACGGAAGAAATTACTTCACAGTCTGATTTAATTCAATAGTTTTCTCACTATGAGCAATGAAAAGACCAACAATGTAATCTCTCTATACTTCATAGCAGGAGGAGGAGAAACTTTCGATCCAAAATGATTTTTAGAGCTCGGTTTTCAGAGGAAGTGAGCAAACTGGCGTTTTCATCACGATGTTACCTTGGTGCTGTCCGCCGATGGAGATCAGGTTCTTCATTGGTGGAGAGGGACAGCGCTGAGCCACAGCTCGTCTGTGGAGAGAGGAACCAGGAGGAGTCAAGGAGAGCTTCCTCATTCTTGTCTTGTCAGGAGACAAATACTTTAAATAGAGAACATGTTTGAACAGAGGCTGCGACCTGAGAATGAAGCTCAGGACTTGAACCTCACTATCGTCACTCCCTCAAACAAGGTTAAAATCACGCTGTTCTCCAGCATATTGCTATTTTTTTGAAGTATTTCATTCACTCTGTAGTAGAATCAGGCGAGAAGGGAAACTGCACAAACACAGAATTTGCTCAATTTTGACCACATTCACATAACAAAACCATTCAGTGTCCAGAACAGTGGCGACATACAGAAATTGTGCCCCCTGGGAGAAGCCCATAGCATTGTATCCTCCCTTCAACTCTGGGTCCTGAGCCAGCTGACTGCACACCATGGACACCTGCTCATTCACATCCATGAAAAACCCATTTTCTGTGTCCTGCAGGAGGAGAAACATGAAAAGCTCAGAGCATGACAGACAGATTAGGAGAAGAAAACCAGCCCCGTCTACGAGGAGAAGCGCTGGGAGATAAAGTCGCGGTGTTACGACGGATCAAAGCAAAAAGCGACAGAGTCATGCTGGTTTGCTATGAATATTAACACTGAAATATGATATAGTGAAGGTGTAAAGGGGCTATTTTTCTGATGTAACTTGTGCCACCAGCGCTGCAAATATCACAGAGGAGCAATCCTCACGTCAGGTGGATGTATCAATCAAACCTGCTGTATTGCTGCCACTAACCACACCACTACGTCACCTGAGACGATGGCTAATCCTGTAATTCTGCCTTAAAATGCTCTTTTTCTATTTTTTTATTTTATACATTTATACAATTATTCATTCTTTTAATTTTCTCTATTTGTCTGTCCTTATTTTTTAAATGTTTTTGTGTATTGGTGTATTTTATTATGTATATTTTATTGTATTTTCGTGCATTGCGGTTTTATGACACTGAAAGCTGTTTATTTTAATAACACTGTACACGTAAAAGCCCAACAAGAGACAGGAGTTGAAAATTAGCTGTAGCTACAAACTCTCGGCGCATCACATCAGTTTCATGCTCGTTAAACTCAAACAAATAGATAAACACTAAACGGACAAAACAGAAGCGGCTCAGTTTTGGAATAAAGGTGGAGCAGAGACGTAGCTCACAGTCTCCTTCATAAGAGTTAGGAAGTATATCCACTTTTAAGTTTTTTACGTTGTGAAAGTACCTGAATGACGTTCTTTCCGATCATCAGCGAGAGCACGTAAACGCCAGAGATCTCCTCCTCGATCATCTTCTTTATCGCTCCCATGCTGAGCGGGTTACAGCAGCTGTCGCCTGGTGGACACACGGAGATTTATTTTACTGACACTTAAATCATTGTGACATGATTTATCCCTGCATGCTTTGCTCTGTTGCTGTCAATAAGGCGCCATAAGTGTATTAATCCGCCGCTGAAATTAGTCCCCTACAAACGCACGGTTTAGTCCTGTCTGAGTAATGTTTGCTGAAAGCTACGGTGCCCAGCTGCTTAAGGAAACTGTTTTGCCCTTTTTAAAAGAGAAGCCACATATTTGTGATCAATTTTTAAACATTTACATGAGGAAAACAGGAGAAAATGCACTATTTACTACTGTTAGAGCAGTGTTTGTGTGTGACAGACATTGTACTGTACTTATTGACAGCAAGTAAAACTATAAAGGGATGCCAGCTGTATCAGAGGAGGGTGGGCGTAAACAAAAGCTCTTTTTTTTATTAATGTTCTGGCTCATCTTAACATCTGTTAAACATAAGAATGAGACAGCAGGTGAGTGAGGTGCACAGACGGTTGAGTGGAGTCATCGCAGCACATGTGACCTGACGGAGGTGCCTCAGAGTCACCTGAGCCAGTGTTGTTGAAGGAGAAGAGAAAGTGTTTTTGTTTTTCACTTCCCATGAGGCTTCGTTCCAAGCCACCATGGAATTAAAGCGAGCAACCTTCCATAAGTGTCGGGCTGCGCACCGCACCTCGTCTCACATCACAGGTTTGGTAAGGTTTCAGTAGTGCTGCTGTCTGAGAAAATGTTTAGAAGAAGTGGTGTTTTGGGGGTTTTTTTTGCTTTCACTTTCACCAAAATGTGGGTGATAACATGAGCGGATGCATAGTGTGTAATGGTGGAAGCTGCTGTCCACGCTCCCCTGCAGTATTTCTTCCCCATTCTGTTCTGAAAAGCTGTCTGAGGGCCAGAAACAGATATCACCGTTGACATTTTGTCCCTTAATAAGTCTTTGAGACAAGACCTCAAAGTGCTTTTCCTGAGTTTCCTGCTGGCCTTAAGATTGTGACACAAAGGAGACAATCACACTTGTACTTTGCATGGTGCAGAAATGAAGTCCCAGTTTCTTTAACTTCACTGTCTACTTGTCAGTGGGTCCATATGAATGATACGGTCAGTTGAATAAGATGTTTCTTTCAACCTTAAAGCTGTGTAAGGAGAAATAAATTAATTATTCTAGGAACAAATGATTCCTCAAGACAGGTTTATTCCTAACTGGGTAAATGTTTTTATCCTTTCAGTGTAAGAATGGGCAGCAGGGTCACTCACCCATCCCGTGCCACAGCACCACTGGGACCGTCCCATTGTTGGATTTATGAACTGGGCTTCCAGCGACCAGCAGCACTGGAGCAGCCAGGAGGAGACACAGGAGGGCTGCTGTCATCCTGGACCCTGAAACCAACAAACAGGAGGTCAAAGTGCGCTTTTCTCTGCTGTAAAACTTAATTAGCTTTTCTCTTCTTCGCTTTGTGCTGTTTTATGAGGACATATCTCAGCTCGTGATCCATCTTCAGTACAGGTATTAAAACTTGGATTAAAATCCAATGCCACATTAGAAACACTTCCTCCATTGTTCAGTGTAAATATAGATTGTTATCATTAACATGCTTTCAATCTCTCGTCTCAGGCCTGAGGATTCAGTGTAATCTGTCACTGTGAACTTTATTCCTGCTGTCTTTGTACACTTTTTTATGAAGCGTTCACCTTTAAAAATGAGTTTGTTGTGTTGCTGTTTTTCTCAAACTCTGTATTTTTAATGTCCTGCTAATATAATTAAATATAAAGCAAAACGGAATAACAATAAAAATGGTTAGACCAACATTTAGACTGAAACTGTTATTATCATGTGAAAAATATAATCTTAGTTTTGCATTTCCTGTTATCTACAATGAGTTTAATTCATTACGACTGCACAGACACTGTCTTAGATATATATCAGCACATCAGGAAGGATAAAACGGTGAGATGTCTCAGTATTAGTACGTCCAAAAGACAAAAATACTTTCAATGAAAGCTGAGGAAGTTAGCTCGAACAAGCTAACCAACTAATGACAGAGCACAAGGTTTCCATCAAATAAATCAATGACTAAATACATTTTGACCTTTGCTGTCGCCGATTTCTGCAATGAAGAAGCTTAAAATTAACCCAACACTTTAAAAAAGCAAATAATTTTCATGTAATAAGTGTAATTAGTGTTCCAAAGATCCTAAATTTCCAAAAACATTACTCACCGTTGATGTACTCTTCCTGCTTCTTGTTTGTCACACTGTGAATCACATGACTATGTTTAGAACGAAAAGCCAATCAGATTCCGAGGGCGTGGCTAACAGCTAAGAGGGCGGAAGTGTCTAACTTGTGACTAGCCTTTTTTAGTAATCCTCTCTGTATTCCAATCTTATTTAACCAAATCGTTGCCGATGTTGTGGTTGTTTAATATCTTGGTATTTTTTTTTTTTATCTAGAAGCCTGTTTGGATTCGTTACGGCCTGACGTGACTTTTTAACATCTAAACACCGCGATCCAGCTGCTAGCTGATTAGCTTGCCATGCTAGCTCGCTGTGAAAATCATCGACAACAACATTCCAGTACGGATTATTTAGCCAGTTAACGAAAAGTTCAAATACTGACCGGCTTCAAGTAGAGCAGAACTAAGAGAGAGCAGGCCAGGCTGTGAAGTGCAGGATGTCTATTCAGTTTGAGGAGCCAACGTTAACGGGGAGTTACGATGTTGTGGGTTCGTTTCCTAAAAGTTTTGGCTATGGGGTGGAGGAGCCGGACATGGAGGAGAGCTCCACATCAGCTGACAAACCCAGGATACTGCTGATGGGACTGAGGCGGAGTGGAAAGTCATCAATTCAGAAGGTAAATTACCTCAAACTACCACCAAATTAACCGAGAATACACTTCTTATGTTACATGAGTGTGACATGTATTAATACCATGCACACCTGGGTTTTTATGAGGTACACCTGGCTCGAGCTAAAACATCAGATCTGAATGAATCTCAACCTTTATGAGGATTATTATGTGCAGCTTTTGTTTAAACTGTTTAACACAGGTGTTTATTCAACTTCATGATAATACATTATACTATAATGGAGTTCTCTTGCCTTGTACTGAGAGGTGTTTGTACTGTTTAATCTGTATTCCTTAATATGAATGTATTTGTCCAAAATTTAGAGACACTTCTCAGTATTTCATAATAAAGTTCAACCTCAACTCAAAGTACAGCAGCCAAAATGAGCATAAACTTGCACCTTTTTCAAGCAGCTTCAGCAAAAACTGACCATTATGACCTTTATGAAAGAAGGATTTAGTGCAGGTTTAGTTTTAACTCACTGCGCTTTAAAGTCTGGCAGCTGACTGTAATTTTGACCCAAATGACTTGCCCTATCATGACATCTGTTGACTCGAAAGTCCAGCTAATAAATCAGTCAGGTGCTTGCTCATCACAGACACATCAGTGTTTGTATATATGTTGGCTCATTGGTAACAAGAAATTTAATAATCTGTCACATGTATGACTGTAACATGGATATGTTCCTCTTCTGGAAAACGGATTGAAAAACAGTCAATATGAAGCACTCTGTCTATTTTAATATTAATTCCATTTAACAGGATACACGCACAGAGAGAGACGTAACAAAAGTAGAATTACAAAACAAATTTTGAAGTACAAAACATATAACTAAGTATTAAACATAGTAAAAAGGTCTTAGGTAAATCTGACTGTGAACCAGAAGAGACATTGAGTGTAACAGTGGACTGAGACAATAATCTGCCTCTGTCCAGGTCGTATTCCACAAGATGTCCCCCAATGAGACGCTGTTCCTCGAGAGCACCAACAAAATCTACAAGGACGACATCTCCAGCAGCTCCTTCGTCAACTTCCAGATCTGGGACTTTCCCGGCCAGGTGGACTTCTTCGACCCCACGTTTGACAGTGAGATGATCTTCAAGGGGACCGGGGCCTTGATCTTCGTCATCGACGCTCAGGTACACCGTAGGTTTGTAAGTCTTCCTGCTTGAGATGAAGCAGCGCGTCACCTCTTCCTGTGCTGAACATGCCTCTCTTCTTGTCAGGACGACTACGTCGAGGCTCTCGGGCGGCTGCATCTCACCGTGTCTCGAGCCTACAAAGTGAATCCGGACATCAACTTTGAGGTGTTCATCCACAAAGTAGACGGTCTGTCAGACGACCACAAGATAGAGACACAGAGAGACATTCATCAGAGGGCCAACGATGACCTGGCAGACGCCAGCCTGGAGAAGCTACACCTCAGGTGAGTGTGTGGCATGTCTGCACAGGTCGGATACCGAAAGCCGAGAGCGAGATTAGCTGCAGGTCGCTCCGAGGAACCATGTGTGAAACAACCTCGTGTACACTAAAGCTGCACCTCTTAGCGTTTAGGTGACAGTCAGAGCAGAAATGAGTCGCACCGCTCTCAGTTTCCATCACGGTAAGTTTTGTGGTGAGCTCATTTGGTGTGCCAGGTGTGCTGTTACCCTTCGCTGCTCTGTGTCAGGAGGCCTCTCGACTGATGACTCAAACCTGACATTCACAGGGCTCCTGACAATGTCAGATCACAGTCAGGGGAGTAGATGCACACTTCCCTCTGTGCAGTGATACAGCTGGTGTAGTTTAGTAGAAAAAAAATAGTTCCTGCATGAAACTGCTCACAACAAGATCTGTGGATCATCTTCAATAATCAGGTCATGCCGTCTAGCATCATTTTACTGGTCACAAAATCAGTGAAGGCAGCTTTAAAATGTACAGTAGTGTTGTGCAACTCCTCCACCTAACAGACGGAGCTGTTTCTGGAGTTGTGTCTTCCACCTTTCCGTAGGAGGCCTGTAGGTAGGGTCAGACATTCGAGGTGTAGCGTTAAGTTTAACACGCTGAGCTTCTGTGGCTTTGGAGCCGTCGGATCGGCTCGTTGTCTCGTCCTCACAGGAAGCAGATATGACACCGCCTGTCCTTTGGGCTTTAACTCATTTGGTGGCGCTGTATGTTAACTCTCCTGCTTCCCCTCCTCAGCTTCTACTTAACCAGCATCTACGACCACTCCATATTCGAGGCCTTCAGCAAAGTCGTCCAGAAGCTTATTCCTCAGTTACCGACGCTGGAGAACCTTTTGAACATTTTCATATCTGTACGTCGCTTCATTTTCTGACTTAATTACAGAAAAAAGTCCTATCTGTGCCCTCTCTTGTTAACACCCTGCGTGTTTTCCAGCACTCTGGGATCGAGAAAGCCTTCCTGTTCGATGTTGTTAGCAAGATCTACATCGCCACAGACAGCTCTCCTGTGGACATGCAGTCCTACGAGCTGTGCTGCGACATGATAGATGTCGTCATCGATGTCTCCTGTATTTACGGGTGAGAAGAATTACATCCTGTTTGTTCTAAGTGTTGGCAGTGACTGTATCCTTTCTATGCAAAGTGTAAATGTCTTTCTGTCCTCTGCCTCTTGGCAGGCTCATGCAGGACGGCAGCGGCTGTGCTTATGACAAGGAGTCTTTGGCTATCATCAAGCTCAACAACACGACGGTGCTTTATTTGAAAGAGGTCACGAAGTTCCTCGCGCTCGTCTGCATCCTCAGAGAGGAGAGCTTTGAGAGGAAAGGTGTGGAGATTTAGCTTACAGAAGCAAGCCATGTACTGCTAACATGGATTTTAGGCACCTAAAAAAATCACTGTCAGTTTAAGTATACGTTATATTTTGAACATTTTCACCACTTTGCCATCAGACAGCCCTTTTCCAATGGGAGCTGAAGCTGTTAAACCATAGATTCTCCCTCCAAAGCCACCAGACTCCTTTGACAAAGACAGTAATTTTACCTCACAGAACACAGGAGTTCAGTTCGGGAGCCGGCAGATTTCGTCTCTGCTTTTTGCGGATGATGTTGTCTTGTTGGCTCCATCGAGCCAGGACCTTCAGCATGCACTGGGGCGGTTCGCAGCCGAGTGTGAAGCAGCTGGGATGAGAGTCAGCACCTCCAAGTCCGAGGCCATGGTTCTCGACCGGAAAAAGGTGGCTTGCTCCCTCCAGGTTGGGGGAGAGTTCCTGCCTCAAGTGGAGGAGTTTAAGTATCTCGGGATCCTGTTCACGAGTGACGGAAGGATGGAGCGTGAGATTGACAGGCGTATCGGTGCAGCGGCAGCAGTAATGCGGTCGTTGTACCGGTCTGTCGTGGTGAAGAAGGAGCTGAGCCGAAAGGCGAAGCTCTCGATTTACCGGTCAATCTACGTTCCTACCCTCACCTATGGTCATGAACTTTGGGTCATGACCGAAAGAACGAGGTCCCGGATACAAGCGGCTGAAATGAGTTTCCTCTGCAGGGTGGCAGGGCGCTCCCTTAGAGATAGGGTGAGGAGCTCTGTCACCCGGGAGGAGCTCAGAGTAGAGTCGCTGCTCCTCCACATCGAGAGGAGTCAGCTGAGGTGGCTCGGGCATCTATACAGGATGCCCCCTGGACGCCTCCCAAGGGAGGTGTTCCAGGCATGTCCCACCGGGAGGAGGCCCCGGGGAAGACCCAGGACACGCTGGCGCGACTATGTCGCGCGGCTGGCCTGGGAACGCCTCGGGATCCCCCCGGAAGAGCTGGGGGAAGTGTCCAGGGAGAGGGAAGTTTGGACGTCCCTGCTCAGGCTGCTCCCCCCGTGACCCGGCCCCGGATGAAGCGGGAGAAGACGGTACGGTACGGTAGAACACAGGAGTTGGTGGTCCACCACTGCCAAGATCCCTCAGTTTGTGTGTGTTATTGTGTGACTTCTGTGTTTTAAACAGTTAGTTTGAATTCACCGAAGTCACACAATGAGACAAACTAACCGACCGATCGAGGCGGCAGTGGACAAAAAACCAAACTGTGTTCTGTGAGGTAAAATTACTGTTTTTGTCAAAGGAGTCTGGTGGCTTCAGAGAGAACGATATGACGGCGTGGTAGAGTGGTGAAAATGTTCAAAATATAACGTGCACTTAAACTGATATTGAGTATTTTTTTGCAGCTGAGCCTTCTTTAGGTGGTTAAAGTATGTCCACAGCAGTACATTTCTTATGTTTTGGACGCTGTCTTCTACACTGCGAAAGCTCTGCCACGTTTGAAATTTAAGGCTTTCCGTTAATCCTTTTCTCTTTGTAGGTTTGATAGAGTACAACTTTCATTGTTTCCGAAAAGCCATCCACGAGGTGTTTGAAGTTGGCGCCTCGCCACAAGACGTCAGCTCGTCCAGAAACAACCTGAAGTACGCCGCGCTGAACGGGAGCGCCGTTTAAAGGCCAAAGATGAGACGAAGCGGGATTCTTTGGTTTCCCCTGAAGCGCAGCGAGGCGGCACGACGTGGAGAAACAGTACGATCGCACACATGCCTCCTGTCACGCAAATGATGCCTTACTGTGCGCAGCTGATCGTGGATCAGTTAGAGATGAACTGAGCTCAGAGTGATGGCTCAATCTGATCCGCCTGTCGTATTGTTCAGGTCACATATGCCAAAAAAACTCAACTGTGGTTCCTACTTTCTGCACATTTATCGGTACTGAAATGTCTAAGACGTCTGTCAGCTGTTTACTGTCCCGGCACGTTGATTCTGTGCAACCTAAAAACACTCGTGATCCCGTCTAAGTTGAGCCCAGTGTGAAAGCTCCGTTGACTCGAGCTCGAGCTGCGTTTCCAGACTTCACATTAGTCTTTCACCGTCCTGCTCATTTTCCATTGAAATATTGAGTGCTGTAAATGGATTTAATCCCCGTGTGGAAAAAATAAGCAGTGTTTGTTCTTCAGTGTGTCTTCTGTTGATAATGACTCGTGAGACCAGGACCGGTGCTCTGCTCAGGATCTCCACAGACCAGAACTGTGCCAGTTACACCATTAGAGCCTTGGTTGGTCAACTGGGGGGGGGGGGGCAGCATGTTGGTCCTAATGGAGTCTGGAAATAACTGATGATGCTTTTCCTGCCGCGCCTGCTGACAGCTGACTTTGTAGCTTGATGAACGTTTTTTTTTTTTACTTCGCAGGTTCAGTTTGTTTGTTTTGCTTCAGGACGAGTGTCGAGTCTGACCTGAATAATATTTCAGAGAACTCCAGGATTTGTTTTTACTATTGTACATATTTCTTTAATAAAATATGTTTCATATTTTTGCTGAGTCATGCTTAGCTGTATCTTCAATATGGAAGCCCACTTGGGGAAAAAAATCCACCACATTATTTTATAATTTTAAGAACTTTATTATAATTATTAGATAATTTGTGGTAATTTTGAGAAAGATTTTTTTGTATTTATGATGTGCTAAGTCCTAAATATGAGAAATGTATTAAAATGAGATAGCGTCAGTTAACTATACTTTTTATTATGAGGTCATAATTTTGAGTTTCTTGTCATGCGATATTAAGTCATAATTATGAGAAACTTCATCTCATAATTAACAGTAAGTGTGTCTCATAGTATCTCACAGTTACCAGGTAAGGTGTTATCTTATACTGTATGTATGAGATATTAAATTAATTAAAATCAGTCACCTAATTTGTGCAATATAAAGCTTTTTTCCCCCTCATAAATAAGATTTGATAAGTTCATCATGAAGCGTCTCATAGTGTCTCATAATGCTGAGACAGTTCCTAATCACTACACTTTTCAGAAACTGTCCCATGATAAGGAAATAGAGTTAATTAAATACCTGCCATCAAGTGTTTTTCGCCTCAGAATTATGATATTCTCTGATTCAAGTCATAATATTTAGGCATTACCTCATGATTATGAGATACTCTACATTACTAAGTGTTGATTATTGTCTTATGAAAAAACTTTCAGACTATTTTTAAAATTAAAATCTAGCTGCTTTTTGTGCATCCACTCTTAGCTGAACCATTGTAACTACCTGGTGTGAACAGCAGGTGGCAGCATATTCACATGTAAATATCTGATATTTCTGGACAGCGTAGAAGATTTCACCCTCACTCACGTTTGGCCAACAGTTCAAATAAGTTAATAATTTCTACAGATACTCCACCATGAAATCTGAGCCCTTGCAGTCCATCAGCGGGTCCCGTGAATACGCTTAAAGATGCCACACACGTGAATTAAAAGCCTTCATCACATCAGATACACATGTCTTACATCCTGACTTAATGGGTAGTGGCAGGATGCAGCCACAGCTGAAGCCTCTAATCGTCCCCAGACCTCCTGCTCACCACTGTGGAAAATGGAGGTCAATGAGAGGGAAAATGATATCTTGCTTTCCAGGATCCTGCAGTTTGCTCCTGACCACAGATGATTTCATGCAACCGAGAAAACTCAGGAGAAACAAAAGACGAGAGAGTGAAAGACAATACAGGAGTGTGTGGGGGTGTGAAGCTGCTCAGCATCCTCATCTGTGACGGAAGGAAACTGGTAAACGGTATAGTGTTAATTCAAACAATGAATTCATTAATTTAGAAATCTTCTCATTGAAACTTTCTCCATCTCAGGTGAGAGCTACAAGATGCTGCTGAAAGCTCTGAGGAAAAATCCAGTAAGTAGACTTTAAATGGAAAACTCTTCAGTCAAACGTCTATTTTTAAGGTCAAGAATGAAACTTTTGTATTGTAATAATACCTGCTACAACCACATTTATTGCCTCTAAATGCTAAAGCGACGCTGTACAAATATCACCTCTCTTATACATAAATAATGCACAATGTCCCCAAATGACTTTCATTGTGATATCATGTGAGATTAAAATGAGCACATTACACTCTCATCATTCAGCACCACCATAGCTCCCACTATTATTATGGGGATTTTCCATTTAGAGAGATAATAAAGTGGTTTACACGGGCAGCTGCGAGCACAAAGTCTACCATGCATTTAAAATATTCAGTGACATCCAAAAAACACACGAGTCCACCTTCTGTCAGCTTGAACTCGCCACAAGGTGAAGGAGAGGCAGAGGGAGTGGAAAGACAGCCGGAGGCCGAAAGGGGCGGCGTTTGGAGGACTGGTTTTGGTTTTACGCACCAGTCACAGATGCTTCAGTCAGTGGAAACCCGTCAGTGTGGAGCTCGCAGGAGACCACGAGGAGGATTTAATCATCTGTCATTTTATACGCCAGAGCAGCAGCAGCAGCAGCAGCAGCGGACTGCTCAGATCCTGCGCGGACAGACGGACGGACGGACCGAGTCTCCGGTGAGCATCTCCAGAGGCTGCTGGTGCGTCCACATTTCTACACTTCTTTACGCGGCTGGTATTTCAGCTTTGTAATGTGAACAAGTGGGTGATAAGTTAATATTTAGTGTGTTTTGATGAGTTTGTATAATCTCCCGAAGCTTTGATGTCTGCTCCACTGAGGCGCGCACGGATCCTCACCTGCCTTCACCTGCTGCAAAACGGCGCATTGCTTGCTTACTTTTCCCCGGTGTTAGTCCACACAGAGAGATGAAAAGCTCCACTCTTTAATGAGAGTTCCTCTATAAATCATAACCGGTGTCCCTAAATGATTAATTAATGTTTAATAAGTCAAGAAACGTGCTGCAGAGACTTTGGACTGAAATCCATTGATTAATGAGTTAATAACTGCATATTAGAGTCTGAGGATCAGAGCATTTAATTTATTAATATTAGTGTCAGCAACAGTTATAACAACATCAAATTGGAACAGCTGCCTGCAGGATTTTCCCCAACCTGGCAACCCAAAGTTTGCTCCTACAAAAGACTTCTTATTGATCTTTGAAGTTTTAGTAAACATTCATTAACAGCAAAGATAATGAATAAGTTATTAACCAATCATAAAGGATTTCTTTGTGGTAATACACAAACTTAATTGAAAGAAAAATCAATCATGCATGAACTCCCCCCCACCTCCACCCCAACATCCAGGATGGACCAGAAAGGATGTTCTTTCTTTAGAGTGAGGAAATAGTGGATGTTACTGGGGGTTGGGGGCCTGAACGGGGTCCAAAGTGAGTAACTGATACTGCGAATAAGCGCTGCGGCCCCGTTTTCAAGTAGGATTTATGAGAAAAAGAACAAGGAGGCCTTTGAGGAAACAATCCCTCGCTTTAATGTTTCAATCCTTTGAATTGAGTGGAACACAAAATAAGGCCTCATGAAAGCTGAATATGTTGTGCAACTGTGTCTTTTTATTAAATGTACTTGGAGGCATGTTAGCAAGCCTTTCAGTCTTGTTGAGTTAGAGTGATGTCATGTCTCCTTCAGATTACAAATTTTCTGCTGGAGACTCAGCAAACCCCCCCCCCCACCACCACCCCCCACCACCCTCCGGCAGCGCTCATAGTTTCCATCACCGCACACCATCCCCACACCACCACCATGTTCCAATCCATTTGGGTGAAATTAATACACTCATTGAAGCAATCCAACTCGAGTTGCTTTCACTCCTTGAAAAAATGTGTGTGTGTGTGTGGGTGGGTGGGGGGGGGGTGCATTATTTTTTGTTTCACGCAGAAAGGAATTCCTGACTTTTGTCTTTTTTTAGAAAACAGAGGGCGGAAGAAAAATGCTGTTTTTGTTTGCTCTTTTTCTTCTTCTTCTTCTTCTTCTTCTTCTTCTTCTCAGAGTTGAAACCGCACGATTTTGCCACGTTTTGACCACAGTCACATTCCTCTGAAATTCTTGCATTGGGCGAAGGTTGGGTCTGTGCACAATCACTGGAGACGAGCCAGAGACAAATAAAAGCAGTTAAAGGAAGATGTTTTTGGATTGTCAAGGGACTGACGGTCATAAAATCAGAGTCTCATCATGACTCATCATCACCGTCTTTTCCATTTCCCATTTCTGCGGTGCAGCCTGGGAAGAGTTTTAAATTAGTAGTTTGACGTTTTGGGAAAGATGCTGATTTGCTTTCTTATTAACACCAATTTTACCAAATATTGGGTACCCAGACGTTCTGGTTCGTCCGGGATCGTCCTGGTTTCGAGGTGGATGCGGTAAAACTCTAAAGTGCCCCAGTTTTCAACTTTTTTTTTTACCAAACTGTACCGGTTTTCACTGCGATTAAAACAATAATTTAAAAAATGATACTGGTTTTCATCGCTTACATAGACGTCTATCATGTTCTGTCCTTCTCATAATTATCTAACCCATCAGATAAAAACAGAAACAATGCATCACAGACGCATCGGGATTCAACACTGATTGGTCTGTATGTGAATCAATCAATCAGTCTGTCAAACCACAAATTATAATTTTTAGATTTCTGTTTTTGTTCAGATTAAACGAACAAGATATATGTTAATCGGTGAGCTTTAGGTCTTTGGATTTTGTTCTCTTTGGACAGATCCAGGTTAGCTGCTCCCTCCTACTTTGAGTCTTTATGCTAAGCTAACTCACTGCTCAGCTTCTTTCAGCTTGAAAGTGGTATCAGTGTTTCCTCAAAGGACTAAAGACTCCTTTCATCCCACATGTAGGGTACAGATTCTACTGGAGTTTGGAGTAAATGCCCTTATCAGGGGGCTAAATCTGTACTTTCTGCAGGTGTAAAGGCTAATTTTGACCAGCGCTTCCTCTCTTTTTGTGTGCACAACCTGATAACACTGACATGTCAAAACGATTCAGTCTGAAACCAACCAGCCTTTCTGAAGCTCTCCAACACAAAGCTCTAAATCAAAGTCAAATAAATCCATCAGCAAACATGAACCAGAGACGGCAGGTCCAGCAGTCTCTCAGAAAACAAACACGTGTTAGCATTAACACTCAGGTCTTGAACTCTCCAGCACCAGCTGGCAGCTGATGGGAGAATGTGTTTACTTGTGTATTTGTTTTGGAGAATAGTGTTCGGTATTTCAGAACACTCAGACTGTTTATTTGCATCAGTCAGTGTTCGCCTGCAAGTACAATCCAAGTGCAACAACTATGTGGCCAAAAGCAACTTTACTAAAAATACTTCACTTTAAGAGACTTCATGATCACACGATTCTAATCCTTTCAATCTTTCTTTCTGCTTTAAATCTTGTCTTCATCATCCGGACGTTCAGACGTGTTGGGAAAATATATTTTAGTCTGTGCTTGGCACATTGGCATGTGGTCGGTCCACCACTTTGGGCGAGACTGAAATATCTCAACAACTACTGGATGCATTGGCATTAAATTCTGTACACACATTCATGATCCCCACAGGAGGAATCCTAATCATCGCAGACTCCCCCTCTACCACCAAAAACAGCTACATTTTAATGTTCTGAACTTTGGTTTATGACTAACTACCCACAAAACTAATGACACTCCCATCAGCCTCAGATGTACTTTGTGTTTAGCGCTAATTAGCAAATGTTAGCATGCTAACATGCGTCACTAAACTGGTGAATGCTATATAAAAACTATGAGTGGAACTCTCAAGCTTTTTTCCCACAGCTTTTAGCCACATCTCATGGTCTTCCTCTGTGGATAAAGTGTGCTGGAATCACATGACTGAAGATCCAGGTGAAGTCATGTGACAACCGAGCAAACACCAACCACTGAAGAAGACCGTGAGATGTGTGACAGCTCAGCAGCTGGAAACCAAAATCACTAGTGGAAGAGTACTTCACATTTAATCCCATGGAAATTATTTGGATATTATATATCCTTAAAATAAAGCATTTTGAGTAAAACTATACAGTGTGTAAAAAGAAGTCAGAGAAAAGTTCAAAAGAGTAGTTTTGTCCTCCTGCCTCAGCAATCATCACATGACCCCGGTGGGGGTGCTGACCCCCATGTCGGGAACCGTCGCATCAGGTCACTGTGTGTGAAGTCTTCTCATGGTGGTGGCTTGTTTGCTTGTTGTCTGACTGGGACCTGTTTGTCGGTTCAGTCGACAGTTGCAGAGGTGAAACTGCAGCTGCAGCCCACATTGTTTCACTGGATAAACAAACAGGCAGCTGGAGGCTCATAAAACAAAGCCAGACATGTACTCTGTCTTTAAAGGTGCTTCATTCCCTCATGTTAAAGGCTTAGTGTTACAGGTTATGTGTCATTAATATCCAACGATACTGATCACGTTCTGGTTTTAGTGGAGCTCAGTGTGGATGATGTTGAGCTAAACTAAGTGAACTGTACAGCCTGACAGTTCTTATCATTTTCACATTCAAATAACTGGAGTAGCTTCACAGATATGCCAACTCAGTATCTCACGATAACATCAGCATTTAAGAAAAGCATCATCCTGATAAGATCTTTAATCAGAGACGACAAAATGTACATTGTGTGCTTGTTTTGATTTGGGTGTTCAGCTGAAACAGAGCACGTGATCTACAAAGCCAGACTTGTATTCTATTTTTAAAAGCCCTCGTTATTCGTTATGTTACAGGTTTAATGTCAGTTTAATTGTCAGTAATACCTGATGACACTGATTGTGTTACGATTTTAGGATTTCGCTTAAAAAGCTGCAGCTGTTTTTCATGTTCAAGTCGCCAAAATGATGTTTCAGATCTGCCAGCTCAGCATCTCAGAATATCCTCATTGTTTAAAACAGCAAGAAGTAATTCACCCTGACGAGATCTTTAATCAGCGACGACAAAATGTACAATGTGCATTCATTTTGATTTGTGTGCGTGCAGCTGAAATTGGCCTTGTGATCTGCAGGAAGCCACAGCACATTGAGCATCTTTGTACTGGGGATAAAAGGGAGTGCAGTCATCTGACGGCCATGAGAGACCGTCTTGTTTTTCTTTTTTTCTGTAACAGTTTATAGCTGCAGCCATGAGGGTGTCACTTTTCCTTCAGTGCTGCAGGGCTCCTCTGTTGTTAGCATGTATTGTGCCTCTGTCAATATTCCCATTCACCTTCTTAAATCCAGGTTATGCAACCCAGAAGTCACACAATATGAGGCCTGTTCTGAACTTCAGAGGCCGTTCAAGTACCCTAATCCATTTCACAGGAATAAACAGTAGTGGTAATTAAAAACCAACTTTATTATACACTTTCCTATTTTATGTGAATGCGCACACAGTTTGGGTTATTTAGTGAGTATCACAGCAAAACAGAAAGTAGTGATTGTCAGTTAAAGCATTAAGAAAATGAGTCTGTAGCCGCACTAGCAGCCCCGTAAAGCTGCTTGTGTCCTATCGTTTAGGCGGTCATAATGAGCAACATCAAAAATCTCTGAGTGGTAGCAAAAGTAGCTGATTTGGGTTATTTAAATGATGTGACTACACGGTTAGCATCTAGGAATACTGTATGAATGCACCCAAATGAGAGTAACACAAGTGTTTTCCTTGTGCTGCCGACATGAATGCATCTTGAGACCCAGTGGTGCTTTGAGCTAATTGCTAACATCAGTGTGCTAACATGCTCACAAAGATAATGTGAACATGCTGATGTTGCAGGTAAAATGTCTACCATGTGTTCGCCATGTTAGCATGCTAACATTTGCTAATTAGCATAACACAAAGTACAGCTGAGGCTGTTGGGAATGTCATTAGTTTTGCAGGTCATAAACCAAAGTATTTGACCTGATGATGGTGCCATATAAAACACCTTCACAGCTGTTACAGTTCATCCTGAGGGGACCATGAATTTCATGGGAATCCATCCAGTAGTTGTTGGGATTTTTAAAGTCATGGACCGTCACCTACTTTAATTTCAGAGCCACTTTGCTAACGAGGCTAAAAACCCAGTTTGTTACCCACTTTTAACTGCCCCAACGTTCCCAGGTCTTCAGTAGGTGTTAGAGTAAAGAAAGAGAAAGCAGTGATTGTAAGTTCAAGCTTGACAGAGTATGCAAGCTGTCAAAAAAGTCTTTATTAAAACATACAGGAGGGCGTGCGGCTCTGATTGTGGTGCTTATTGCAGAAAGGGAATGTACAGTAACAATGTCAACCCAAAAAAGGCTGTGAGGCTGTTTTATAATGCATGAACTGATTTTTTGTGGCTGTGACAGATTTAACACTTACCTACATATTTGTTCCACTAAATTTTATTACGTGTGACAGCGGTTTTCATCATGGAATAATCTGGTTTGTAAACCTCAGACACAAGTCTAAATTCCTGCACTGGGAAAATAAACACTAACACCCAGCAGCAGCTCTCATGGCTCGCAGAGTTCCTGGCTCCGGTCGTAAGAAGCTGTCAGGTTGTTGAGGAGTAAAACAGCAGCGAGCCATGAAGGGACATGAGACAGGAGGCTCGGTGGCTGGTCCTGGGAGACAGTTGCCATTTGGCCGCCACTACAAAGCTCTGAGAGCCAAGTGACTCCGGTAAATCTCTCACCGGGACACGTAGTGTATCAGGGAAGAATTCAACATGTCCACTCATCAAGCTGAATTGTGGGCTTGAATAGCTTCAGCAGCCATGCTGCTAGAGAGAGAGCACTTAGACAGGATGGATGACTGTTTGGTAAAATGTCTCATGGTAAGGAGGAGAACAGGGGTGACAAGTATTCCTGGGTGCGGTCCAAAAGGACACCTGTAGAGTAACGTGAACAGCTCTTAAACAAGGCGCTGACGACCTGTGAGCCAGCGTTTTAGGCTATTAATGTCAGACAGTCTGGATGGTGTGAAGATGAACAGCTGCTGAACGCATTTTGATTTGCAGTCAGTCAGTTAAAACCGTATAAATGAAAATAGGTTTGACTTAACTGTTCAAAAGCTATATTAAAATTGTTCAAATTCAGTTAGCTAAATTCGGTGTGGTTGCTGAAATTTGACAGTGTTGTTATGTGAGTGACATTTTTCCTTCATTAAAGAAATATAAATAGAGGTGATTAGCTTAGGTTAGCATAAAGACTGGAAACAGGGGTAAACAGCTAGCCTGGCTAGAAACAAGAGTTTTAAGAGACTATGAGAAGTCATGACTCCTGAAACCACAAATACTGTTTTAACATTTTGGTTTGTAAATGGATTAAATATAGGAGATATACTTCCACTCCTTATCTAAGCTAAGCTAATCACCTCCTTGCTCTGCTCCGTATTTAATGCTCCATTTCTACAGTAAGTGAGTCTTATTCATATTTTCCTATTGTGTCGCTAACCTTAAAATTATAATGGATTGTCCTATAGGAACCATAAAATTTTGTTTTCAACAATGATGGACTTTAATTAAACACTGTTGTGTTTTCGCACCAGTCCTGTAAGAATTCCCTGTCGGATGAATTCGACGACAGACAACAGCTGGAGACCACAGAATGTGTTCGCAGATGTTGTGGCTCAGGAAGAGAAACATAAAGCTCAAAACCTGGAGGACTATGTCCGGAAGGAAAGCCATTGTTCTATCACTGCCTTCATCGTAGACATGGATGGACGAGAATAGAAACCCAAACCTCTTTAGACATTTTAGGAGGGAAGTTGGTCTGATTTCCCCATCCAGACAGCAGTCTGACAGAAAGCAGACGTAGGATGTGATGTTTTGTCTCAGTTTGGTTTTCCACCTTATTTTGTTGACCTACTTTGATGGCCTTGAAGAGGAAGCGGTGCTGTTATCTGCTGGGAGGGATGTACAGCACAAGGGATGTCCTCGGTGTTAACGGCATCGGGAGAAAAAGTCTCTGAATGAGCTGCGGAGGACGGGGAGTTTCTGCTTCTGGCACTGGCTTTAGCACATGATTGAGAGCAGACTGTGTTTATCTTTTTTATGTTTATCTGAAATTGGTGCATCATTGGTTATTAGAAACAAAGTGTATGATAGCAGTCAGACATGAGGAATGTAAACTGCACTTTCAAGACCTCTCCTTAGCGGACCAGATGCAAATACTTGGAGGTTATATAGCATGAAGCGCAGCACCTGAAAAGTTCAGCGCTGAGCAGCGGGGAACCTTCGTTTAATTGTAACCAGCTTCATAACAACCTTAAAAACAAGTGGCCGTCATCGGTTTTCGCCGAGCTCTGGGTCATTTCATCGTTTCTACCAAGCCGGTGACGTCTTCCACCACTGAGGAGAGGAGGACTTGGCTCATTCCTTGATCCATCGGGGATCTTTCAAAGCCATGCAGTTTCTCAGCTGCACTTTGTTGAACCCACCTCCTCTTTTCTGACATTGAAGAAACATGTCAAAGCCACCCTGTGCCCAAAATAGGCAGCAAAATTCTAAACAATGACTGTTTCCAAGTGAAATACTTCAGTGTCTGCTTTTGTTAATGTTCCAGATGTTGTGATCCTGAGCATGAACATATACCCAAACTCTGCAGACTTACCCACAATCTTCATCCACACTGTGTATATCTTTCTGAGCTACCACAGGAGGGTATTTTAACCTCCCACACCTCATTTCCTCGCTCATTTCCCTTTGCTGCTGCAGACCATGGGGTCACATACCCTGCTCATGCCTCACTGTGTTCAGTAGTAATGACGGGATGATGCTATTGTCCATGTGCGCTGCTTTATTTCCACCTGTCCTTCCTCTGCTCAGTCATTTATTTAGGAAAAGTCTCTTGAGATACATCATCTTGTTTTAAAGAGGCTCCCAGTCTCACACAGCCAGACTAGATGTTTTAGCGCTGTGTCAGTGCTGGGGGAAGGCCGTTACTGATCATTATTATTCTGTTATATGGGAAAATGCTCTAGCTTATTTGTATTTCTTTAAACCAATGACAGGCATCTTGGGTGGCACTAAACCCAGGATTCAGCGACAGTGCTGTAAAATAGTGTCGGGGGAGGAACTGGTTTTGGTGGAACAAGCCATTAAAATGGCAAAATATCTGCAAAAGAGCAAAGCAGGCCTTCCTTATTGCACAATCCAAATCTTTGTCAAAACTTGCCATTTTCAGGTTGCTCGGAGGTTAGTCTCGGTTCACATAGTAACTTATACAAACAGCCTACTTCCTGTAAGTCATTACATTTTACCAACTGCTTTTCGGTCAAAAGTTGTCCAGAAGTTAAATTTGGGAAAATCTTGGTGGACATTTATTTATTTAGGAGTCAAAGTAATATAAAACTATTTTTTCAACAGCATTACAATGACTGTATTACAGTAACTACACACTGAGATCACTGCTATATAAACAAACTTCACAAAGCAGCCCAGCTTTTTTGTCTACAAATGACGATAAAACCACGCTCCCCGAGCATTGTCATTTTGAACCCTGTTGTTGTCTCATTCTAATTTCTTGCTCGCCGATGTGTGGCTTTCAGCTGCATTCCTAACGGGCCAAAAACCTAAAGCACAAAGAACCAAAAGCTTCTCCTCTGAGTCACATTTTTCCTAAGAGCCAATGTTGGGTCATTGATGAGCCAGAAATTCAATATTTATCTTCATGGTCAATATGATGACAGATGACAAAGACGTGCGTGGAGTTAAACTTGAGTTAAACTTGGAGAGCGACCCCATTTCCCCTGTGGGATTGTGTTCAGTGTCATGCAGCCAGGCAAGACATTAAAAGCTCCTTAATGAGGCAACTGAGATTTAAAAGATTAAAAGATTTTTATGAGAAACTCTGGTCCAGTTAAAACTTGGACAAAGTTGTGCTTTTGGAGGAAACCCTGCTGAAGTTAAAAAGCGTCCTGGGAGATGTTTTTGTATTTGTTGGTAGTTTAGAGTCAGACAAACCAGTCGCCCTCTTAAACAAAAGGGTTGTGACACAAGTGCTCTGTGTAAAGTGACTGCGGTAAACAAGCAGTGGTGATTTTGTAAGAAGCCCTAGTAATTTTCCAAGTCAGATATAATCATCCCTATGAAACGTTCACAGCTGTTATAAAGTGCAGTGCATTGTCAAGATCACGGTAAATTTGCAGCAATAAAACATCTTGATGGCAGTTTTTTTTGTTACTGATAACAAGAAAAAGTCATGATTTGAGAGAGAGTCGTGGACAAAAGGAATAGACTAGATAAATGAGTGGTATTGCCCTTTAACCTCAAGCCAAACAGATGAAAAAGCCCTGGAGACAGCCTTTGAAATAGAGAATGCTGTTTCAGTTCAGGTCTCAACAATTAATGTTGTTTAGTTGTTCTTTCTCAATGCCAAACCGCCGCGGGGGGTTTGTATAAGAATGAGGGGGAGGGAGAGAAAGAGCTTTCACTTATTAGTGAGTTATGATGAAACAGGAGAAGCAGTTATATTGTTACTAGATTGATTTACAATAAGTCAGCCATAACTCTTGAATTAAAGTGCTCACTCAGCCCTTTCTTTGCTTGCAGGAAATAATTTCTGGATGTGGAACAATTTGAATAATATTTAACCGTTAACTGCAGTTTGATGCCTTTCAGTAAACAACCTCCCTTTCTTGCATGTTGGAGGTTAATCTAAACAGGTCTGTAAATGATTCTGCATCATCCTCTGAGACTCTGGTCATCTCTTCTCTCTAGAGAGCATTCTTCTACCTTAAATCCTCCTTCAGCATCACTTCCTGTCTCATGGTGTCCCCCAGGGCTCAGTGCTCAGTCCTCTCATGTTCGTTCTCTACATGCTCTCTCTGGTAATGCCATCCGTTGTCTGTGTCCACTGCTATGCCGATGATGTCCAGCTTTATATTTCCAGTAAACCCATCGTCACTGCAACTCATCACTGAAATTAAACCACGGAGGCAAGTGGGCTTTCTCAAACTTAAACTCAATACGATATGATCATCACTGGTCCCAAATCCCTCAAAAGCATTCACAACATCTGCTTTGCCATCGATAACTCCCCTCTGTAACTCCCCAAACATGCGTATCTTCTATAATTCTTATTCTTCTCTCAGATCTTTCTAACTTACCTTGTAAAGCGTCTTTGACTTTCTTTTGGCTTTTCAGGTGAGAAAATGTTTTTTTCTCCCATTTCTGTCCCTCATGTTGGTCGTTACTTCCCAGCTGTATATCCAAAAACTGTCTGCCTCCCTTCATCCTGCTCTCGCTCTCTGTCTTACTAATCTCACTTCTCCTCCTTCCTGCGCTGTCTTCTTGCTGATAGTGAATGCTAAACTGCGCCTGTGAATTCTCTGTTTTACAGGAAGTCAGCCAGAGAAAGACATCATGAGTGACCAGTTCAACTGCAAGAACTGCAAAGAGTCCCTGTGTGGACGCAAGTACATCCAGGTGGAGGACAACCCTCACTGCATCCCCTGCTATGACCGCCTGCATGCCAACACCTGCCAGGAATGTAAAGAAATCATTGGTCATAATGCCAAGGTGAGCTGAACTTGTACAGTGCTGGGAAGTAATAAAGTACATTTACGCAAGTATTGTACTTAAACCTCTAAAAATAGTGAAAAATGCCTGTCAAAGTTTGCTAGAGTTGTTGGTTCGATCAACAGTCCAGAACTCAAAAATATTTAGTTTATAATG
This sequence comes from Chaetodon trifasciatus, assembly GCA_037975065.1. NCBI lineage: Eukaryota > Metazoa > Chordata > Actinopteri > Chaetodontiformes > Chaetodontidae > Chaetodon > Chaetodon trifasciatus. Next base: position 10,973,031 of record JBBMOE010000015.1, read on the forward strand.
ATTTAAAATGGGAAAAAGCAGCAAATCCTCATCTGAAACCAGCAAATAGTTGGCATTTCATTGAAAAATGTTGATTCATCATCCTTAACAAGTAGTTTTACTTTTGGTAATAATATTACTTGGGTACTTTTACTCCAGTAATGCTATAAGCACAGGGCTTTTACTTGTAGTAGAGTATTTTTACATTGTAGTATTGCTACTTTTACTCAAGAAATGATTGAATGCATTATGGTCAGTTTCTCAGTTTTTCATAAACTGCTTTAACTGGCTGCATTCCTAGAAAACATAACTCTACTAGAACGTCAAATTGTCTGTAATCCGCTTTAAATTTCCTGAAAGTTGTCGTTAGTTAAAATTAAAAACAGTGTCCTGAAGGAAACACCCACAGTCGCCATGAGGCCATCAGCGCCCTGTGAATTATGGGCTCCCTGTGAGGGACCGGCTGTAAATTATGCTCCTGCTTGCTTTGGCCGTCCCTCCTCCACACAAGACATAACAACATTCATCCTTCATCCCTCGCTGTCCCTCTGCTTTAGTTGTTTCTTTTACTGTGAAACCCCACGCCTCAAAAATAAGTTTTTCTCCCACCGTTCAATGGGGCCATTTATCAGAGTTGCTTGAACTGCAGATGAACTGGAACACAAGCAGCTGTGAGAAGAACAAATCACAAAGTGGGTTATTCTGATTTTTAAGATGAAGAAAAGGGAACGCGCAAAAATGTCTCAGGACGTCGTACAAAGGAGGAAATTTTGGGTTTAGTCTCCTGTGTCGGCAAACATCCAAAACTCTTACGTGACCTTGTGCAGGAAACTGAATCCTGCGGTTGACCATGACCTCTGACCTCCAAGCAGATGGGGGGGCAGAAAATAGAGAATATCCTTGAGAGGAACAATAACATTTCAAGTGTTTTTATTAACTTACAGTTCAGGATAAATTGCTTGAGTTCCTGTATTATTCACTGTTAAAGGATGAAGGTGTTCTGCCATATTTTTCTTATTATCAACAAAATCAAAATCAAAAAGAAGTCAAAAGAAGACCAAAACCAACAATACATTTAGTCCATTTCTCAATTATTTCTGACTTTGTAGCTCTCACCCAAAGCCCACTGGTTCCTACTAAAGACACAAAACTTTAAAAAAAGGGTCAGAAATATATACTGTCATTTATAAAAAATGCAAAGGGACATCCTCAAAGAGCTGGGCACTGTAGTTTTAAGCAAACCTCACTCAAACAGGTATAAATGGTGCATATGGGACTACTTTCAGGCATGGATTAACACACATTTGGTATGTGGGATTGACTCAGAATCTCAACTCAAAAACTCAAACTCAAAAAATCTGGTATCTGTAGTTATTGCAGGCCTATAATCAACCCATCCAATCATTTCATTTGGCTTGAATGAAATGATTGGATGGTCTAGCTTCCTGTCTACCTTTATACCTGCCTACCTGTGCCCAGGTAGGCACTCATTTGTGCATGACTGGAGTCTCCCACAAGGTTATGCAGATATATTGCTAAAGCTAAAGTGAGCTAGTCGCACAAGAAAAGAAGAGAAAGTGCAGTCAGAATCTATACCTATACCCAGTCTATGCTAACACGCTAATTAGCCAGCTGCGAGTAACCATAGCCATGTTTGTTGTTTACATTCTTTATGACAATGTGATGCGCTGCTCTCTCCTCTTCCTCTAGGAGCTCTTCTATGAGAACAGACATTACCACGCACACTGTTTCCGCTGTTTCCGCTGCGACCGCTCTCTGGCAGACGAACCCTTCACCAGCCAGGGTGACGCGCTGGTGTGCAGCGACTGCTACTGCAACGAGTTTTCCTCCAAGTGTGCGGCCTGCGACAAGACAGTCATGCCAGGTAGTGATAGTAAAGACTAGCTGTGTCACTTTTACCCACAACACCAAGTTCCCAAATGTCCTTTGGGACAGATTCTTGCGTAATCTCTCAAATAGTCAGAAAGTTCACACCCTGTCTGTGCAGGGATAAAGAGGCTAATGAGTTTTTGTTATCTGGGGTGTGACAGCTTAGATGTGACAGAATGATTACTTCCTTGCTCTGCTGAAAATATCTCCCAGCAGGGTTTTCAGCTCGGGGCGCTGTGACGACACGAGTGCAGCAGTGGTGTCGGATGACTGAAAATTACCCGGGCCTGTGGGTAGTGTGGGATATTATAACTCACCAGTTCTTTTCTGAACTGAGCGGTCATTTTCTTCAGTTTCTGCTCAGCCTGGAATGCCTTTAAAAGCTGCTGCCCTTTCCCGTTTTCTCAAAAGTGAAGCCAAGCTCAAGTTCAAGACACCGTCATGCCTTTTCAGCCTCATTTCAGGCCCCAAAAGTCGTAAGGCAAGGCCAGTGATTAAAGGATCTGACGTCCAGTTTCATAAGCATATCTGGCTCCTGGCTTTTGTAAAGCTCTGAAGTGAAGCATGTGTTTATGTACAGGGGAGTGGACAAACAGCCACTTATGAAATGCTTAAAACTGTAAATTAAATAAAAAGCAGTGTTCGGATGCTGTGCAGCCGTGTATCCCAGCCGGGGCATTGCTTTATTACAGCTTTTCACATTGTTTTGATTGAAGATAAGCTGACGTAATTGTATGGTGCTGGAGGGCTGTGTAAGAACAGGTTTATCCGTCACACTGAATCATCACTTTTAGTCTTCTCAGTCTTCGCATGAGCGCTATCGGATTTCATTCCAGCTTATAGTTACAGCAGAGAAGGGCAGAGATCAAAGGAGTGCCCGAGGTGACACATGGGTTTGTAAATGTCAGCGAACATATCAACAAACAATCACGAACGTCTCAGTTTCCGTCCTCGTCTGCTCCCTCTGATCCGCTCTTTTTGTGTGACAGGATCGAGGATGTTGGAGTACGGTGGCTCCGCATGGCACGAGGACTGCTTCATGTGTCACGGCTGCGAGAAGCCGATCGGCGCCGAGGCCTTCATCCCAGACAAAAACAACTACTACTGTGTGCCGTGCTACGAGGGCAGGGTTGCTCCCCAGTGCAGCCACTGCAAACAGGTGAACCAGGCCTCATGTACAGCACAATGGCTGATTTTTACCTTCAATAAACACTTCTTAAAAATGACTGTAGGGCTGCAACTAACAGCCATCAGTTCAACACATGAAAATATTCAGTTCACAGTAAAACACAGTAAAGCAGCAAATCCACACAACTGAGACCTAGAACCAGAGACTGTTTCCTTGATTCTCATGTTCAATTTAGCCCATAAAATGTAAATGTGTTTTTTAAACATGCAGGTGTCGGGTTATAGGCTAAGCATGGGAGAAAATCTACAAGAAGAACTGAGCAGTTAGCATGAGCAGTACCACCCTCTGAAGCTCAAACTTTATCAACAGAAACCAAAAGAAAAAGCCATCAGAGACATCACAGCAGTAACAACTTTGCACCAAATGTTTCCACTAAACCATTTTCTTGACTCATCATGTTTTACTGACAAAGTCTGTGTTTGTGTGCTGCAGGCTCTGACTAAAGGAGGGGTGACCTACAAGGATGAGGTGTGGCACAAAGAGTGTTTCCTCTGCACGGGCTGCAAAGCTCCTCTGGCCGGCCAACCCTTCACCTCGCAGGGAGAAAGTCCGTACTGTGTCAAGTGTTTCAGCAGCCTCTATGCCAAAAAGTGTGCCGGCTGCAAAACGGCCATCACAGGTCAGTGATGTGTGCAGGACCACAGAGGAAATTCATCAGTCTGTTGGTTAACATGGCAGGTTGAGGCAAGATAACATGGTTCAGTTCAGTTTTGTTGTTTATCATCTTCCCCTTTTGCCCAATGATTCCTGTCTGTCTTGAGTACCTACTATCAGTAAAATGCCAAAACGATTATCTTCAACAAACAGGTGTAGGCAGTCAGGTGAGTCAGGTTTTATGTCTTGGCTCTTATCCTTCCTGTGTGGTTTGCATATATCCTCTTCTTGTGTGTTTCTTCCTATTGTCCAAAGAAGTGATTTCACAATATAAAAGCCTCGACATGTTGTGCGTCGCCTGTTGACTGCAGCACTAGAAAATGTTAGTTTTATTAGTATTGTATAGTTAATATTGTGGACTTGTAAGAATAGTTTGTTAGTTATACATCCAATACTAACAGAGCAACATTATCATTCATTTGGAGTCATGTTTCTGGACACCATTTATCAAAAGAGAGTACCATATTCACTCTGTCACGCTCTGTTTTGGTCTCCACCATCTCCTGAGGGAAATATCTGACTCTTTAACGTCAAGATTTCATTGATGTAAATATAGATATTTATGTAGATAAATATATCGTAAATTGGAGAAACGCCCAAACATACTATTAGAGAAAACATGAAAATATTAAGTTTCTGTGGTATTGTTATCCGTTTTTATTGAACTTGGATGAGGATAAGGCTTCATGCTGTGGTCCCATTGTGTTTTCCAGCTAATAAGTCCCAGATACAGTCATCTGCAAGCATCTAGTTGCCAAAAAATTCAGACGGAAAAAATACCCTTCAACTTCAGTGTGTTCAAACTTCTATTACTCAATGCCAGTAGTGCTTACAGTGATTGTTACTGCTGGGGATAAAAGTTCAGTGTTACCCCTCAAAAGAGATCAAATCCATGCATGTACGGCAAATGGTTCAAGAACAGCTATCAGTTTAGACTAATTTTTTACTGGAATGGTAATTGTCATTTGATACAATGTTATCATGAATACATCAGTTATACACACTTTATGTCTGTAGTTCCAACCTGGTGACACAAACGCAAGCATCCTGCAAACAAACCGCAGGCTGAACCAGTTTCCACCAGAACTGCAAAAACAAAGACGTTTAAAAGACGCCATAATCACATAAAAACCTTGGCTTTAAATGAGCACAGAGGAACAAGACGGTTAAAAAAAAGACAATTTAAGAACAGCAAAGGCCATTATCGTCTTCATCTAATCTCTTTGTGCTATTGGCAAAGAAAACCTAAATGAGAACTTGAATTAGATGCTTTTGACCACAACTATGAACTAGAACACTAGCAGGTTGACAGAGCTGGCAGTGTTTTGTTATGCTTTCTGCCAACTGCTGATGTTATCTTGAATTCATTTATGTCATTTCCGCAATGTTACAAGGCTGTTATTAAACCCTGTTTTCCACGCCTGGTAATACATTCCTTCATTAGCTGCTCATGTGCTGTGTTTGTGTCTGACAGGGTTCGGAGATGGGAAGTACGTTTCTTTTGAGGACCGGCAATGGCACCAGCCGTGCTTTAAGTGTTCACGCTGCTCTGTGTCGCTGGTGGGCTCCGGCTTTTTTCCTGACCGCGACCAGATTCTGTGTACAGACTGCAACAGCGACGACTGACCAACGCTGACTACACCTGCACAGCAGACATCAAAACACTGCTGAGCCTAGCAGAAAAAACTAAAACCTCAGCCATGCACATGAACACTGCAATATTACTAATTCACTCACAGTGGAAAGCTGATACAAAGCTCAGTATTTACACCTCAAAACTCTAGTCCGCTTTTAGCACATCGAACTGTATGTATAAATTCTGCAGAAATGTTCTGTGATTGTGTACGACTTGTTTTTCTTTATTTTATATGTTTTGCACATCAAAGACTAGATAAATATACTAAAGATACATGTAAACCTTTAAATTAAGCTGTATGTTTACTCAAAAAAGAGGTAACGCAGCATTTTATAACACTTTTTTTTCATGACTGCTAGATAGAACCAAAATTTGAATGTTATGCTTGTATGCTATGCTTTTTTAAAAATAATATCACGTCCGCTTCTTCCACTGCTTGCTGTATGTAAACGTATTTTTTGAAAACAATCTTAACTGGCATACATTCAATAAAATGTCATAAAACAAAGGGTGGTGTATAAATCAATTAATAAATGGGATGTTTGTCCATATGACCTGAACACAATATCCTCAAAATGTCAGTTAGCCTTTCAAGTTGTTAGCATCTGCACACAGATGTGTTTAATACTTTTACCTTTGCTCATATCTTTTCCCTCTTGTGAATTATTTAGTAAATTTTGGGGCTCTAACAAGACTAAGAGTTTACATCCATGTTAGTGGTGCTGTGAGGCTGGACTTAGACACAGTAATGCTTTGAACTAGGTGCTAACATTAGCATGCTAACATGCGCATAATGACAATGCTAACTGATAATGCTGATGTTTAGCAGTTATGAGGTTTACCATGTTCACCATATTAGTTTAGTATGTTAGCAGGCTAACACCAGCTGATTAGCACAGAGCACAAAGTACAATTAATAAGAATGTTGTTAATTTTTCAGGTTTCCTGAAAGAGACATGAATGAGATAATTCACTAGCTGTTGTTTCACTCAAAACTACAAATGTCAACTTTATTGTGGTGCTAGAGGAAAAGCCAGGGGGTCGTCTCAGTCATAGGACACAACATCTGGGAACCATGAAAACCTGAACCAACTTTCATGGAGATACATCCAACAACTGTTGTGATATTTCAGTTAGCTACACAGTTAGCAACACAGCTAACATGGCTAAAAACCATTCAAACACCTGGCTGTAGTGGTCACAATGTGAAAACATTTGTGAATAACTGATCAAATAATGCACTCACAAATGGAAAAAATGTATTCTTCTGTCAAATTATACTGTAATTTCAAAGTTTGCTGTCCCGCAGAAGTGTTTAAAGTCATATTTGTATTTATATCATCTTAAACTGCCACGATAAAACTGTCAAAAGTCAGGGAAAATGGTCCTTTAAAACACCCTAACCCCATTTCCCAAAGATGGTTTTCTGTGAGTAATCCCCTGCAGACTTTCCCTTACTATTACTTAGATAATCTGCATAAATATTTACAGTTCAGAGCCTCTGCAATGATCTGCTCTGATTGTGTTTATACAGAGGCTGTGCCAGGCTAGTGTCCACGTCAAGAGGAGGCAACAGAAATGAAAAAGAAAAAAAAAAAAAAGTTTTACGTCAAAGTAGTTTTAGCCTGTGTTCTTTATGCTAACTGAAACACCTTATACCTGGTCTTTCTAGCCTTTAAAGTGTCCAGAAAATAGCTTAATAAGACAGAAATAAAAGGGCATTCTTATAGGGAGCAGTATGAAAGTTTTAAAAAATAAAAAGTTCTCTTCCACAACTCTACAAAAAGCCAGTGAGTGGACTTTGAGTTGAGATGATTTAGTCAAATTTTCAAAAGACATGAATTTATGGGTTTGGCCCTGACTAGTGCTAATGTGAAAATATGAGCACTGCAGGCCCATGGTATTCCCTCATAAACTGAGAAATGTAGCTGTCAAGAAGTGATGTACATTCCTGTGACTTCCTGCTTTTGATCATCATTTATGAGCGAGTGTAAAAGTGTTGACTTGCTGCAACAAGCCTGTTCTTTACACGCTGTTAAAATCTTATCACAAGATCCACTCCAGATGAAAAATAAAAGCTCCATGTGGTGCTGTTATTTGTTTGAGCTTTTCCCATGACTCTTCCTGAAATATTTTTGACCTTGTTTGCGGGGATGAAGGAGAGCAGTCTTGTTTGGTCCCAGGAGGAGGAGGAGGAGGAGGAAGGATGGGGGTTGAAGCTCCTCAGTGAATATTTAAGATTTCACGTCATCCTGCTCAGCCTCTGAGGGGCCAGGGACTCAAACTCAGCTGGATCCCGCTGGTGGAGGCTGTTAAAGTAATTAGGCGACATTACTGCGACCGACAGACCACAGAAGAAGGATGGGGACTACGCCTCGCACGAGACCCTCCAGCCTCTGCAGTATTTGTACTGAATGTTTCTTTAAGTCATCTAAGGTCCTCGTGTTGTGTTTACTATAAGCGGGAATTCACATTTGAGCCTTTGCCAGCTCAGTGTGCTCTGTTTGTGTGTGTTTTACCCTGTTGGAAGTTGTGAATGATGAGGACTTCTCTAAAGAGGGTCAGTTCATGTGAATTACCAAAACACATTTGTGGTTTCTGGCCAGGCTGATCATTGTGGTTTTAGTTCCCTGGTTTTCAGATATCCATCCTCTCACTCTGCCTCTATAGCAATATGATGGAAGTGAATTGTATGTGTGCTGTGGTTTAATCAGTTATCTTCTTCTGCACTTGTTTTGTCCTGTGGATTTCTTCAAAGCTGTGAGCATCACAAAGGAAATTCAATAAACCTCCACTGGTTTAGAGGAGTGGCAGGAACTTCAGATAAACCCTCAGCAAAACTTCCTGCATGGTCAGATACCACATGGACTTTATCCAGTGGCCCCAAAAGCTGAACCAACATGGACGAGACGTCCTTGGAGAGATCAGAGGAGCGGAAATGGGAACTTCTACGATTCTGTGGCAACTGGGAAAACTGAATCTGTTGAGGAAGATCGTACGATCAATCAAAAGCTGCATAACAGCTGCTGAATGTCGCCTGTGGAGGTGATCGCTTTGCCAACTGATAAAACTGTTGTGGATAAAATAAGCAGACAGGAATGCATGTTTTTGGCTAATCCAGTGAACTGAATACCTCATCAATAATAAAAATATTGCCATAAACCAATCCTGGTTATTGATCTGTAGCATTGCCCACAGCGCACCCAGTAATATCAAAGCAATAGTTTCACCCTTTGCTAAAAGTAAACGGAAATATAATTTTTGGAATTTTTTTTGCTCGTACTTCAAAGGAAATAGTCGTTCTATTAAGTATAAACGGTGATTTGGAAAACTCTTGTGTTTTCTTGTGTGCTGTGGAAAGGTGTGGTTCCTTGTTTCCTGTCTGATTTCTGTCTCTTTTGGCAGAGGCTGGGCGTGGTTCTCCAGGTGGCTCCAACTCAGCTGGGACTCATCACAATCAAGCACAGCATAAAGACTGTGGACTGCAGAGGACTTGTTAGATTGTTTCAGCTGCTTGGTGGAGTTGGCTGTTTGTCAGTGTTACCTGCGAGTATTAGTGTATATTACCAGTGCCTGATCTGTGTCTTTTCCCTGTTCGCTCAGTGAGTTCTCCTGCACCGATCTCCAGCTCCAGTGTCTCTGCCACCATGCCTCCTAGACTCTTGCCTCCACCTACCTCAGGCCTCAAGCCCTCAACCATCACTACTTTGCTTCACCTGTGCATCCACCACCATGTGCCCTCAGCCTAGTACTCACACCACCTGAGCTCTGTGCGCTCGAGCATATCTCTGAACTGTTCTCCACTTAAGTACCTCGTGCCTGACCTGCTGCTCTCAGGACTTCCCAGCTACAAGTTTCCTGTGTACTTCCTGTGACTTGTTCATCTCTTTGGTTTCGGGTCCAAAAAAAACTGAAGTTACTTTCTAAGACTCTGCTGTACATCTTAACTGTATTTGAAGCAAGCTGAACAGAAATATAAACTCAGTTCTGATATTTAATCATCATCTGACTGGTCTCCATCAGGGAATGTAACAACACCACCAGAAATGACAAACAGCACAGTCGAGTAGAAAAGCTCCATTTCTAGTAAAAGGTCGGCAGGGTTGAAATGAAGTTTTTCTGCACTCCTTCAGTCTCTTGTTGAAGGAATCATTATTCGAAGCTGCTGTTTTTTCATAGTGGGACCGACATTAAGCTGAGCACACATGCTGGTTTTCAACAACAAGATCATTCATTAAGATGAGGAAGCCTCCCCGGAGAGCCGTGGTGATCCACTTTTGGACACTGACCATCACAAATGAAACATTTGCATGTTAAGAGTCAAACTCCAGAGCGTTTGGCAGCAAATCAGATTCTTTTAAGCCCTAGACTACAGTTTGCACTTTCTAATCTGGACTCAAAAAGAAGAATGGCCCAAACGCCATACAGTTGAGTCATTTAAGTTAAACTTCAGGAATCCTGTTTGGCTCCAAACGGCTCAATTAAACTTCGCCTTGGTCAACTCTTTGCAGATAATTTCCTGAAGTGACAGGAAATGAGACAAAGATTTGCTGTTAAGTGGTGAAACACACTGTGTGCATTCATACCTCATTACTCACACACCCCAAAGTTAAATGTGTGGAATGTATTCTGGTGTGAGTGTGAGTTTCCAGCCAGATTGCATTACGTAGTAGGTGATGTTGAGCAGCTTGAATGTGACTGCTGAGTGAGTCATAGGCTGACATGTAACCTGGTCTCAGCCACAGCCTCTACAGTATCTATGTGTCGGATGGCTGGTGAAGACGTGGGAGGAGACGGGGAAATAATGCCACTGGGAGGAAAAATGTGAAGTATGTCTCCGACCTGTGTTAATGCTCAATGCACTGTCATTAGTTCTGAATCACAAACAGGTAAAAAAGTGAAGGCCCCACTGATACCTACCTGTGAAGTAAGGGGGTGGGAAGCATTCACATCACCCCCTTCAAAATGATATCTGCCTCTGGGAGCAATAAAGTAGTGAAAAGGGTGAAACACAAGCCTAAATAATCTACAGCGGTGCTAGCGGCTCAATACTTTGAGCTTAAAGCTAGCATCAGCATGCTAACATGCTCACAATGATGATGCTACATTCTGATGTTTACCCTGTATGAGTCCTGTGTTTGATGTCTTACTTTAGCATGTTAGCATGCTATTTGCTAATGATGAAAAGTCATGGGATCAAGTCCTTCAGACACATTGTCTTGGGACCTGTCCATACAAGCTTTCTGGTAGATGCTGGAGTATTTCAATAGTGATACTAGATGAAAAGTCTGAGGATCAGGATTCTTCCTCCTGGGGCCATGAATGTCTGTACCGAATTTCAAAGCAATACATCCAGGTGTTGAGATATGGCGCTAAAAAACAATCATGTCAACCTCACTGGTGTTGCAAAAGATCCTGTAGATGTTGCAAGTCTGTTGCAGTGATTCCATTTACATGGAGAAAATACTCTGTTTTTTGCCCAAATTATCCCAAAAAGACTATATTCCTACTCACATGTCTATATGGCTAATAACCATGAATATTCCGCAGTTGTGCATACTGCGATTAACAGCCACAGCCTCCCTCTTTCATTCATCCAACCACCTTCTTGAAAAGGTCAGTGTTGCGATATTTAAGCACATTAAAACCTGTTGGAGCCTGTCTTTCATAATGTTTCAATGTAGGTGTATTTCACTCTCCATGGGCTTTTCTTTTGTGCATGTGTCTCTGTGCCAGCAAATTCTGAATGTGCTGTATACATGTCCAAAGAATGATCCTAAAACAGGAATAATCACATATATTAAATGGAAAATGTGTAATTTGAAACAAGGCATACTTTGGAAAATATACTGTTTAGGTGATGTGTATCAAATTCAGAATGTTGCCATGTTCATTATAGTGGTGGAATATTAGCGTTCATGTAAAATAGTCATTGTTATCCGTAGTCATGCTGCTAGCATGGCTAAATACCAATCATAATGCTAAATGGAGCAGAAAAACAAAAAACAGTCATTGTGTCATACATACCAGATGAAATGTGACTCTGAGATGGAGCAGCATGAAACCAAAGAGTGCATTCCAGGGATGGACTCTTCCCAGTCAGTCTCTCCATCATATGTGTTTGTCAGCAGTTCTGGTTCCTCAGGACGTTCGTCTCCATCCCCCCATGTGGTGATGTTTCAGGCCAGCTGTGACTGATGGTGCTACTCGATGCAAAACCCAGGCCCTTCCAGTTTTGAGTTAGTCTAAGCAGGCTGTAAAATATGTTTTTGATCCAAATATCCAAATAGGGACGGATCGAGCGAGGGCCCACTAAAACAGCCTTAGAGGCAAAGTGTGACATTTTGGGAAATATGCTTATTTACTTTCTTGCTGAGAGTTAGATAAGAAGATGAATACCGCTTTCATTTCTGTCCAGTAAATATGAAACTACAGCCAACAAGTGGTTAGCTTAGCTTAGCATATCACACTTCATTGCAATCAATACACCAACATAAAAACTATATATATATGTATATTTATATTGAAAGCTCATCCTTTCAAACTTGTTTTACCTGGAAATATCTACAATACTTTACCTCACCAACAGAAGGAAATATTTAGAGTTAATTTCATTGTCTTTTTGCTTTTATTTTTAATGTTTCTACACCAGCACGGGTCCTTCTGAAGAATGTTGTACTAATGTTTTTATATGATAGGTGTTTTAATTAGCTGTTTTCATTATTGTATTGTCTGTACTTTGTCATAATGTCATTAGCGTGATGTGTACTATTGTTACAGGTCTGTGTTGCCCACACACATTCAATAAAAAAAGCGAATTATTGTGTAGAATTTGTACAATCTTGACAGCAGGCATAATTGCCCAATCTGAACAAGTGGATAAACCTTCTGTCATTGTTTTAACGCTGTCGCCAACCATGTGTTTTGGTGCCCCCTAGTGATGAATTTGGACACTGCATCCTGTTAACATACAGATTAAAAACAAGCCAAAAGATGCAAACATTTGTTGACCAAACTGTATTAAAGACACAACTTTTAATGTATTTCCATCATCTACAGACAGCACAGTGTAAACAGCCTGGTGCTGTCAGCAGCTCGTGCTCTGAGATGCCCGTTTACTTTAGTAACTATTCTCAGAAAACAAACAGAGAACTGTCAGAAGGGAATGTGCTGGCTATTCTCTACATTAGTTAGGTAAACACAGAGTATATTTGGACTCTTCCATAAAATAACTTTTTATGGGCTGTATGTGTGGGAACTCCATCCAAAAACTGGTCAATTTCAAAGTCTCACTGGCATGCATCTGCCAACAAGAAAAAAGATTTCAGTAATTCAGCCAATTCACAACATCCAACAACCCCTCAGCTGCTGTGACGAGTGATGCAAAGCACTGCCTTCAATAACCGCTACAGAGATTTAAATAAAAAGCCAAAACATGATCACGTTGCTGGTATTTTATTATTTTTTTGAAAAACAAACCACGTAATAAAAGAATCCGGGATATTGGGGCGTTAGATGACTATGTGACGCTTAACAAAAAGCAAAAACTTCTTTCTTACAATGGCAAACATGGAAATTAACTACATAATAAATACAATCTTTTTTAACACTATACAAGATGGTGTGTTACTGGAGGTGGGCCTCATCAGGTCTCGAGTAACATGCACAACCATATTTCTGCTTAACTGGTCAGTCAAAACATTAACCGTGACCAAAGGTAGGTGGAAGGGGGAATGTTTCAAGCAATGCACAAAGTACAGGCTGAAATATGACAACTCGAACAACAATAACAACAAAAAAAAGGCATTAAAAAGTTCACAAAGCCCATAAAATTTGTGTTTCTCTTCACGAATCCTCATGTGTGTCCAGGTGTTCCAGTCCTCTCTGTTAAGTTGAATAATCCTGCAGGACGACAGAGGACAAACAATGAGAAAAATCACTGAGGCAAAGACAGTGATCAGCCACAGCTGCAACCATCAATCAGCAGCTATCTTGATCACTGAATGACTGTTTGAGTCATTTCTAAGAAAAAAAAACAAGTGTGCACCATTTCCACCTTTCAAAATGTGACAACTGAATGCTTTTCTGTCACACATGAACATAATCGTTTGTTGCAGCCCAAACAAAAGCAGTTTCAGACAAATAAATAACAAAAAAACTTACAGCTCTCGGTTTCTTGTTAACCTTCATGTCAAATCTGCGAGAAAAACAAATCAAAGCTGCATTAGACATCAAGAGACCATAAATGTGAGTTTGATGTTAATTATGGGGGAAAATAAAAAGTGGTACCACTACTGTATCATGAAGAAGCCTAAAAACAAGCCCATAACAAGAACACTAAATGAGCATGTGTTTGTTCTTGTTTGTTCACAAATCTGTAGCCAACCCAGCACCTGACAAGACCAGCAATGTTTTATTGAATTGTTGGAATAGTGGAAGCACACTTGAAAAGGAACCTGGGGTAAGAAAGATATGAAAGCACCCCAGAAACAAGCAGGAATATCTAATGAAGCTGAGAGTGCTGATGTGCGTTCAAAATGAAAGAGAGACGTGTTGGACATGCAGTACGACTGAATCACTAGCAGGCTTAAACTCAAACTCTAGGCCAACAGGAGCAGACAGAGAGCAGGAAAAACGGTGGAAAAGTTGAGGATGGGGTTTACAGCAGGCAGGATGTTAACACCACAGGAGCAGGAAGTAAAATTCAGACTTACTCAAAGTCATAATCAAACATGGCAGAAGGACTGGGGGGTCAGCATTAGGGGAAGGAAGAAAGCAGCAGCTGTTAGTTTACCAACCTGAGTCTAAAGCCCTACGTCTACACAAAACTGCAGTCCAGACTTTACAGAGTGAGAGAACCACTTGTTCACAGCATGTCAGGTGAAGCACCTGCTGTGTTAATACGTGCTCAGAACAGTGAAGCCTGAGTCAGGACAAACAGGTCGACATTAAACAGGAGGCTAACACAGCGACGCTGAACGCTGCCAAGAAACTAATTAGTTCTTCTTTGTTTGTGAGAGTGTAAACAACAAGTCTACTTAACAAACCAGTTATTTGTTGGCTGTCATTTCACTATAATAAGACAAAGGGGGTGAGGATTATCTTATCCTTATTAACAGTGTCTCAGAGAGACCATCTTATATTCAGCCCACTACAGTATGTTTCTCTTACACAAAATAATGTTGATTTTTCCAGACTTTGCTCTTATGTTTGCTCTTTCTTTAAAATACCTGACACACCCCTCTGGATCTCTAAACATCTGTGAAATGACACAACCTGAAAAAAGAAAAAAACACTCTTTGGTTGAACTGCTCAAAAATTAGTCTTTAATTAATGTCTAAAGCCAGATTTATGTGTAACTGGCTTTCAAATTGGCCAAGAAAGTATTGCTGTGACAGCAGGATGTAAGAAGAGTTCATTTAAATACACTATACACCAGGAGCTACAGGGGCTCGGTGTCGTAAGGACAGACTGACATGTGGTCAAGAGGAGCCTGGGATTGAAATGCCAACCCTAACACTACCCGGTCTCCATATCTCCAGTTGATTTATCTGGTTCAAAGTCTGGCTGAATCTGACAAAAAGCAGCCTAAATACAACTCTGAGTTTCCACAGCTGAACATCTGACTTGTTGTAACATTCAGTCTGCTGTCAGAAAGAGTTAAAATCTAAATCAGACAAAACCATGGCATCAAAATAAGGTGAGGGTAGAAGGTAATCTTGTTGCATGTATGCATGGATTTTACAATAACCAGGTTTTACAACACTCCATGTAAATATGCCGCCCATCTTCCAGCTGATACACGGTCTTGTGTCTCGATTGTGTACCTGTGTCTGTTTTTGTTCTTCCTCTTCTTGTGGCTCCCATGATGGCTGCCTGAGGAGGACGAGGATGCAGCCTTCTGAGGCTTTAGGTCCTGCAGCGTTGAGTCCACGTCTTCTGTATCCTCTTGGCTGGGCTCGTTCTCTTGGTTCTGGAGGTCTGGAGAAGCGTCACTTTCCGTACCGCTGCCTGCCTCACCTGACGCAAACAACAGCACAAACACAATGTCAGAAAGCACAAAAGCGGAAGAAGGACAAACTCTTTTCAATGATTCTTGGTTTGAGAAAGTTACAGACACAACTCACGTTTTTCATTCATGTGATCTGGTATCCCTCCGAGTGCACAAACTGCCTGCAATAGAGGGTACAGTTGCATTAGCAGTTCTTTTGTTGTCATGCAGCAAATAAGAAAATACTGTACTGTGTGGGAAAAAGTCCAGTGAGAGTTGGACTTACTGCAACTGATGTGACTGATGACTTGCTGAACAAACGCTCCGCTTCCTTGAATTTCCTATTCCGTCTATCGGTCTTACTATTGGAGTTCCTGATAAAATTACAGAAATTTGGTTAGGTAAGTAAGTCGTGCCAGTAGATCCCCCTAAATTCTCCATGCGGCACCGTTAATTCCATGACACTTCAACAGTGTAGAACCATTTCTTAAGCTTGAAAGAAAAGAAAAAACAAGTCTGGTTTCAAGTAATAAAAAAAAGCATATTAACAGCTTGACCTTATTTATTTTGAGTTGGTTTTGCTCTTGTGATAGCTGTAAGGTATTCAAACGTTCCCTCATCTTCTCCTTTTCTGTACACCATCTAACACTTACTTCTGGTTGGTGAGGTATCGGTCCCATCCTCTGATGATGTTGCCATACATCTGAGTGTCTTCTAGGTAGCTGCCTTCAAATGCATATATTTGTCTTTCCAAGTTCACCAGTGTCTCCTGGGACAGGGAAGAAAAAATGATTAAATTTGAATTAATTGTGAGAAATGTGTACAGATGATCAGAAGGGTGTGTTTGGTTTCTAATCCTGCCCTAAATGTTTAGAACCTAAATAACCGATGGCTTGCTATACTATCGCGAGAACTACCGTTACTTAGTGTAGCCGGGCGGCTACAATGCAACTTAGCTATGCTAGCTAGCAGCACACTCGGCGAACAGCGCTGCAGCTATAAAACGTATTTAAAAAGCTAGTTCAATTCGGTTGCTATTATCAAACATGACCATCAGAGACGACGCTAGGCAGCTAGATAACAGTTAATAACATTAACTTTACAGGCTAGCTCACGGATTTGTCTTAACAGAAACGTTAGCTCTCTAGCTAAATTAGCAGGAACAACCCACCACTGGAGGGAACAGTGCAGGAGCAAACCGGGAGAGAGCCAACGTTAGCAAGCGCTATCATTAGCTTAGCACTTAGCAAGGCCCCGGTTAGCAACCGCCGAACGCTGAGGTTTAAGTTAGAGCCAGCTGTAATTCTGAATGGCGAAGCGCTTAATGTCGCTTTCCTTTTCGACAATATTGCGACAACGTGTACTTACAGCTAATTCTTGTTTCCTCTTCACCAGTTCAGCGAGCTCCCGGCGGGTGTCCGGGATCTGCGGCGGAGTCGCCTTCGCATGCATCGCCATGATGGATGTAGCTATCTAGAAACAAAACAGAGGCGGGTTGGTATGGGTTGGTATTTAGCGCCTGATACACCACCATTTTGCCGAGAGGTGGCGCTAAAAGACAACAGGCCGTGAGACCGACCCTCACTCTGTTATTACGTCGCCATAGAAACATGATCAGAGAGGACACGGAGGTTTTTTATGACTTCAGATTTACTGACTTCAACAGTAGTTAACTTTCTGCGTGATATCCAGCTGAACCATGGGCAACATGTACCGAGGATTCAATAAAAGTGAGTCTAAATGAAGACATTATTTCATTTTTTTAGCTTAAAAACATGTGACTCAATTGTTCTTTTGATCTCAAAGCAGATGAGCTTCCATCTTACACCGTTTCATCTTCAATAACAACGAAATACCAAAGAGTGGTGACAAGAAATCATGAAAAGAAGGGTTTTTCGTCCCAAGCTCAGAGATTCCCTTCACAAGTCTGTCTGGTAGGGAATCCGTCTCACCTGACATCCCCGTGAATGGTCAGCTAAAGAGAATCAGCGATGCGACATCATTGTAATGATGTGTCTTTGTTTCAGAATGAAAATCCAGGACCTGGCAGCTATGGCTGTACCTCCAGCATTGAAATCACAAGTCCCTCCTTCTCAAAGAAAGGCACAACAGGCTTTGTTGCATCCAAGGTCAGTTCCCTGAGTCATTGCACTGATTTCAGTTCAGACCGAACTACCTCAACAGCTGTGGGACAGCTAGCTCGTGATCCACAGAGGATGCATCCTACCCTCTTTGACCATCCCCTGACTTTTTCTGTAGCACCAGCAGGTCAAAGTTCGTACTGTGAAATATGTCAGCATAAATTGTTAAATGGTCTTTGTCGTATCATCCTCTCCAACAGGCTTCCCGGGCTACCAGAAACCCACAGAGAGGCACTCCAGGACCGAATGCATACAACCTGCAGAGCTCCCTCAGAGACAAGTATGACTTCAACACTGGAGTCTCCAGGGTGTTCAGGCTGCCCGTGGCTGTGCAGCTGGATGGTCCAAAGCACGAAACTCCAGCGCCGAATCAATATGATGTATATGTGAATTATGCCAGTTGCTTTTAAAGAAGGACTTCTGAGACTGTGTTGTTCATCCTGTTGTTAATGTGTAGTTTCTTGTTTCTTCTTTATGGACAGGTCTGTTGTGGTAGTAGACAGAGATTCTCCTCAGTGGTTGGTACATCAGCTTTCCTGTCAAAAACTGGACGAGGCTCTTTTTACCCAAGCAGAAATGTGCCATCACCATGTAACTACCTCTATCTCTCCAAGTTCTTTATGTAAATTCATGCATAATCAAAGTTTCTGGGTTTCTTTTGTGTTTCATCTTTGTTATTCTTGCAGCAATCGTATTTTATTTTGACCTCACATCATGAATTTGTTAAAGGCCACTATGAAGTGAATGACAGTGTGACAAAGCACGGCTGCAAGGCGGTTTTGTCACCCTTCAAATCAAAAACCCAGAGAATCCCTGCTCCAGTGGACCAACGTGTACCAGGTCCAGGGGCCTACAGTCCCCATCAGACCCCTGCACTGGTGAAGAGGACCATCCTGCCGTGAGTGAACACACAATATTCATGATTTGGGTTTTTGTTACCCAGTTGTTTCTTTTTGATGTGTAAAAATGTTCATTCTGTTTCAAGGAGGGGATGTTATTTGGCAATATCAGCACCTCCTCTGATGGTTCCTAAGGACCCTCCCTTGCCAGGCCCTGGGCAGTACGACATAGGAAATTATAACGGGCGGTCTAAGCATCACATGCCCACTGCTGCGTTTGCATCCAGAACTCAAAGAATACCCCAGAACTCACAGGCTGACATGAGGCCAGGTCCAGGTAAAAAAAAAAAACACACATTTTACTGGATATTTGGTTGATATTTCTCTTATTTCTCTGACAAATACAGGATATTTGATGGTTTGCACATTGTAGTCACATGCTAATTTGTACATCTTTAACTAAGCATTGAGACTAGGTATGCAGTAAATGTGCATCCCTACTCTGGGAGCTGAGTGTGGTAAATGTAGGAAATTGCTGACTTAAGTATATGTAAATGAGGCAGGGTAAGGGAAAGTAGGTTTGCATAAAAATTTAATGACAACATTTCATCATAAAGTAACTCCAAGAATCTGTTTAGGATTTTTGCTTTAACCCCGTCAGTCCCATTTTTTAAATCCCATTCTTTATCTACATTTCAATAGTTAGAACTAAATGGCTATCCAAGTGTAATAATAATGAAGTCAGGGAAGATACAGAAAAAACAATGTTTGCCTGTGTTATTTATCAGCTATGATGCTTTTGTAAACAATTTACGGTCTAGGTTGTGACCCTAACGCCTGTAAAGTCAGAAGGGTTAATGAGGTTTTAGTGGAGTACTTTGGCTTTAATCTTTCTTTCACTTGTGATATTTATTGTTATGATGGGCTGAACACATATTTACTGTCAGTTGCACCACAAACCTCACAGATCTCACTGATTAGTAACTTGTGATTAGTAACACAAGTAGCACAAAAACGCATTTTTGGCCTGCTGGCTAAATGGGTAAATTCTGCACTTACATAAAGCTGTTTGATACGCTCATCTCTGTCTCTTAACACCTGAAAGCAAGAGACAAGAGCAACTCCCCTGCGACTGGTCGCTGTCTTATTATATGAAATTCAACTTGATTTAAACTTTCAGACAAAAGTATAAATCGTGCATTTGGTGCATGACTCATTTTTGGTGTGAGTTGCTCAGCTCGTCCTGGTGTCTGATGTTACTTTTCTCTGCCTAAAGGAGAAAGATGTATGTTGAGAATTGCTCTTTGAACAGTTGTGTGCATTAGCAGTAACATATTCAGTCTTAATTTGAGTATTTCAGTTGCTCATACAGTTGCAGGTATGAAAGCCTGTTAAGTTAAATTTTATCTCCATCTTTCCAGGTTTCTATGATCCACTAATTTTGCCAAAGCGATCCTTCTTCTACAATGACTCCAGAGTCTGGGTTCCTGTATGAAGCTTTGAAGGAAAACTGCACTGCAGATATGTAAACTGATCACACACACAAACTACGATCATCTGTACCAAAATGTTTCTATGCATGACGTCTGTGTTTAAATGTGCATGGGTCCATGTACCTCTGACATTTTTTAGATCAGTATTGTTGAGAAAAAAAAGATGAAAATGAAACATTTAACCATTTAATTTCTATTTCTATGTATCATATTCAGTAATGGTGATGTAAAACAATGCCAAAACTCTTGAAAAGCCATGTGTTTCATCCTCACCCCAGTTTCCCGATGCTCTAAGCTGGAGATGATATAGCAGCAAGTGTTGCTGCAGTCCCCAGCAGCTGCTGGTCCGGCCAGTGGTACGCCACAGTAACAGCTGAGAGCGAGAGATGACACCACTGTGCCAACTGCTAGAGGGCAGGCAGAGGGGTGGAGTGTGGCTCTGTATGTGAGCAATGTGACTGACTGGGCATGATGCAGGGATGGCGTTTAACCCGAGAGACAAATGGACACAAAGGTCACTCCCTTTATCAGATGCTGTATTGTTGCTGCAGGACTCTTCTGACCCCACTTTTGTGTCGTTTTAAAGGCCCTACATGCAGGATTAAGGGGATCTATTTGCAGAAATGAAATATA
Organism: Chaetodon trifasciatus; assembly: GCA_037975065.1. Classification (NCBI taxonomy): domain Eukaryota; kingdom Metazoa; phylum Chordata; class Actinopteri; order Chaetodontiformes; family Chaetodontidae; genus Chaetodon; species Chaetodon trifasciatus. The sequence continues at coordinate 10,993,476 of JBBMOE010000015.1, forward strand.
ATATCCCTAAGTATGTTTTCATTAGTATATAATCATCTGAAACTAAGAATCTTGCTGTCTAATCTAATCTGCACCATGTTGCACCGCCTGTAAAGCGGCAGTTTTTGGAAATAGTTAGATGAGAGCATTGATCCCGCTCTCTTGTAAGGCGGCTGAAATTGATATTTTAATAGTAGTAATGTATCAAATGACAAATATCAAAACAATGCGATAACGTCACTCGAGGCAATCAATCTATCACCTGAATGTGCAGCTAGCTGCAGCATTACGGAGCTTTATAATGAGTCTCAGCTCGTTGTTTAACTGTCTGGCCCACAGCGTCACTGTTTTGGTTGACTCTCGCCGCTCTCGTGGTGTCGTGGTCACCACAGCCGGCAGCACTTTTCAGAGAGAAAGGTGTGATAACCCACCGTACACCATCTGCTCAGCACCAAACAGCAGCCAAGGTTAGCGACTAGCTGGTGAACATAGTGGAGCATATTACCAGTTTAAAGTAAAGCTGCTGGTTGCCAGGCAACTGCAAAAAAATAGTTGTAGACGTGCTGTTGAGAGAGCCAGGCTAAGCTAAGCTAAGCGCCAGCTGGCTGCAGCTTCATATTTACCATACAGATGTGAGAGTGGGTCTCATTGAACTCTCCACCAAAAAGTGAGTCTGTTTCCCAAAAAGTCAAACTTTTGCTTTGAGACAAGTTCTCTCTCTGGAAAGCCGTCTCGAACATTGACGTGGTATTTTGAGTTCACCGGACGCATCTGTGAACATGGAAATTAATGTCACAGAGAGATATCCGCTCTGTGGAGACAACAGAAAAAACAACAACATAGCGCGAGAGTTAATTATACCTCATGCTTATTTCCATCTGCAGAGACACAGGATGCGATCCAGCTTCAAACCGCAGTGTCATCTGCTCACAAGCAAATCAGTTGGACATTTTTCCTCAGCTCTGCTCTCAATAACCACACCAACTGCAGACATGCTTGACTCCCACTCTGCAGCAGCTGTGGTTATATTCAGACTCTGACTTCAGCAGTGTGCTCTCCAAATATGTGTACTCGCCCTGTAAAACCAAACCATTGTGTACTCGGAGCTTTTACAATGAAAAAGCGTTTTATAACTCCCTTCTGCAGACAGAAATGTGCTCTCCCCTCTGGTCAAACGTGCAGGGAGGATCCAGACGAATGTTTTAAGTGTAACTGCAGGCTTTTTGTTAAGAGCCTTTTTGTAGTGCCTTGTGTATAGGAGGGGCAATTAACTACATGCCTCTATGGGTTTATGGGAGGCTCTCTGAACCTCACCAGGTCTCAGTCAGGTGCAGGCGAGTACGGACATGCACTCCCTCAAAGAAAGTCTCATTGAGAAAAGTCTTTGTTGTCGGAAAAAGCTCAAGGATACGTGGAGACTGAATCACTAGCTCGTCTATCATGGCTGATTAAAAATCTTAAATACTCAGGCGTGTGCTCTAACCAGGTATGTTAGGGTCAGACATGATACCATTAATAGTCTGAGGGATCCTATTTGTCTTGCTAAAGTGACGCTGCCTGCACCGGAGTGAACGGCTTGCAGTGTCAACCTGGGCTTATGTCTGCTGCTTGGCAGTACATCAGTGGACTGCAGGCACAATTTGTTCTGCTGTAATTTCATGAGTGTTGCGGCCCAAAACGCTTGAAGACACATGGTGTGTATTTATGGAGTCCTTGAGAACATGACGGTAGAAAGATAATGACATGTGAAAGCTACAGAAAAGGAGGACTTTTATATCCTGTTTGTCCTTCTTGTTTTGTTTTATCGCCATGCTGGCGAGCGGCGGGCCTCAGCGTTGACAGTGTGGGTCAGTCAGACTGAAAGCCACCAGACTGAAATACCTCTGAAAGAGACATTCATGGTCCCCAGAGGATGAAGCCTCCTGACTTTACTCTGATTTTTCCTCTAGCGGCACCATTAGGTTGAAAATTTTGCTTTTGAGTGACAACAACTACATGGATCACCATGAAATTTCATAGCCCACAGACATACAGTACATGTTGCCCTCCAGTTTAATTATCATAGCTTTACTGCTGTTTTATAAGATAAGATAAGATAGACTTTATTTATCCCATAATGGGGGAAATTCACATGTTACAGCAGCAACAAGACAGAAGCTGCTGCAACTTGCTGCCACTCACGTGGCGCCATCTTGAAAAACAAAAAAAAAAGCCTTGCCTTTGGTTTATGACCAAACGCCTGCAAAAATAATGACATTCCCATCAGCCTCAAGTGTACTTCATACTTTGCCCTAGTTAGCAAATGTTAGCATGCTAAGCTAAGACTAAGAACATGGTAAACATTATAAAAGCTGAACATCAGCATTTTGACGTTGTCACGGTGAGCATGTTCGCATTTAGCCCAAAGCACCGCTGTGCCTCAGGACAGCATCACAGAGCAGCTAGCATGACTGCAGACTCTTGTTCTTTTCTCCTACATGTCCTCATAAAGAGAGTATGGCTGTCAGCAGACGTTGTGCTTTGTATGGCCGGTGAAACCTGAGGGGAACTTAAAGGTTTAGCTGTGGTATAGTTTTCATTTTACCGCCAACTGTGTCTGAAGACCATCACCACTGCAACAAAGAGTCCCTTCACTGATCAAGATGTACTTTGATGAATTAGGTAATTTATTATTTTGTGGTTATGGCTTTGAACCCCCCCCTCCCTGCTATAACACACGACTTAGTGTAGCAGCATTTTCTAGAAAACAAGACTACTGTGTGATCAGTGTCAGCAAGCGCCTCTCAACCTGTATGAGATCAGATCTTGAGATTGCAACTCGAGATATGTAGTGGCGAGACATGGAAACACAAATGCTCCATCCATCCTCCCATCCATACTTTGCACGAGCCAAGTTTCTCCTGCAGATGAACAAGATAGGTGAGGTTTGTTGAGCGCTGCCTGCCTTCCTCCTACTGCTGTATTACATTTCCTGTCACTGCATTTCCAAATCTTATTACTGCATCAACAAATCATTTTTTTTACCAGACTCCAGACTCAACAACAGTGCTGGCCGCTCCCTCACAGGCACCAACAGGTCAGATCCAACTCCATTATCCCTAATGGAGCTGCCTCTCTTCCCCCTTCATGTGTCTCGGGCGGCCAGTGGATTGATTAGCGGTGTTTCAGCTCATCTTTATCCTCCGTGTAGCATGTTTAAAGGAACACTTAAAACAAAAAGAATGACGCCTGGTTGTCCGTAGCTCAGCTGTTTTTTTACGAGGATGGTTTTAACTGTCAAATATTTAATTTTAGGCCGAACTTTAAGAGGAAAGCGATTAAAAGATGGGCCAACCATAGTGAACGATATGGACGTCGAGAAGTCTCGAACATCAGCCGCAACTCAAGTGTTTCAGGTCCTGAAGTCTTCAGTGTCTTCACCGAGCTAAGTGGGTCATGCATATTTTATCTGTGGTAACGCTCACATACATTTGGCCGTTCAGTATTTAGTGTAGCTCGACCACGTCATCATGTTAAACGATCTGTCCTGCTCCAAAGTGCTCAAAATGACATTTCAAGGAATGTTTATTATGTTTTTTAACGTGTTTGTACCCGGTCTCATCCTTTACGTCCTGCAGATTCAAGTAAAAAACCCACACAGATGACCTCATCAATAATTAATCTGAATTTTTTATCCAAATGACCAAAAAGCGTTGTCGATGTTGTTCTGGTCAGCCTATTTATAAAATGCCTGCTTTAAAAAATGAATGACACGCCTCCTCAACCCTCCACTGTTTGCTCTTCTTTCTTCATCTGTGAGAGAAGACGTCATTGAAAATTTACCGTCATTTTGATAAATAAATGTCACTTTCATATCAAAACCACTGATGCAAAAGTGTTTTGACAGTATCCAAATTATCCAGTAATTGTCACGTATATGTGTATTTTGATCAAATAAGCCCCAAATAAAACAGTGTTTAATACTGCCATGGTGTCATATACATTTCACGCTGGCTCTGGGTTTGTTTCCTCAAGGTAATTTTTTTTTTTCATCTTCCTGCTGCTTCTCTTTTTATCAGATAAGACTTGGCAGCAGATTTCCTCCTGGAGGACTGTCCTCCTCTGTCTCCTCTGATGGCAGGAAGGTCACATCAATTGTTAATCAGCTTGTCATCAACAGTACAGTGAGCAGCGTACAGGCAGATGATGCACTGTCACTTTTTTATAAGCGGGAAAGATGATTTAGGAATACAACATTTTGCATATAGGGTATATCCCAAAGAAATGCAACGGGCATAGCATCGTTGGTCTGTTCATTGTAGGTTTATAGACACTTTTGATGGCTACTTAGTGTTATTATTATTATTATTATGTTACTATTTTTTGTTTATTGGATTTTCAGTAATATTTCCGTGAGATCTCATATTTACTGTGGTAATTAAGCCAATAGGCCTTAATTAAGAAATCATTATTACAATATTAAGTATTTTTCCTAATGGATATCTTGTCCGTGAAGTGTAGAATGACAGCTACTGTTACGAATTGTTAATTAAAGTGTGCCTAATTGCTGTAATTACACACGCGGTCCGTTTTTTATGCTGTAATGACAACTCACCCCGTTCCAGGCAGCGGGGCTGATTTCAGCTGCTCGAAATCATCTGATGGATCAAACCATTCGCTGGCTTTAAGAGTTAAGAGGAAGCGTCTGTTACTGCGGCTAAAACCGGTGAGAGAGGCCGTGCGGAGATTGAAATGTACTGTTTCACGTTGTTAATACATCTCCGATTGATTTTTTTGGCCTGGTTTTATGGGTAAATTAGTTTCGTCCCTTGCGAGCCAGTTGGTATAGTCCAGTTGTCCGGCATGCGGTTTTTCGCTACGATCGACGACATCAAGCTAGCAAGAAGCGAAAGTGACTACAGCCGGAAATCAAGCATTCGTGCCTTCAGAATAAAACGGTTAATTCAAAATGGAGTAAAAATTGACACCCGAAACATTTGAATGAAATTGTTCAAAAACTGTCATTAATAATTGTCGATGAATGATGGTTTCAATCAGAGCAGTAGTAGGCATTTCAATTAAATTATTAGGGCTTTGACACTGTGCCATGAAGACAATTCTGGGACAATAGGTGTATTTCAAGCAAGAAAATAATACTAAATTATTAATAGTGCTTTTGTATTACGCGTCCTGTCCTGTCTGTTTAGTGTTATTGTGTTATACATCATCGTTTGTATGATATAATTGTGCTTTAGACCAAAAATTGGCTTCAAAGCAAATCTAGTGCAACACATTCAAGGTCAACGTTTTGTGTAATGTCATACATGTATGATATTCTGCTTCAAAATATTTTATTTTTTATTATATTTATTCATTACAGCCCCGTTGAAATGTATTGTTTCTTTTAATTTTATTTTATCACAGTGTTTGCACTGTGTATGTTTAATGTATGCCACGGTTTGTCACTTATTGTCTGTGAAAATAAGTAAAGCTAGTTGAAATATGTGTTTATGATGACAAATCGGCAACTCCTTAGAGAACAGCATAATTCTTGACCTCAGAAGTTTGACAAAAAAAAGCTAACTAAAGATCCACTTACTAGCTTTTTTTCCCGAGGCTTCACCCCAGAGATGGTTATTGCAGTTGTCATGGAGATAACTCAGCTTTCTAGGTCACGTGATGACAGCTGAACCCCCTCAAACTGAGAGAAAATATGAAATTGAAAGCCCTGTAAAACCTTTGTTAGTGGATTCTGCTTTTGTCTAATATATATTTTATTCTTATTTTTATTCACCGGAAGTGCTTTTCCCATTCTTTGTAACTTGACTCCTGCTGCTTTCAGGACTCACTGACGCTTTTTTTATTCCCGCACTGTAGATTTTCCTCCGAAGAGCAGCTGGACTGGATTGACTCTCTATGATTTAACAACACATTTGAACAAGTTTTATCACAATTTAACATTTCAAACACTCCCAGGTGTTTTCGCTCAGTTCCTGCTTTATTTCCACTTTATTTTTGGGCCACTTTTTCCTCTATTCCGGTTGGATTTACAAAGGGCGTGTTTGGGCGATCTGTACCGGGAGTTTCATCTCCTGTACTTGTGCGACTCTGAGGAATGACAGCAACTGGAAAGGGACTGCGATCCGCCTGAATGGAAACAATGGATTATAAGGAGCTGGGACTGAATTTCGAGGAGAAGCTGACACTAACAGACAAATGTGAGTATTTTACAGTCAACACACATAAAAAATAGGTCATGAATAACATTACTGTATAATTAAGGTGATAGTAGGATGGTGTTGGGGGCTCTGATTGTAAAAATGATACCTCCTTGTTATTTTCCTTTTTATGGTTCCGATCATAATGAAAGTGTGTCGGTATTTTCCAGCCTTGAAACGCACCTTGGATTCAACAGCTGCAGCAATGCAACACCTCAGATTTTCCCCCCTTGAATCTTAAAAAATGGGATGTTTGTCCCCTCTGGCAACCCGCCGTAATTCCGCCACAGCAAACAGCGGGCTGTCCGCATCTCTAACAGGCGGCTCTCACCCAGCAGAGACCCTGGAAATGCAGCACCGAGCTGTGGTCTCCATTACCAAACGCGTCAGGGTGAAAAATGGCCCCACATATGCAACACACAGGCAGGCCGGTGCAGCTGAAGACACACACCGCTCCCTGCAAAAACAACCAGCCAGTGAGGCAGGAAAACCCCTCTTCTATCTCCCTCTGGTGTCGGGAATCAGTGTCTTGCTCAGGAGCACTTCAGCAGCAGATGCAGAGGTTAAACATCTGCGTCTCACACTGCTCAGCCTCTCTATGCTGGTCTGAGCCCAGATTTCAATCAGTGAAATCCTTGTAATTATGCACAAATAAGCTGATATTTGGAGTCATATTTTCTCTTGTAGTGTACACGCTGTACTATAATGATTTACGGTAGTGATAATAATATGTTTGTAAGCTTTGTCTCAAAAGAAGGCTTCATGGACTATTTAATCAGGATAGTATTCACCTTAATTTCTCCAGTATTATCACGCAGGGCTGCAACTAACAGTTATTTTCATTGTTGATTTCTCCGCTGATTAGTTTCTTGATTAATCGATTAGTTCTTTGGTCTATAAAATGTCAGAAAATGGTGAAAAATGTTCATCAGTGTTTCCCAAAGCCCAAGATGACGTCCTCAAATGTCTTGTTTTGTCCACAATCCAAAGATATTCAGTTTACTGTCACAGAGGAGGAAAGAAACCAGAGAATATTCACATTGAAGATGCTTGAAGGAGAGAATTTTCACTTCTTTTTCCTAAAAAATTACTCCAACTGGTTAATTGATTATCTAAGTGTGTCAACAAATTGATTAATTACTGCAGCTCTGTTACTGAGTAAATGATTTTGCCAGTGGCTTAAAGGGTTTTCTGTGGACTTGCTCTGATGATATGATTGCATGACGGTTCATCTATATTAACATCTAAAAACACAGTGGACGACCCTGACGGTGCCTCCGCCTCCATCACACACACCTCCCCTTGACCTGTGTAGTGGTAGAAGGTGACTTTCTGTTCACTGGCAGCCCTCCCCCCGTTTCCACTGGATGTGGAGAGCGTTGGATGGAGGGAGAAACGTCTGCTGCAGCTTTTTATCACTGCAAAGGCAGGCTGTCATGGTGCCCGCTCGCTGCATGTGTGGGAGTCTGTATGTACATCGGCTCTGTGAGAAGAAGGATAGAAACTACAGCGAGATGGACGCTGTAATTCTGACAATACTGATAGCAGTATTTTGGAGTTTAAAAAATTAGATTACGATATTCTTTTTGTGCAACAAATGCAGCTTAGTCATGAGACTTTTGTGTTGTAGGTGTAATTTCTGCTTTTCAAAGCAGGTTTACTGAAATACTCAACACCCTCGTATTGTTCTTGAGCAAACTCACCCATCAATGAGTGATCTATGACGAAAAACAAAGGATGTTTTGGTTGCAGGACCTCTACCCAGAGCTCCAGCAGGCTCGATCAACATGTGACGTTATCGGGAACGCGAGATGCCGAAAAAGGCAGAGGCGTTAGATCAACAGCAACATTCTTTCTCTCTGACTCTGAGAGCTGTGAGTCTCATTCCTGTCCAAAAAAAAAAGAAAGATAGACGAAAAGCCAACTAGGGTTTGTTTTTTCCAGCCCTGCAGAGCTGTAAGAGGGATCATAATCCCATATCAAAGTGATTCATTCAGGTCTGAGGTTGGTAGACCTTTGGTTTAGCCCTAATGCATGTGGACCATCCAAATCCCGAACACCCACCCTCCACACACACTCACCCCTCCTGACCTCATCCCTCCTGTCATCCCTCAAAACCCCTGAAACCAGTCGACCAGCAACGTTATGCCGCCTAGAGTCTTTTTTTCCTTCTGGAGTCAGTGTTTGTCTTTGAGGAGACACAGCGAGCAGCTTCCTTTCTTACTGGCGAGCGCCGGAGTCAAACCGAGCCTTTCCGAGACACGACATGTTCAAAGACTCTCTGTTTGCGGCTCACAATAGGAGCGGCACCGTCGCAGAAACAATCCACCTTTTGTGTGAAGCAGACAGAAAACATCGGCACTTGTTTCTGAAGGAGTTTAAATTGTCTGCACAACACCTCCCTCCCAGAGCAGAGCTTCTCCTCCCTGGTATCTGCACTGTCACTCCACCAACTTTTCCATGCTGGCTGGCCTGCAGTCAGAGTCTCAGTGTGGAGTTAAATGCTCCTCTGTGGAAGTAATCATGAGACGTGGACTCCCTCTGGCCCGGCGAGCTACCCAGTCATGCTGACGTTATGTTCTTGGCACACGTTCAACATGGCAGCCAGGCTGGAAAACCTTCTTCCACTGGCTTTTGATTTGATTTGCCACCATCCTCAAACTCGTGAAGTGACCTTAATCTGAGATCTGAGGAGTTGAATTACTTTCATTATCAATAAATCTGCTGATTATTTTATCAATTCTTCGGTGAATTGTATGTAAAATGTCAGAAAAAAGGGAAAATGCTAAGCATACTTTCCCAGAGCCCGAAATATCATAAAATTGTTTTTCATTTTTCACTTATTGAAATCACTATAACACATGACCGTAGCAGCATCATCATAGCAGCTGAAGCAAAGTGAGTCTCCATAAATAATAGAAAATGAGGGGTGGTGTCTTATATTGTCTTTTATAAAACCAAAAATACAAGAGCAACAAAAAAAAAAAAAAGTAAGAAATGGATTTAACAGTCTGCTCGAATAGAAACTGCTAATATTAGCATGTTCAGCTAACTAGCTAACTACCTGAACTAGCAGCTGAATCCAGTGTTACTTTCAAAGCCAAGGGAACTTAAACTACCTTATTTTGTGGGGTAAAGTTACATAAAAATGGAAAATAAATGGAAAGGAAAATGAATAATGAGCTCAAGTACGGATGTGAATGTGAAAGGATGCTACAGAGTTTAGGCTAACGTTAGCAGCTCTGTCCTGCTGTTTATTAGATATTTGCTTCAGCCAGTGTTAGCTGAGAGACGGTTATTTTTGCTAAAGATGCTTTTTAGTCCTCATCCTAAAAGCCTTTTCTCTTAACATAAATCTAACCGTTTTCTTGTCTAAGTATGTAAGATGAGCAGCCAAACACGATTATGGTAACATTTTAAACTTAGCAGAGTAACTAGCTCTAAACGGCAGTATTTCTTTGTCATCTGTACGGATCATCCACCGGTGAGTATATTGATTGTTTGCTAGCTTTAGCCTCATAATTTTAGCATGATATAATGTGCCATCAAGTGCATATATTAGACCATTTTACAGGATTCTCAGTTTAAAACAAGGCAGCTGAAAGTCAGCCAGAGATGGTGGTTTCAACCAAATCATGGAGCTAACGCTAGCTTAATTAGCTAGCTAAATACTATACAGCTTACATAATCTGCTAGCAACAATCGTCTTTTCTTTTTTGCTTTCAAAATGATTGATCTCCACTCACGGAAATGAGATTCCTTCTTTTGTCCCATTGTTTCAAAAGTAGCTAATTAATTTAAGTGGTAGCTAAATCTCATCCGTATCATAGTAAATTGTATATGTGTGGTGCTTCAATGGAAAACTGGTGTACCATCAGCAGCTAATTGTCAAATCAAAGTTGCCAGTCAATCATCTCCTGATCAGATTATTGATTAATGAATTAATTGTTACACCTTAGATTGTTTAATTCTGATTTCTATATTACAACATCTGAGGGTGAAATTAAAAGAGAAAAACCCAAAAGACAAAGCTCCTCTCAGCTCTTGCAGTCAAGTTTTCACAATGCTACCAACAGTGTCTTGTTTGAGACCTGGGGGCTCCAACGCTTGTGGGTGGGAGGGTCGGGTGTGGACGGGATCGGCTAGAATGACTCTGGGAAACTGGACGGGGAGTCCAGGTTTAGGCAAGTTGTTGTGGTTTGAGCGGATCCTTGAAGGAGGAGGAGGGAGGAGGAGACCGACCAGACCGGAGCGCTCTCCCCCAGCGCTCCACGTCAGCGATCCCTGTGACCAGATGCTATAAATCACAGCCATGACAAGAGCCGCTCGCACAGGAAAGGAGAGGAAATGCTCCATTCTGCTGCCGAGTAAGACGAAGGACGAGGCTTCCTGAGAGCTTATGCACACATTAGTCATGTTTCCCTTCGTATCTGACACTCAAAAAAAGCAGAAGTCATGAATGGGGCATTGATATTAATAATCCTGTTTGCAGCACAATCCTGTTAGGGCTTGGTGTGAGGCAGAGTGTAGTCATAAAAGCAACTGTCATATCACATTTCATAGAGTCACCGTAGCAACACCTGCACATCTGTGGCTATTTTAGAGCTAATGAGGAGGGAGTCATGAGATAAACGAGAGGCAGATATAGTGTTGACCTCTTTCTGTTTCAACTATATGTGCAGAATATGTTTCAACGATAATCCAAAATGACCCAGCGTTCAGTCACGATGATGAAATGTGCCTTCTGTTTTAGTGTTGTCAGATAGTGCACTTATTAGCTGTTAATGCTAATGCTAACGTCATATATATCTCCACCCGTTTCTTCTTCTCTGTATTCCACATGAACTGCTGCTGCTTCAGGAAAGGCTCATCACTTCCTGCCTGCGCACCAGAGGACGTTTACTATTGTAAAGAAAAAGCTTTTATGATTCAGACTTGCGTCACTGCTGCGTTACGTCGACCAGCAGAGGTGTGGATTTGAGTCAGCAATCTGATGACGTCACACTTTTATTTGACAAAGGAAAAGACTTGGAGCTTAACTTTAACACTAATGATCTGTTACATCACTCCCTTTATTCACTTTCTCTCCCAGAGCCCTTGTTGAAACCGCTGTAATAAAACGTGTTAGGAAATAATCAATCTGACAGAAGCCAATCAGGTTTCACGGGCGGGAGGAAAACGTGTGTCTGGAACAGTGGATTAAATGACCTGTAGGACTTGAAACAGGAAGGATGCGACTTGTTCTTGACTTCGTTGTAGCTGAGACAATAATTAACAATTTAATCTTTATTTTATTCTTTTTTCCAGCAAAAAAAGCCAAATATTCTCCAGTTCCAGCTTCTCTGTAGTAAAGATTTGCTACCTTTCTTTGGCTTATGTGATAATAACTTGAATATCTTTGGGTTTTTCACTTTTTGAGGATGTCACATTGGACTCTGGGAAACTGTGATTGTATTTTTCTATTTTTTAATTTGCAGATTACAGAGCCAAGCAGACTTTCTGTGTCCGAGGTCTGATATCCAGCCGTGGTTGCGTTGCTCTTCTGCACTTGAACATATCTTAAATATTCAAGCTGAAGATTTGCTTTGAAGTGCTGAGTACCCGCAGTATTGATCATGTCCTCAGGGTCTTTCTTACTAACCCGCAGGCACACCCCTTTCTCTTTTCTTATTCCTCAGCTCACCCCTGTTTAACTTCCTTGGGCGTTGGCTGTCTATTAAAGTTTAATTGAGCAATATTAAGGCAGCTGAATTCATTTTTAGTGTTAAATGGGAGCTTTCTTGCAGCGCTTCCTGCAGGAGACCTCCTTCCTTCAAAGGAATAAACATATCAAGCTTTTCTTTGCATTTGGTGTTTTAGCTTCATAGGCGTTCAGCTGTTTCTGTTCGGTTCCTGTCCTGGACTTGTCTCCCCGTTACCCATGCTGCCTTGCAGTATGCAGTATCTACTGCATGTTTTTGTTGATGTGTCACTACAACCTCCGGGGAATCACTAACAGATGCGTCCCCACATCCTCCTGCTTTGAAGTGTATGTGTGCTTATGTGTGTGTGTGTGCAGATAGCAGCGCAGATGTAGCTACATTTGAGATTCATGCTCACACACACACACACACACACACACACACACACGTCACTGACCACACGGCATTCTCAGCCACAGGACGCACAGGCTCTAATATTAGAACGCAGATGATGGCTGATGCTTGCTGCTAACATATTGCATGACTGCAACCCAGTTTGATTTGTGAGACAGCACAACAGCAGAACTCATAATAATAAAAATATGATCAGCCACCTCGAGTTGACACAGATCTGACAACAGGAAATAGCTCCCAAACACAATGCAAGGAGAAAACTTTTGGTTGTGTAAGGATGATGTTTTCATGTGGGGTGTTTTCTCTTTTGAACGGAGCAGCATTAAGCCAATTAAAATGCAGCATCTCCTGCTGCACCAGTCAATTGATTACCTCTGCAGTCTCCTACAATGACGCCACACTGCTTCTTCCTGACCGGGCGAGCAGCTCACTCTTCCCTTTGTTGCGTTGAAATGATCCTTGAAAAGATCTTCTCCCGCTGCAGTTTTGGCTGCAGCCGGTCAGGTTCACCTCTTGTCTCGAGGGCTTTCAGCTGGCATTGGAGACCCTCTTGGTTGCCAGATTTGATGTGTCTGAGCTGCAGTAAATCACATGGAGGCTGTCTGACCTCTCTGAAGCGTCATTCCTGTCCTCCGGCATGTTGTTTTGTTTTTTTTTTCTCTGATGATGACTGAACATCTGATGTTTTTGAAGCCAAACACTGCAGAGTTCATGCCCAGCTCCCTGTTGATTTTAGTGAAAAGAGGTGTTGTATCCTCGTCTTTGTCTCATTTATGAATGAAGGAATGTTTTATTTTCACCCCACAGATAAGTAGAGTCAAGCAGCCAATACTGGATGCAAAAAGTGCATTTAAGTTAAAAACTGTTCTCAAACATCAACTGTATTAACTGTAATAATTTACCACAAATACAGAAAATGATGATTTATTTCCCACTTACAAATTTCTAACAATTAACGGATGTTTGGGAAATATATTTGCTACTGTAAACCATTCAAACAGACCTGTTGCTGACTTGAAGGTCCTTCTTTTTCCTGACTGTCACAGTATAACTTATTGACCTGCTGTGACCGGGCTGAACGCACAGCACTGAAACCAGACCTCAGCTGAGATTAAACTTAGTCACACCTCACTGTGCTGCCAGGTCAACATTAGTCAGCCAGACACAGTTATGCCCTACTTTATAAGTCCAAAGCAAGAGTGTGATGAGGCAGCTGCACTCTATATACACCTGTGGTGACTTGATTCTGATGTTTTAATGACAAAAAGACCATCGAAGATTTAGTTTTTACTAAATACTGACACCAAGTTAGTTGAAATTACTGTGCACAAGGTCTTTCTTGAAAAGTAGTTGGCTTTAAGCAGTAAAAGAAGTTAGGAGTATGGCTGCCTTGTAAAAACACAAGAAAGATTTGCTTTGCAGACTCTCTTGCAGCGTCTGATGCAGTAAGTGGTCAGCGTCTGGTGGTCTGCGGCTATGAGAGGAGTAAACAGCTGCAATGCGACTTATTGTTACTGCAGATCTGTGTTTGCTTTCTTTTCTGTCTATTGTTTCATTTGCCTCAGTGTCTCTTTTTATATTATCTCCACTTTTATTTAGGCAAATCCCTTTATAACTTCTTTTTTCAGTGGCGCTATACAGACCTGAGGATTGTTTCAATGGCACTGGTACCGTCATTTGACAAAAGAAGCCAAAGCTCACAAACATAAGTGTTGTCTCAGCACAAGTAGCTGTACAAGAATTTTGCCTTACACCTGCATTAATTGATTTTTTTTGCCGACTCAGGAGCTGTGCAATAAGCCTTAAACACAATACTGACGTATTATTATCTTATAAAGTTGTTAAGGTAAACGTTTTAGCCTACAGATGCATAGTTGCTCATCTAGTGGACATGGATCAGCATTCATTTGATGATGAATCTAAGTCCAATATTCATTGTCTCTTATCTCTGTTTTTGGTCTCCACCGGCTCCTGTGGGAATTATCAGGCTCTTCAGCTGCTAAATGTTCCCTTATGTGCACCAGCTACTCACTAACTTTGTCTTTGCTGAGCAGATAGCTTACATATTCAGTGAGAGAGAACCAAAACATTAAAGTTGCGGGCCACGAAAATCAAAACAGTGAAGTGAAAGATGCTAACAGGAGCTGCAGAGTGATTATTGTTTGTAGGCTTGTCACTGTGAGGATCACCCTTCACCTTACACGTTAATATTTTTAAATCAGGAACTGGAACATACATCGAATACCAGCTTTCAGTACATGACCATTTACTCTTTTTTTTTGTCTTTGCCTCTTTATTCTTAGTCACTCTTAAAGCAGTAGCTATGAATCTGTTTGGCTAAATCAAGCTTGTACTGCACAGCCTTGCAGAGTGTGCACTAATGACTGAGTCTGTTAATACTTTATTTCCTTCAACGTAAAGAGAAACATGCGTTGTGGTAACTTGTTTATTTTCATCGTGTGTCTTGCTTAGCGTTGCTATCTTGTGGCGATGACATAATGATGAGGTCATGACTGAGGAAGTGAAACTCCCTGACGACGTCCACAGTCACAACAAACCACGCCTGAGCTATTTTCCCTCTGTCTGGAAGAACGGCTTTTCTCAGCGGCATCCGCCATTTAAAAGTGGTTCAAAAACCTCTTTTGCTTTCTCGCTGCATCACCTTAGACCTTATTCTTTGGTATCAACCCTGAGCCGGTGAATAAAGGAGGAGAAAAAAGTGAATAATAGATGATGCATATATGATTCACGCTCGGCTCTGTTTTAAGTCTTTGTGACTGGGTCACCCACTTCTTTGTGGTTAAAAGCATCTCCAGATCTCTCCTGTTTGCAGTGGAGTAACATCCTGTTGCCTGTCCCTTTCCATTCTGACTCAGTCTATTTGAACTGTCTTGTTCAGACCCGTACACTCACTTTAGTACTTCATTAGTACTTTTAATAGCTTGTCCTGTTTTTGCCCTGTGTGTAACGGCAGAGGAAGGGTTGAGATAATGAGAAGATGGACCTTCAAACTGATGTTTACTATAATGAACCAGCATCTTGTGTCCTGATTGGTCAAGCTTTGGTCAATTTCAGTAGAAAGTAGGACATATAGGTTTGTATTAAAGAGACAAAAGACCTAGCCTCTGTGTATTTTATAATTCATTTTCATAATAACTGATTTTTATTTTTATTTCATTATCAACATTTTATTTAATGTCTTTTCAAAAAATCTTTGTTATTTCATTATGCCATTTTTCCTGATTACACACTACAGCTCAAATTTAGCCAGTTAGCTTCCGTTAGCTAGAGCTCATGCTAACGTTATTGTGAAGGCTGTAAATAAACGCCGTACACATACACAGTAACTAAACTTCTGTAGATTTTAAGCCATAGCTTGACAACACTGTTCATGCTCGTGCTGATTTATGTGTTTATCAGCTCTAAAGTAAGCCGCGATCGTTAGCACGTCCAGCTAACTAGCTAGTACCGAGCATTATTTCCAAAAGCAAAGGGCACATCATTAGCTAATCACTTTTTAGTTACGTATCCTGGAACATTCATGTATAAATCTAACCACTGTGTTGCTTGTCCAAGTACTTTTTTCTATTTTTCCATAGCTTGTGCCTGTGACCTGTTAGCTTTAGCTTTAGCTTTACAGGGTCCTTATTTAAAATAGGTCAACTTTCAACCAACTCAGTTTAGCATGAGGAGCTTAAGCTAGCCACAGCTGATAAAATCTGAGACAGTCATCTTTTCAGGTGACTAAATCCTGTGTTTTTGGTTAGAAATGAAAAGCCTTATTTTGTCTACTTCTGTTTGACATAGAACACCCATAGTTTCAATAAAAAGGCTAAGGACAGAGCGGAAAAGCTAACAGGCGTAGCCGAAGAAGCTAAGGGTGCCAAACTTGCACATTCAGTGATCTAAAGGGAAAACGCAGCATCCCAGCTGAGACACAGTAGTTCTGACAGTAAATGGTCTGTAATTGGAGCCCAGCTTTAAATGTAAGGTTTCTCCTCTTACAGGGAAGCCACATTTCTCCCTCCGTGACAGTGATTAGTAGCTGTGCGTGTCGCTGTCGCTTGTTGCTGCGACCTGGAACTCATCACAATCACAGCTGTTGGTGTGGTCACCTCTCACGGCGTTATGGCAGAATCTGAGGGGTTCAAAGGTTCGTGCAGCATTTGTTCGTGAGGCCTGAAGTTTTCATGTTCCCTCAGAGGCAACGGTGTGGTTGACATTTTGTTTATGGGCTTTTTTTTTTTTCCATCGTCCATGCTTGAATATGGACTCAGTGACCTTTTGATTTACTCAGTTTTATTGTTGCTTGTCCTGAGATGCTGGATTTTCAGTTTTGTGCTCAGCCAGTTGGTGTAGAACTTGAATATTTACCTCAGAATTTTAATTTGCAAACATTTCACCCTCACTCGCTGGTTGTAGCTCTCCAGACATCCAAGCTGGAGTCGTGTAAATGTCTCAGGAATGTTCTTCCTCTGCTTTTCCCTGGGGTGTGGATGCCCAAGAGCATTTCCGTTTTTTCTGTCCATAGAGGAAGAGGTTGTGGAAGCGTCCATGAAGGTCCACACGTGCTTTCCGACAGCGTGTAAGCAGTCAAACTCGTCCTGTTCTTAGTTCAAATATTGCAAATTCCTGGAGTCCGTCAATCTGTGTTTGTGCATTTTGCGCAAGTGAAATCAATCAGACATTGTCCTTTCGCTCTGACTGCACATACTGGGTTTAATCTCGTCTCTTTTCGGTTGATTTTAATCTCTTGATTCCTTGGCACATGCAGGCCATGCAGACACACAGGCCTGCAAAAGACACACGCTTGTTGTATAAACACGTGCGCGGGAAATGTGAATGCCAGGGATTCCTGAGGTTAGCCTGACCCAGATCCAACATGTCCCACTCATCACAAACACACACACACACACACACACACACACACACACACACACTGTATGTGCGTTTACATAGTGGCTCTCTCATGCACATAACTCCAAACAATAGAGGCTGACCTGCTTCACACAGCGCAGGGTTCGGCTGCCCTCCACCTTTCAAAAAGGACTGATTAAAGAGATGCTTCACGTATCTACTATCAGCCAACCTCATTAACGGCTCCTGAAAAGAAACTTCTTTAACAATTCTTTTCTCAAGTCGATGAATAAAACCTCTTATTTTAGAGAATGACACTAATTGTTCCAGAATATGAAAATGCGTCCCCAGTGGCCGAGGCAGACACTTGTAAACAGTGAATGAATCAGATAATTACACTTAATAATGTCATTTAATTGTTGGTAATGTTGATATTGAAGTTAGCAACTTTGTTACTAGAATATACACTCAGTTGCCAGTTTATTAGGTACACCTAGCCAATACTAGTATCGTCTAACATAGCAGTTCATGAATGTTATTCATTCAGAAAGGAATGCTGGGAAATGCAGTGCACTCAGACTTGGTGTTAAAGCATCCACGCTCCCCCACCGTCTGAGGGAAAACATTGTTGGACCATCTAAGGGTTAACAGATTGTTTCCTGACTGTCATTGGTCAATTTCAGCTGTGGTTGAGACTTAATATGGCTAAGTTTGGCTCCCAGTTTGGCAGGTTACCAGCTCTCATTTGGACGTCCCTCTTCGATTTATTCTGTTATTGGTTTAACAGTTTTTGTGCCAGACGCATTTGGATTTTACCAGCCAACATGGCCCACACACAAACAAAGTTAAGTTTCCTCCCCTGCCCGTGCAGTAAAGCTGGTGCACCACACGCTGCAGCTTGTGGTCACTGTGCCGTCCCAAGGTGCCTCGACAGAAGCCAGCCCCTTTTATGGCCGACATTCTCAGTATGGTGCTTAACGCTATTTATAAACCCAGAGTCTGTCACAGTGGCACAGAAACCTGAGATGGCAGTGCAGGGATGAAGATCTGAGGGGGAGGAAGCAGAGAGGGAGGGAGCGACGGGTGAACATCATGCTGAATTTGTGTTTCTGTGTTAAATGGAGCCTGTCACATGAATGGCTGATCATGTGTGATAAGATGCACTTGTTGACTTGACGCTGAGCTATTTCTGCACGGCTGGAGAACACCACTGAAAACACAGAGTTAAGACTGTCGTATTTCATTAATTATTATCCAATGCTATGATTCTAGTTTTCACAAGTAATAAGTAGTTGTTAATATACTGGATGCAATTATGAACTTTGCAATTGCATTTCGCCTTTAATGAAGGTACATTCTGAGCCTTGGTAATGTAGATAGAAACTATAATGATAAAAGTTGATATTCATGGATTTTGTCAGTCCTCATATTATCCTTTGTCTTATTTTTCCAGTTGGGGGAACATCATGCTCTAACTTTTGCGAACTACAATTCCCATAATGCTGTGGGGGATGTAAACAGGAGGTATAATTTTGCCATGGAACAGTGAGCTCTGCTCTCACAGGCTATTAGCCTGTATTTTGTTATATTTCTTTGCAACCTGGCACCATTAAAAGTATTTTGATATCTGAATTAGCTATTTGAAGTTCATGTTTGGCTGTGTACCCACTGACCAACATCACTGGATTACTTTGATGCTGAAGGAAACTTAAAAACAGGATGATTCTCAGTGAAGCTCTGTTATAAGGAGTGTCTTTTTGTATGATTTCTGAGTGTATTTCTGGACATTTATTCACAATGGACACCTGAGATAATCATATCCTCAGAAAGTGTAAGTCACACTGAATCTAAAAACATGTGTGTCATGTCTGTGTGTTTGGATTTGACTGAGTTACGGCTCAGAGACAGACGATTTTTGGTGCAAATTGCAGCAGTCAGGGCTTTAAAGGACCTTAACTGCCTCCACGAGCTGTGTAACATTAGCTAACGTTAGCCACCATAAGATAATGGTTACACAAGACCAGGTAAGGCTGTGGCAGTGCAGTCCTGAGTGTACTGAATTGATGAATTCAACTGTTCATTTGTAAGAGGTAGAATCTGCTACTTCTTCTTTCCAATGTTTAGCTTTAACACAGCACCTATCATCACTCCTCTCTTACAGTACATTTAGATGCAAGAAAATACACAACAGCCACACCCGTGCCATGCTTACAGTAATAACTAGTCAGAGTGAGCTCTGCAGCATGAACTACGAGGGATCCGCCATGACCGGACTTTTTTCTGTGGTCTTTTCTGTGCAGTTTATCACAGTCGTACCTGGTTTTTAGATATTGGTAATAATCCACAACAAACAAGCCACAGCACAATAAACTAGAGTGTTGGACACTTTCTACTAATTTATTTTAGTGACCAAATTGTTGACATTAAAGTAAAGAACGATACTTCACCCCCATCACTACTGCTGAGAAAATCCTCTTGGTGTGCAAATCAACCAGTGCTCAACTGCCAAAACACAGGAATTAAACATCCATAAAATCTAACCATAGATAAAGACCCAAATTAAAAACAACAAGAAGCATTCAACCCACAGCACAAAAGCAAATTAGGATGAAAATTGAATTAAAATGAGCACTGCTCACAAATTTCTCCTTGTTGTCAAGTCTTACAGTAGCTCAAGCCTCTTTTTACAGCCACGCCATTTGTCTGGTTTTAAGTCTTTCATGTGTTATGGGGGCAGTATAATCAGCACCACTTGTTAATGTGCATTTTTGTGTAGTTGAGCTATATATTCTATGAATTCAAGTGATCCTAATAGCTCCTAATTTGGCCTCTCGGTGTCTCTTGCAGCCATGTAAGGCTGTAAACCGATCAAATTCAAAAAGTCAGCCACACTTGGTGAACAAGTAATCTCCTCAAGTAAGGAGGAGCACCGCAATCCTCTTTTTTGCCAAATCCTAATCCTTTTTTCAACATCAGGAAGAAGCAGTGCCATCCTGTTTGAACATGATCCTGCATATTCTTTCTTACAGTTGCTCTCTTACCCAAATGCACACAGGGCTCCAATCCACATCCTATTATTCCCCCATTAGTATGCTATAGTGCAACCTGTGCGCTGAGCTCGGTGTTGAAGTACAGTGGGGGTGGCTGGAGAGGAGCCCAGTGTTAATCTGTGATTTATGTGGTTCGGTGAGCGTTTGGACGGGCCTGAGTCGAGCGTCACGCTCCATCTGCCCACTGCTGGCTGACTGGAGTGGAGAGCTGGCCTCCAGCCTGCAGCCGCTCACCTTCCTGCCTCACTGTCTCTGAGCTCCTGTCTCATTATTTCTCAGCTCTGGGCCTCGGCTCTCGCTGTCTTTATCTGTCCTCCTTTTTGTCTTTTCAAATCCTATTCTCCTTTTTCCCCCTCTGTCATTATAAAAACACCATCTCTCCTCCCTCTCATTGTTCTCCAGCTCTTCTTTCTCTATAAATCTCTGTTCACACCCTCCACATGTCCTTGTAGAAGTGCACAAATTGTCCCTTCTTCTTCTTCTTCTTCTTCCTGCTCCAGCCCCCCTCCCCTCCCTGCGTCTTTGCAGCTCTGCTCAACTTCTCAAATATGACAGCCAGAGAGGGATAAAGGAAGGGAGAGACTCGGACAAGCAGCGGCCGAGCTCAGTGACGATATCAGCAGCGCGACCAAGCTTGAAAACAAAATCAGAGCGGGCATTAAGACAGGAAGTGTTCTGTGGCTTTTTGCTGCCTCTTTGTCACCTTCCGCAAGGGTCAGAGGTCAGGAAGTCTGGTCACATGACCGGATCTGTGTGGAGAAATCAATGGCACTAGTTGATGACAGCTTTCATACAGACCTCTAGAGGTTTCATCTTACGTTAAACATTAAATTACTTGAGTGATTTGCTATAGGAAGTATATCAAGTGTGATACATGAGAGCTTTCAGAGAGTTTCCCAGACGTAATTATGACTTTTTAATAATAATAACATGTTTATGACATAAACACAGAATAATGAAAAATACAGTCAAGTTGCTTTATAAGCAGTTGGACCAACTGTCCAGAACGACATTTTCAATTTACAGTAATTTAAAACAGAGAAAAGCAGCAAGTCATTTGAAACACTGAAAAAAAGACTTTAACAGTTGTTTATCATGAATGTTTTGTTGATCAATTTTCAAGCCAGGGGATTTATAGATGAGTTTAGGTCGCTCTGTGGGGGTAATTAAACCAATTATCATTAACTATCCCCATGATAATCACTATGTAAGCATTCTTCTTTAAGGAAATCAAGCTGCCTTAAACCACAATCTCCAGTGTTTTCCTCTTCCCCTACAGGGAAAATAAATGCGTGTCTCCGCCTCTGCGTCTTACTTTTACTGTAAATGTGTTACGCTGATTAAAAGAAAACTGAGGTTTGTTCCCACGCTTGTGTCTCACCTGCTGCTGGTGTGTTAAACGCTGTTGACGGGGCTGCAGGACTGAAACCCTCAGGGACGGCGGGGGGAGCGTGACGCCTTGCTGCAGATCGCCTGATGTGTGCGAAGTGCGTGTGAAAGAGATGTTAATGATTTCTAATGAGGCGAGAGTGTTGTGTTAATGAAGTCACAGAGGACGCGTGATGGATGGATGTAGAAGAAAAGTCACCGGTGTTTACTGAAGACTGCACGCAACAGCAGTGACGCACCAGCAAGACGTCACATGTTCGACTAAGAGCATCAGTGACAGCAGAAAGAGAAGAGGGTTAATCAATTATTGGGATGATTTCATGCTGTGATATCTCAGATAATTAAACTGTGACATCTTGTGTCTGTCTTCCAGCTCTGCCGCTGCAGACAGAGTCTCAGTCCATCCAGAATGGGGACAAGTCTTTGGGGAAGGACCCTCTGACTTCAGACGACTCCGCCGTCACAGACCTCTCTCCTAAAACAAACTCCAGCCTCCAAACGGAGACCCCCACCAAGACAGATGCCTCCTCCAAGACAGACGTCAGGCCATCGACCCCGGGCAGCGGCACCAGCCCTCAGCCCAAGAAAGGTGGAGTTATGGATGTTTTAGTTGTTTAGTATCCGTCATGTCTTGATTTAGCTTGCAAAGTCCAAAGAGGAAACATGGCAATAAATCACATTTGCTCAATTTTAAACTAAATTTGGCATCCCAAATTAGATAAGAAACAGAAAAAAATGCTGCCCTTTTCTCCTTTTTTCTGTGGTAAACTGGTCCATTTTCTACCCTGTTGTTCACAGTATTAGTTGTTTAAAGGCTGATGAGGTGTAAAATGCAGAGTCAGCATTTTCTCCCCCTGCTGCCGCCCATGTGACAGTCAGGCTGTGGGCTCGTTTGTTTTCTGATAAAAACCTGCTCGGCGTTAATCATTCAGTCACTCCCGTGAAACACTGCAGCGCCGCCCTCATTCTCTAAAACACAGGACGCTTTAAAAGCCATTGAAAGTATGAAAGGAGTAGTAAGAAAGTAATTAAAGGATTTTCCTCCGTGTTTCATCTTAAAGCAGTCATCCGTGATCTTCTGCATACTGTCTGTCCTAATGGAAGTTTTGATGGGCTGTATATTGAGTCATCACCACACAGATGGTCGTGGCTGAAAGCCAAATCGTCATTTGCTATGGGGAGACAGGACGTATAGTGTGGAGGAAGAGTGATGGAGGGGGAAGGTGGAGGCGGGAGGGCCTGATGCATGAAGTGACGTCTCCATGCGACGGGCGTATCAGCCAGACTGAAGTCTGCAGCCGTGCAGGAAACTCTGAAAGGTGGGGAGAGAGGGAGGAAATTCAGGTTGCTATGGAGACGGGGCTGAAGTGCTGCAGGGCCCTCTGCGATTGGTTGAGAATGCGCGGCATGCATATTACAAAGCACGGAGAAGACGGGCTCGGCGAGCACCCCGGGGGTCCTGGTGTTCGACGGCGTGCACGGCCCTTCAGTCGCCACTCTTCACAGCCAGTTTCAAGGCGGAGGGAGCGACAGGAATCGTCGTGTTGCGGCGCCGCGTCGTTCAAGAGCGCGAGGGTTCACGCTCGTTATCGCTGCAGATGAGAGCGGCTGAAACGCACATGTGCATCACAGCTGAGCTGCACGAGAGTTAAACATCGTCTGTGTACGGAGAGATGGAGCTGCGCTGACCTTGAGATGAAACCTGCTCTAGAATCTTTACTTCTGTGATGAGTCTGAATGTTTTCATACGTGAAGGAGATTCATCGTTAAAGGTTCAGTTCATGACAATTTAAGAAGTTTCTCAGTTACCTCAAGTGAAGTCTACCCCTGCGTGTAGTCGTGGTGTTTCCTGCCACCAGCCCAGTGCAGTAGAGGTCCATCAAATCTCGTTTGTGGCGCTCACAGCCTTGAAAAATGACATAAATGAATCTACAACATGTTTTATTCCAGTAACAACATTCCTCACAACCCACAGCCCCCACTGTGAACAGTTTGTCACACTTTCTGCTGAAGAAATTAGACTGTTTCTACGGTACAAAGCGGCTCCACTAAAAGCTGTTTGAAGGATTGTGGATTGATTTAAGTAACAAGACATTATTACAGGAATGACGCATTTTCTGCACCTTATCCTGGTCTGGCATTTGGTGGCAGCAGGCGAAGCAACGTAACCCAGACGTTCTTCTTCTCCAGCTCCTCCTGGGTTATGGGATGGGATATGTAATCCCCCCAGAGTCTAAACATCTAAAGGTTACGCCCCGACTGAAAACTGTATATTTTCTCTCTCTCTTCAGATTCAATGAGCTCAGAGCAACGACAAAAACTTGCCAAGGAGCGGAGGGAGGAACGAGCCAGATATATCGGTGAGAAATTGTACACTCTTTTTGAACAAATCGGATTTTCCTGAAAGAAACTCTGCTGGTGGTGCATGAACCTGAATAACAAACCTGAAGCATGCACGTCTTCTCTTCTCTGTGGAGTATTAACTTTCCTCTGTCCTCTGTCACTCCGCTCTGACGTGACTGACGGTTGTTGACGTCTCTTGTTGTTTCTCCTTGCACGGCTTTCAGAACAGCAAACTCAGCTGCAAGGTAAGGGGCTTCACTAAAACCCTCAGCGTCCGCAGCGGTCATGCCATTCGGGAATAATCAAACTTGTGATGGGAATCCCATTTCCTTCCATTTCCCCCCGGCTCCGGCCTGAACAGTCGTGCCCTTTCTTCTTCCCTCCATGAATCGATTATGTTGTTTATTTGGTTTTCTCCCGTCATTGGGAGCTTTTCAACCCTGTGAGCCCTCAGCAGTTTCGCTTTTTGGCTAAAATGTTTCCGCTCAGGTTATTTTAAATGTAATTTTACTTTATGTTCTCCTGCATTCCCACCCAGCGTGCATGTCCCGTACATATAATCATGGTTTGACTTTGTGGCTGCAGACTGAAGCTTTTCTCTCTTATGAAAATATTGCTCTAGCACAAAGACACGAAAGGCCGTATCTAGTTTTCAAACACAGGGCTTCTCCCTGTGGATGAAGGCCAAAGTGTGAGCAGAGTTTGGTGGGCGTCTCCTTGCAGAAACGTCCCACGGGCGTGAAAAATGAGCAGTCATTAGCATGAACTGAGACCAGGCCCCTCAGACAGATTAGATTTAATTACTACTTTAATTTGCATCATTAATGTGGTCGAGCAGCAGCCACAGAACAGTTAAAGGGGAATTCCGCTGCCTTTTTATCGATAAAAATAAGGTTTACTCAGCTTTAGTTGCTCTGAGATAAATTCAGTTTCCTACAATCTGCTTCTGTCTGTAATTACAAGTTACCATATTTAGGCTTTTTTCACGTGCAGCATGCAATTTGTTGAAAACTGTACGGACTTCATTGCATGTAGGTCACAAAACATGACGTTTACTGTTTGTTTAACTCTTATCTGAACGTATTGTTGTTAAATAACAGCCGCTGTGCATTGAATGTGCTGTGCAGTGGTGAATCTCTGCAAAAATAAGTACGTGAAAAGCACGCTGACAAGCATTAAACCGACATATTTTTCAGTCCAGCTGCACAGAATGCACATAATTGGATTTTTGCAGGAATTGGATTTATGGAGGAATGAAGACGGCTTTCTTATTGTCGATGAGGCTCAGGCTCGTGTGCCTCTTTGGCTCATTAGTGAAGATGAGCCACAGAATACTGAACTAAATACAAAACACGTCTTTGCCTCACAACACTGCCACATCCCCACAGAGCTAAACCCACT
Organism: Chaetodon trifasciatus; assembly: GCA_037975065.1. Lineage (NCBI taxonomy): Eukaryota > Metazoa > Chordata > Actinopteri > Chaetodontiformes > Chaetodontidae > Chaetodon > Chaetodon trifasciatus. The sequence continues at coordinate 11,018,787 of JBBMOE010000015.1, forward strand.
AAAAATGTTTCTGAAGCCGTCTAACTCACAGCAATATGAGGTGATACTGAAACTTGCCATGACTTTGGTAACGTAACGTCATCACCCACACTGACCTCTTCACCATGCTGAGGCTTGTATGCAAAAGATAAGAAAAATGTAAATGTGAACATGTAAGGAAGAGAGTGATGCAGCTGCTGTCCACCATAAAGACGGTTTAATTTAAGAGGAATGATTGTTGTTTAATTGTTCCTTCAAGAAATGAGCCTCAGCAGCGTATGTGCAAAGACAAACTGGCATCTGCTGGAGGCTGCTGTAAAACACAGCGGGGAACTTCTGCTTATTTACTGTTATCAGGATTACAGTGTAATGAACACGGTGTCTTCCATCTGCTTCACCCTTTCTGCCGGGGTGTCGCTGAAAGAGGCTTAACAAGAGTTTAAGTGATTATGCAGTGTGGAATGTGAAGTTTGGAATAAACCACAAAAGAGGACATTTCTTTAAATCGCTGCTGAATTACTATATAATGCATAGATTATGTATTTTTTCTGATGTGCTTTTTAATAGCTTTAGCTAATTTTAACACATGGCTCTCGTGCTGTAACCTCAGCCTGTTGATTGGTTCACCACTTTGGTTTGACTGCCATGAAAGTTGGCGCTGATATTCATGATCCCCAGAGGACCAATCCTTGACTCTTCTCTACACCAAAGCTTTCTTTCATCTAGTGAAATATCTCCACATGCACCAGATGGACTGGCACACGATTCTGTGCAAACACTCCTGCTGACTCCTAAATTTTCCTCCAGCTTCAACTTGCAGTTCACATTTGTGGATCTGAATGAAATGTCTCGATGAGTATTGGACTGTTTCCCGTGAAATTTGGTGCAGACAGTCATGTTTCCCTTCAGAATGAACTATAACATTGGTGACCTCTTTAATTTTTCCAATCCATCAACAGGTCAAAACCTTAATTGTCCAGTTTTTGTGACAAAATACCTGCAAAACTAATGAAGCTTTACTTTCTTTTGTTTTGTGCTAATTGGCAAAAGTTAGCATGCTAACACGCTAAATTAAAATGATGAACATGGTAAGAATATCAGCTAAACTTCAGGATGTTAACTTTGCTATTGTGAGCATGTTAGCATGGCCATGTTAGCATTTAGCTAAAAGCATTGAGTGTAGCCTCACAGAGCCACTTCCTAAACATGATTTAAGAAAAATATCATAAACAACAAAGAAGTTTAACGGCTTTCTGTGGCGACCCTGCAGCGGCGAAGAAGGCCCAGTGGCTGGAGAAGGAGGAGAAGGCCCGACGTCTGAGGGAGAGCCAGCTGGAGGACCGCAGGAGGAAGCTGGAGGAGCAGAGGCTGAAGGCTGAGAAACGTCGGGCTCTGCTGGAGGAGAAACAGAGACAGAAACTAGAAAAGAACAAGGTCAGAAAACGCAGAACGACCAAGTTTAACTCCTCCAAGCGTGGAATGTGAACAAATGATGTTTCATTTCAAAGCTTGTTTCTAAATACCAACACTGAGCTGATCTGGTGGTGATTGATGGCATCGTGTCCACGGCGACTCTTCAATAACACAGACAGATTTCTGTTATTGCCGGCCACAGCACCGTGTCCTGCTCGCCAAAATATTTAGCGTTAATTGAAGTCAGGGTGGAAAAATCAACACTATGCCAGTGTTTAAACAAGCCTAATGCTTAGTGCAGTTTTTTGACCACTGGAAAATTGCCGGCGTAACAGGGATTTGGTCCCATCTTGAATATCATTCATGATGCCAAGGAGCGGCGTGCAGCCAAGTTTCCAGTGTTCATAAGTGCAGATTTTTCATTGACTGTAATTTGATTTACCTGTTATTGATCACAGCAGTGACGACCTCTGGAAATGAAACAGTGTCTTATTGTGAGCCCTTATGCAGGCCTATGAGCTGTTTATTTTCTGGCTGCAGATTGTTAAATTTTAGTTATTGTTGAAGCTTTCCTAGCTTAGCATAAAGACTGGACGCATGTGGAAACAGCTAGCCCGTTCTCGGTGTATTTCACAAAATGTCACGCTATCACTTAAACTGTTATGAGTGTAAATATGTGCAAAGGCTGATTCACTTATGACTGTCCTCCAGGAGAGATATGAGGCAGCTATCAAGAGGTCGACAAAGAAGACGTGGGCCGAGATCCGCCAGCAGAGGTGGTCCTGGGCGGGCGGACTCAACCAGACCTCCCGCAGAGAAAGTGAGTCTCAAACGAACCGCAACCACACGGACACTCACAGAACAACACAATGGCAGGCGTACATCACATCCTCGCGTCCTCACAGCCTTCAAGTTGAGCAACACTGCACAGATTGTGACTCACTGGTTCAAGTGATGCAATTGAAGGAAATAGCTGCTAACATAAGGGTGTGGGTACAAATGACCCATTCAGTAATTTATGATGTTAAAACATTGTAATTCCTCTGTGAATGTCTCTGCTTTGTAGGCAGACATTGGTTTGAGTATCAACTTTCTCTATTTCAAAGTGATCAGAGAGGCAGAAGGCTGAGCAGCCAGGTAGCTGCCATGAGCATGTTTCATTAGATTAGCAGTGTGAACAGTGTTTTTCAGGCAGCTGTGAGATCATTTCCCTTTTCTAGCTGTCCTGTGTGTGACGGGCTGCTTCTGTCGGATCCCTGACGCTGAGGTCAAGTTTCTCTCCTTCAGAGTGTGAAAGATCCTGAGTGTGTGTGAGAGCGCCTGTGTGATGTTTCCTTGCAGCACATAAAAGTAGTTACTCCAAATGTGATTTCTGACTTTACCAAACCCTTCCACGCTTTCCTCCAATTTCCTCCCCGTTTCCCACAAGTCTGAATTCAGAGTAATCTCCTCCTAAATATTAATGAGAAGCCAGTTTGACCTCAGAGGACGGTGAGTCCCCGCTCTCCTCCGGATCCAGATCGAGGGAGTCGGCAGCCCCGCCTCTTGTCAGTCCTCAGCTGGGGCCGCCTGCACCCCGGCCGCCTTGTGAACAGTTGTTGTCTGTTGCGTTCTCTCCGGTGCAGGCAGATGCTCGGCCTCCACGGTCAACTTGCCGAGACAGGTGGACCCTGTCATTAACAACAGGCTGTCCAAGTCCTCTGCCACGCTCTGGAACTCCCCCAACAGAAGTAAGGACGACCCGACGTCAATGTCCACCAGGCTTCCTCTTCCCTCCCTTTCCCTTCCTCTTCATACCCCTCCACCTCCCCCCTCCTCTTACCCTAATCTGGTTTTTGGTTTTTGTTCTTTTTTTATTATAACTGTCGTCTCTGGTGGCCTGCCTGCCTGCCTGTGCTTGGTGACTGGTCATTTACCACCTACTCCCCCCTCTTATCACGCTCTCGGTCTCGTATGCATCGTGGTTTTTAATTTCAGTTGGTGGTTGTCATTGATTTGACTCCTTTCTGCATTTTTGATCAGCCTCCCTTTCACATCGACATCACCGAGCCATGTTTTGTGATATGTTTTGGTGTGTTTCACAGGATTATCAGTTCATCAGCACCTCCTTTATTGGTTGGTCCCCTCCACTTTACTGTTGGTGGTTTGGTGTGGTGGTGGTATTGGTGGTGAATATAAGTGTGACTGCTGCAAATGGAAGTAAAGCAACTATATTCAATGATCATATTTTGATTTTATCTGTTATTTTGTGTTACTATAGAGCCTGTTTACATAGAGATTAAGCCTCTCTTGCTTTGTTTGAATTTACAGCAACGTATTGCTGCCACATGAGGAAAAAATGTTCATTTTGTTGTTATAACATGAAAAGTTTCTCACTGCAGCACAGTACTTGCTCATTTTTGGTATTGGAGTATTTTTTTGTTTTTACTACATGCTAATTTCTTCTGCTTTTTCAAGAAACTTTTCTCATTATAGCAACACATCACTTTAGCTTGTTGTATCACAAACTTGCCCGTAATTACGCAAAAGCAACATACAGTTAAAACAAGAACATTTTCTCTTCGTAACATAGTGAGCAAGACCAAGAGTCTCAGCCATGCTAGCTCCAATGGACACTGCTTTGAGCTAAATACTAACATCAGCATGCTAACATGTGCACAAAGCTAGGTAGGTATAAGTTTTACCATCTTAGTTTAGCATGTTAGCATGCTAACATTTGCTAATCAGCGCTAAACACAAAATACGAGACATGTGAATGTCATTAGTTTGGTCACAATGTGTCACACACCACAATTACAGGATAATTTTAAAATGCTTAAATGTAGCAGGAGAGTCATAAAGTCAGCGAATGTCTCCAACAGCAGCTATGTAAAGTTTGCTAATCTTAGCCACCATAAGCTACTGGTCATACCAGACCAGGGGAGGCTCTAACAGAAAAACCACTGAGTGCACTGGTTGAAAAATGATGTCTTTCATTGCTTATGAATTAATCATTTAATTTCATAAATTACACAGGGTTGCTTTAAGTCATAATCTAAAGCATTCAGGAGACCATGAATACCTGCACAAAGTTTCAATGCAATCCATCCAATAGTTGTTGAGTCTGGACCGACTCACCTACACTGCCATCCAGTCACCAGTGTGGTTCAAACTTCCATATTTTGTTTTAAGAGGGAGGTTTTGTGATACAAAACGATAAAGTGATATGTTGTTATAGAGTTTCTTGTAAGTTTGAATAATTTGGTGTGTAAAATATATGTATAATATATAAAAACTTTTCACATTGTGACAAGAAAATGCTGAATTTTTTTGTCACTGTGGCAGCAATACGCTGCTGTGTTATGACAGATATTTAAATTAACTTGTAGTATCGACCTCATTTCATCAGTCCCCTGAGTTTCCACATGTACGTAAGCAGCACTGTCTTCATCTCAGATTCGTCTCGCCTCATAACATGTGACATTACTGATCGTATCACCCACAGTGCAATCAGCAGTTTGGCTCTCGTCTCCGCTGTCACAACAAGAGAGATTCAGATTTCGTGCTCGATAACGAATATAACTGACGCTCCGACGCTGCGGGAACATGAACAAGTCGGAGCTTAATCATATTTCTGCAAAGCCAGAGTCGATATCAGAGCTGGTGTCTCTGGCCTTGACAGATGCTCTGCGCAGTGTACCAGTAACACAGTGTTGGGAGGAGGGGGGGAGAGGGGGAGGGGTAGCCATGCTGGACTGGTGACGTTTATAGATCCAGGCGTCAGTCTACCTCCAGGTGAACAGTCGATCACCAGGCAGCAGCTCAGCTCAGCCTCCTCTTGCCGCAATGGAGAAAGAGGAGGAGGAGGGAAACGACTGTTGCCTAGCAACAGGAGGTAGTCGAGTTATCAGTTAGTCATAAAACACGTTAAAATGATCTGGCCGGCGTGCAGCAGAGGTGACTGCAGGAGCTGTTACATAAGAAAGGCCGCTCTACGTTGCAGGAGTGTTTGTTTTGGTGTTTCGTGTTAAAGGAGACCCGCAGGCCCCTCCTGCCGTTGTTGCAGCGCTGTTGTGATTGCACTATTATCATGTGTATGTGTGGTATGTGTTTGTAGGTGTCATGCATACCTTTGTGTATGTCAGCAGAGCGAGACGCCACAATAGAGCATTGAAAAGAAGCCGTGCACTTGACCGCATGTCGTCAGCAGAAGTTTTTGTTATGAGAGACGGGAAACCTGCACAAACTGGACTCGCTGTCGTCTGTCGTTAGATCTCACGTTGAGATGGTGCAGTCTGTGTCCGTCTGTTTGTTTTATGTCTCCTGTGCACTTATGTGTTTTCTGTTGTAGCAGGACAGAACGGTAAAATAACTTAAAAACAGAACAAAATCAACATGAACACATCATGTGCCAATATCAAGTTACCAGGCAGCAGGAGATAAAGCATTCAGGTGTTTTTCAATAAAGGAATAGTTCGACAGTTTGGGAAATCTACTGATTATTGTTCTTGTGAGAAGAGAAAATTGATGCCACCAACATGTCTGCACGCTTGTCACGAAGCTACAACCAGCAGCCGGTTAGCTTAGCTTAAAATAAAGACTGGAAACAGAGGGAAAAAGCTAGCCTGGCTCACTGACTTCCTAGAGTCTTTGTCCAGGGTTTGTGCTAAGGTAAGCTAAGCTAAGCTAACTGCCTGCTGGTTGTAGCTTCATGTTGACACAAGACGTTAGAGTGGAACTGAGCTTCTCATCTAACTCTCATCAGGAAAGCGAATAAGTGAATATACAAACACAAGTATAAATAAAAGTCCTGCATTAAAAATGTTACTTAGGTAAATATACACTTGTATTATCTCAATGTACATAAATATCAAGAGTAAAATTACTTGTTTAGCTGCTGTACTGCTGTCAGTGTCATACAGTAATACTACTGATACATTAATGTGTAATAAGTAGTTGAAGTTCAGGTCATTTAAACCACTTTATCTACATAAAAATGGATCATATTTTAGAAAAATCTTAAGCTGCGATGCAACTAGTAACTACAGCTTTTAAAGAAATGTAGTGGAATGAATGGCTATCTGAAATCTATTGAAGTTTAAGTATAAAGTAGCATTAAACGGAAATACTGGAGCAAAATACCTCAAAACTCAAACAAACATCGAGTAAATGTAGTACTTTCCACCACTGTCTGAAGGTCTAAAGTTGAAATTATTCGAAGGAAAAGGCTTCAGATGTGTCTTTCTTCATTTCACTTCCTGTTAGAGAAGTTTGAGCTTTGTTCTTGATGATATTCTGTGTGAAGAGTCTCTAAATCTGAGCTCTCTGCTTCATTCATACGTCTCTTTCTCACTTCTGGTATTTGTGTTGTGCTTTATGTAATTCATACACAGGCATCGATAGTCAAAGGCGGCGCCGACCTTTGACTAAAAGCAGCTTTATCCTCTGACATTAAGTTTGCTCATATGAGAGAGTGATTTACTGGTGTGAGTGTTTCTTTCCACCCGTCATTACAATGCATTTGATTATATTCTGCTGTTGTTGGACGTCATAAGTGCTGAATTTTCATCACATGATGCTCAAAAACAGTTCGATACACACCGTATGATCCCAGAATGGTGCTCAGGTCAGAGTGTGTTGCTTGTCGAGCAAACAGCACTAATACCACGCCAGGTTTTTGCATTGCATTGGGTTTGAGTGGGCTCGAGTAAGCAGCCACTCTGGCTTCTTGTGTGATGTGTTTTGGGGCGGTAAGTAGCAGAAATTAACTTGGGTTTGCTTCTCTGTGTGTTTTCTAATGTGTGGTACTGTGTGTAACGTGTAGGCTGAAGTGCCATCATTCATCTTGTCCGTCTGATTGGCAGACAAACACGTCCTGGTCGCAGTAATAATCTCACTGGATGAGTCAAACCTCAGTGTGTGAGGCTTAAAAAAATAGAAACACAAGTGGTCAGATGATCAGACAGGTTCTCAACAAATCCCCCAAAATAAAATGCAACCTGTAAGAAAAATCCATCACAGCTCACAGACTGATTATCTGGTTCCACCTTGACCTACAATATGTCCCTCAGTTGTGCAGACTCACTGTTCTCCTGTGCAGTAAGGGATTATTAGCAACATTATAGATGCATATAAAATGGAAGCTAATGTGGCTAAAATGTGCTTGTTCACTACCTGTAAGATCTGTGACTTTTTATAAAATTGACATAACCAATAAAATGACCGGTTAAAGCCAAAAAACACAGCTGCTGCATCAAAGTGAAGCTTCCCTTTAAGACTCAGGCTCAGTGCGGTCTTTAGCTACCTTAAAAGAGAACTTTGAGAGGTCAAATACAAATTATGCTTCACATGGTTTGAGTAATAAGAGCGCTTTTGTTCGGCAACCTTATAAATTGACGTCACCTTGTTCCAAAAAACGCCAGAAAATTTCTACTGATGGAGTCGTGACCACATCAACGGACCGTTCAAAAAGACTCTTCTCATGAAAAACACACTGAGTGTCCACGCTCAGACTAGCCCGACTAGCCTGTACTGTATATAAGCTAGCTAGCGTCTAGGAAAGAGTTCTTTTTGAATGTCAGATTTGCCAGTTAGCTCGCTTCAGACATACTGTGGAGTCTTGGCTCCGCCTCCTGATGTCTAAATCAGCCAATGAGATTATTGATGCTCCTGGCGCCTCTGGGAGAAGCATTTCTATACTTGAGAGAACATTCATGTGCTGCTGGAAAGATCTGAATAATCCTACAGTTTGTTCATGTGCAGCAGGAAGATGCTTGTGCTTGCTTTTCAGAGGTTATCAGGGTTTTCTGCCTAAATGAACTTTAAGTGACACTAACAGGGTCAAAGTCATAAACGTCTCCTCAGACTTTCCAACTTCATCTCACCGCTTTGAGGAATGTAGTTTCTGTGATGTTTCCAGCAGCACATGAATGCAGAGAAAACAGAGGCAGGTTGTGTTGCTGGTGTGTGTGTGTGTGTGTGTGTGTGTGTGAGGGGAGAAAGGAAGTGCTGCCATGTCATCAGTGAGGAGCTGCACACCTCGTGCAGTGTGAGTGTGCACCTGTGCGGCAGCATACCTGTGTGCAGGAGATGTGAGTTTGTTTTGAGTACCTGTGAGTGCCTCTGTGCGCTGACAGTAACCCGACACTGACGGCGCCCTCTTGTGTCAGCCCGCAGCCTGCGCCTGAGCCCGTGGGAGAGCCGCATCGTGGAGCGGCTCATGACGCCGACGCTGTCCTTCCTGGCCCGCAGTCGCAGCGCCGCCACCCTCCTCAACAACAGCGACTCTCGTGAGTGTGAGACCACACCTAAGTCTTTCTCTCAGTGTGCCCAGAATCCCGTTTGGTCACCTTTAGCGTTTTTCCTTTCCTCTCTCTATCTTGCTTTTTATCTTTTTATGTCTTCATGCAAAACTCTTTGGTGATATTTGGTTTGATGAAAAGATAAAGCTGCAGCTAAAGATTGTTTTCTCAACAATAATTCAACAGTGATTAATCTGTGAATTGTTGTTAGATTATATAAAATATAAGAAAGTACAATGTTATGAAAAACCTAAAGGGAGCAAAGTGTCACATTTTATAAGCTGGAACAGTAGATATTTTGTATTTTTGCTTTATAAATAACATGTTTCAGGCTTTATCTTTTCACCTCTCTCTTCCTCTCTCCATGTATCTCTGCATTCATATAATGTATAAAACCCTGTGGTGACATTTGGTTTAATAAGGCCGCAACGAACCATTATCTTCAATATCAATTAATCTGTCAATTATTTGTTGCATTAATTGATTAAATGCTCAATCCAAAAATGTCAAAATGTAGTAAAAAAGGCACACGAAGGATTGTCAGATCCCAAGGTGGCACCTTTAAAGTGCTTAAAACAGTCCAAAACCCAAAAATATTTAATTTACAATTTACAATTTTCTCACATAGATAACAAATATTTGGCCTTTTTTCCTTATAAATAATTTTAATGATTAATCGTTTATCGACATAGTTGGTGAGTGGATTGGGATCATTGCTGTAATAAAGAATAAAGCTTCAAAAGACACTAACAGATAACAATAAATAAGAAAAGAACAGTAAAATAAGCCCCCCCCCCAGCTGTCACTCAGCTTGATGGGAGTCATTGTCTCGTGGCATGTTGTGATGACCGTGTGGCCTCACTGACACTTTTATTATCACTCTGCATGGCATCTGTATGTATGTATGTATGTATGTGTGTGTGTGTGTGTGTGTGTATGTGTGTGTGTGTGTGTGTGTGTGTGTGCTGGGGCCCTGACCTCGGCCCTGCTGCCGCTCTCTGCATGTTTATGTGTCACTCAGACTCTCACCACTGCTCCCGTTCAGCCTCTGCCAGCCCTCTGAACGCCTGCTCCCATCACCACCCGCACCAGAACGCCGCCGAGCGCTGGAGGGTCTCCTCCGCCAGCACGCCGGACATCACCCAGCGCCAGCGCCGACGAAACTCCACACCGGTAACCTGATACGCACACGATGAGTCTCATAACGGACTGTGAATATATGCACGGATCATTTAATGTGGGGATTAGGATTTAACTGTGTTGGAGGCCCATCGTTCTTTCAGTTGATTGATTTATGTTCTAAACGGGAATGGAAACTCAGATTTGGACATAAAACCTACACTAGGGAGATTAAATCCAGAGATTTAGATGTGTCAGCCATCGCCTGTGGTCATAACTGGTGTCACGTCTTTCTTCAAGGTGGACAAAAAGAAGAAAGAAAAGAAGGACAAGGAGAGGGAGAACGAAAAAGAGAAGAACGCTCTTACAAAAGAGAAAGTGCAGAGGAAGAGACAGACGACATCACCCACCGCCACCACCCAGAGGTCCAGGCCAGAGACCAGGTATCGTCTGGAGACAGACAAACTGCCGTCTACGTCCCATACAAGCTGTATTTTTAACTGTAAAAATGTTAAATGAATTCTGTATTGAGTCAATGTAGGAGAGGGGCTGAGAAATGGTGTGTTCCTGTGCTTAATCCTTGGAGCAGGTTAATGTCTGACAGATGGTCCGAGGTGCTATAATCTAACTACTAAAACAGACTCTGCTGGACACCGTTCAGTCGGCGGCTGAGGGCCAGTCTGCCCCCGGCCGAGAGAGGAGCTCTCAGACTGAAAGAAGGGACAAAGATGGCTCCCTGCATCCCCTCCTCTCATGTTACGCCCCCCTCCAGCCAAAGAGTCATGGCGGCCGAGTACAGAGTTTCAGATGGAGTCACTCATATCTTCCACTTGGCCTAGTTAAGAGCTTTATGTAGCGCACTGGGAGCTTCATTACCTTTTCCTGCACTGCTATGAAATCTCATCTCCTGTGCCGCCTACTCACTCTCTCTTCTCTTTGACTCTTCTCTTGCTCATATTTCACCTCCGCTGCCATCTCCTCTTTTCTCATCAGCACTCCGAAGCCCAAAAACAGACCTCCATCGCCCGCCGCCCCCAAAAGCCGGCCCTTGTCCCCCTTGGTCCCTGCAGCGGCCTCCAAGACGCCCACGGGCAAGAAGACGCCTCCTCCTGGCACCAAGACCAGACCCAAACGAGCCCAGACGCCCGCCAGGGTGCAGCCCCAGACGGTCGCCGCGGTCGCCGTGGAAACGGGCCATGAACCCCAGCAGCCAGACACCCCAGAGGAGAAAAAGAGTGAGTGTGGTTACCATGGAGATGATATCCAAGCCTCAAGGTGACCGCGAGGTTTTGGCCGACATTCACGTCGTAGTGTAAAAGCGGCGTGAACACACCTGAATATAGAGTGTGTGTGTGTGTGTGTGTGTTTCTCTTACTGGCCGGTCTCACCTGCAGCCTCTGTCTGTTGTTCAGCACCAGGCTGCTGAAACATGACGACAGAGGCCTCGTTGACTCAGACTTGTCGTCGTTTTGATGAATTATTCTGCACAGTTTCTGCTGCAAATCGACGGGCGTGTTGGAGGGCGTGTTAGCACTGCTGCCCTTACAAAGTATGTGCTGTAGCGAGAGCATCTTGAGCGTTGACCCTCTTGCTTGCATACTGCCAAATGTGACCGGATACAGCAAGACATCGTGGTATTTTTGGCCTTCTGCATTTGACATACTATGCACTGGGAAATACATAATTTAACTGCAGGTGGATCACAGTGATGTCGAGTAAAATCACAGAAAACATGACGTAGGATCTTCAGCATGTGCTGGAATTCAACTTAACAGACATCATCTGTCATCTTGGCAGCTGCTGTATTCATATTTGAAACTCTGCACATCCCAGACAACAATAAGTGTCCTCTGAGGAAAACTCAGACACAGGATTCCCAAACTGTCAGACAAGCCTGGATGCAAAATTACCAGATGGGTTCATCAGGACACGCTTTAAATTGTTGATTCATACGTTGAATCGCAGCTCTGTGATGTGATGTAAAAATGCATCATGTGGCAATTTGTCCTCATCTTTCTCTTCAGATATTTTTATTGAAATCCGTTCCCAGTAAACCAAATGTTTGCTTCCTTCTGATTGTGTTTTTGTCTCTTTGTCTTCTCCCTCGCAGACTCCAGTAATGTCCCTGCCATCGTGGTGTCCTCTGCACCAGTCACGCCTCCTTCCCTCAGCCCACTGGTTGTATCAGCGGCCTCTCCGGCTGTGCCAAACGCAGAGCCGGCTGCCTCGGACGCTTCTCCTGCTGCAGCCTCCACCACTAATCCCGCTCCTTCTGCTACACCCACCGCAGCCCCAGCTGCGCCGGCCAGCAGGCCGTCAGCCGGCACCAACGACCCGGAGGAGGCTGCTCGTGCCCTGGCAGAGAAACGCAGACAAGCCCGGGAGCAGCGGGAGAGAGAGGAGCAGGAGCGTCTGGAGCAGGAGCGCAAGAACAGGTCAGATTTAATGAATATCAATCTGTTGCTGATGCTGTGTCAGCCAAACCTTTGTTATCCATCCTAAAACCTCATCTAGAGGTTATAAACAGAGTGCAGATTGTTACTACATTTTATCTTTGCTGCAGTCTGACAGAACATTGAAATTACTGGGTTTGACAAAATAACAGGAACACATTACAGTATGATGTAATCCAATACAGCAGTCCTGCAACATGAAACACCTTTTAAACTTGCATTGCATCATATTGAAAGTGGATTTTTGTCCCTCCATAGAAGTTAAAATAACATTTCAATGCATGATTTTAACAGAGTATTTTTACAGTGTGGTGTTACTTCAGTAAAGCACCTGAATACTTCCTCCACCACTGCATTCACCCCACAAACTGCTGATCTCCCTGCAAAATACACAACATGAGCACATGCAGTACTGTAAATAACACAGGTACGTTATTTCAGGTTGCTCCGGGAGGAGGCGATGGCGCGGGAGGCGGAGGAGAGGAAGCGCAGAGAGGAGGAGGCTCGATTCATGGCCGAGCAGCAGCGTCTGAGGGACGAAAACCAGAGAGCTCAGGAGGAGAAGGAGGCGCAGGAGAGAGCCAAAGCCGAGCAGGAGGAGAACGAGAGGCTGCAGAGACAGGTCAGTGTTTTAATTGTCTGCGAGGCATCTTTGCTTTGACTCATGATCAGTTTAACTGAATCCAACTTACTGAGAGACTGAAACCAGAGTTCTTGCATCCAGGAGGCAGGAAAAGCAGTGAGAG
>JBBMOE010000015.1:11032176-11076779 GCA_037975065.1 Chaetodon trifasciatus
GGGGGAGTAAGAGTGTGTGAGCCCAAACATCAGGCCCTGGTCTGACTCGCTCACCCCCTGACTGTCTGGCATCTGGGCAGATTAAAGGAGGAGAATATGTGCTGCTGTCACGGACGATGTGTGTCATGCGTGAGCCCTGTTCGTCAGAGGCCCCTTGTCTGCCCGGGCAGATGCCAGCTGGTGACCTCCATAATGGTGATGAACAGAGGCTGAGGGAGCCATTGTGATCGTGACAGGCCTGCGTTGCCTCCGTCTCGTACACTTGGCTCTGCAGCGGGCTGATAGTCGGATAAGCAGCGTCAGTGTACGCCATGCCTGAAGCTAACGGCTGTGCCCGACTGCCCTTCTCCCCTCAATCGGACCATTGTTCCACCCTGACAGCTCACTCGCTCGAGATGAGAGCGGCCTCGTGTATTTCAGAGCTCAGTTTAAGTGTTGTGCTCTCTGCAATGGAAACAGTCTGAAAATGTGCGTGACTGTTTAAGATTTGCGCCGATAAAATGCAAACAGTTGCAGTCAGAAAGCAGTTTACTGTGGTTAAACATGTGAAACTGTAGACTTTGAAAACAGCAGGTTTCAACAGCTGACAGATGTGATTTGTGCTCATCATAATTTTTGTTTTCACCGCTGACTTCAACACGTCTGTTTGGTTGGTGCTGAGTCTAAATAATCAGTGGAGCATGTAATCGAGTTTCTCACATAATATCAACCCTGGCCTGAAGGCTGCAGAGCAGACTGAGCGTGTGCTGCCCCCTGCTGGTCCATGGCTGTTCTCCATTACTGCACATTCACATGCAATGTGAACACCAGCGGTGGAAGACGCACTCACACGAAGTAAAAGTATTTTGTCAGCTTCATATTCAGGTTTTCTTTTTCCAGAGGGAGGAGGCAGAAGCCAAAGCTCGCGAGGAGGCCGAGCGTCAGCGTCTAGAGAGGGAGAAACACTTCCAGAAAGAAGAGCAGGAGCGGCTGGAGAGGAAGAAGGTGAGGAGAAAAACAACGTTCAGAGTTCAGAAGGTCACACTGGAGTCCCTCAGTGGTTCCTCCCCCTTAACAAACATCCGCCTGTCACTCACTGATCTCTCTGTCTGATCTGCACAGCGCCTCGAGGAGATCATGAAGAGGACTCGGAAAAGTGACGCAGGAGATAAGGTTGGTGATTCCTTTTGAACGGGCTTGAAGAACCTCGACTTCCTCTCGTCTAATTTTGAAATAACAATCCTCTCTTTGTTCCTTATGATCGCAGAAGGACGTCAAAGCTTCTCCACAGGTCAACGGCAAAGACACAGAGCCGGCCAGGGGTAAGTGTCACATCTTCACATCAGTCAAGCTGCTGTTTCGTATATGAAGTCTGAAATAAATCTGATAACCTCGTTGATTTATTATCTTCCTGCAGCAGCTGGAAGCCTGCAGAGCCCCGCCGCTGCAGTCCTCAGCCCGGCACAAAGCGCGTCAGCTCCTGTTGTGAACGGCGTCCAGCCCGCCGCCCACCAGAACGGCGTCTCAGCCAACGGAGAGGCGGCTGACTTCGAGGAGATCATCCAGCTGAACAACAGCAGCGGCAACCCGGCGCAGACTCAGAGCGGGCTGGTCAGCGAGCCGATCCTGGCGTTCGAGGGCGGAGAGCCCTTCATGATGAAGACGGGCCCTATGAAGCCTCAGCATGTCGCAGGTACGATGAAGAGACACCAGGTGGCACTGTGATAATACAGCTGAGTGTTCTGGTCTGTATATGATTGTATGTGAATGTGAATCGATCTGTATGTGTTTTTTCAGCGCATTGATTATGTTTTCAATAAAATGTGATTAATCATAATTTCCTACAGCCCAAATTTACATCATCAACTTCTTTGTTTTATTTAACCAAAAGTCCAAAACCAAATGTTCAGTTTGACATCATACATGACAAAGAAAAGCATCAAATCCTCACATCTGAGAAGCTGGAAAGAGATGTTTTTGATTCCACCTGGAACAAGTCGTCTCACCTGCTGGTTTTGTGTCCCCGCAGAGGTCCTGTGAGTCCCCACACTTCCACGGAGACGCGCCTTACGCCTCAGCTTGAGCTATGAGATTCATGCCACACCACAGCGGCTTATAAAGATAGTGTGCCAAACAAACAACGACCTGCGCTGAATTCACATCTACAGCATCTGCCACAGAGGACAAAGACGAGGAGGAGGAGGAGGAGAAGGAGGAGGAGGAAAACTCTGCCTGGAGGAGAAAAAAACCTCTCATCTGAAATATAAAAAAAGTATTCTCTGTCTTCACCGCGTGTTATGGTGCAGCATTTGTCAAGTTTTATTGAAATGTCACATACAGATTTTTTGGTGCACCTTAAAGATGACTGACTGTGTAACAGATTTTAGAAAATACAGTATAAGACCCTGGAAATACATAATATTTGACAATGGTTGTTATTATTACCGTCGTTACGATATTGTTATTGTTACCTTAAGTTGAACAGTGTGTGTGTGTTTGTTGTTTGTGTCTTGAATTATTGAGTTATTTAACATGGGGAGCATTGTAAGGACCGGCCACAGACAGTGTATGTAAATGTATAATGAGCCTGGCTGCCTCGGCCTCCTGTTACAGGGGATCTGTGAAATAAAGCTTTATGAAAGGGACACCGTGTCTGTCCGTCTGCGTCCATCCATGCTGAGACATTAGAGGACACTAGAAGACATTAAAAAACATTAGATATAAGATATAACTACAGAAATCTGAAAGAAACTATAAATTTAATGTTAAAATTCTGATATTTTGGCCTAACTGGGTTTCTTTAGTCTAGGTTTCTTATAATTGTGCAGCTTTAATTCTACATTAAAGCTGCACAATTATAGTATATAAACATAATGTATCAATACTAATGTATCACAAGTAACAAAGTACATTTAATCAAGTACAACTAAGCACAATTTTGAGGAACGTACTTGAGTATTTTTTCTTATTTCGCATGAAATTATTACCCGTTTCACGACCAGTCATATTTATGTTGTGACTCATCAGAGGGCCCCAGCCCTCAGGTTGGAAACCACAGGACTTAAGTACCTAAAGCTGCACTAATTCTGCGGAAGAAGTACTTTTACTTTTGATACTTCAAGTGCATTTTGCTTATAACACTGACATACTTTTACTTGAGGTTTTCAATGTAGACTTTTACTCACTGTGGAGTATTTTCACAGTGTGGTATTAGTACTTTTAAATAAGTAAAGGATCTGGTTACTTATTCCAGGGCTCTATGTCTGTAATAGATGCTGGACCAGAGATGCATTACAGAGTAAAATGTTCAGAGAGACCAGAAGGTGGCAGCACAGAATCTAAAGCTCAATGAGCCAGTGATGAGCATGATTTCAATGTGTGTGTGTGTGTGTGTGTGTGTGTGTGTGTGTGTGTGTGTGTGTCACATATATACTCACATTATAAACATTCAAACAGTAGATGCCAAGATATCCTGACTTTTGCTCCTCTGAGTATGGATCAAGCTCCAAAAACACTAGATCCTACATTTCCCATAATACATTTCTCCTAAATGCTGTCTGTCAAACTCAGTGCAGCATCATTAAAGCAGGCTTTAGATAACCACGATGACATCTTCAGGGTTATTTTCTCAGGCTTATCAAACCACCTCCAGACTCTCAGAGGATGTTACACAGCTGTCTTGATAAGCTGATCAGTGACGAATACATTTAACATTTAATTTGTAAAATCGGTGCTGTACAAAAACTAAGATATCATACTCTTTACTGATCCCACAGTGGGAAAATTCACTTATCACAGCAGCTCAAGATCAAAAGCAAAGAGAAAACGATAAAAAAAGGCAAAAAAGGAAGAAAATATATATATACAGTGCAATAAATACTCTTAACTTATACAGATATGAATAAAAACATTAATTATGCAGAATATTACTGGATTAAAATAATTGATGCATTGATGTGTTCATTTTAATGTTGCAGCTGGTAAAGTGGAGCTTTTTCTAATTTACTTTATATACTGCTGAGTATCTTCATCCAAAGTAATTTAATTAATTTATTTTTTAATTTATTAATTGATTTATAGTTTGTATTGAATCTGCAAAGTAACTGTGTTGTCAACTAAATATAGTGAAGTAGAAGAGTACTTTACTTTACTTGGTTGCGTTTCATCTTTGTGAGGCACAAGTGAGTGACACTGTTCTTAAAAAAATGTATATCTTGACACGTTTGCTTTGCTTATTTGATAACAAACTGTTCATTCTGGGAAACAGGATTTCATGGGTGACAGAATAAAGACTTTAAAAGAGTTCCTCTCTTTGCAGTCACAGTTTGTTTGGCTGTGGCTTTCAGTTACACAGAGACGAGGACTGACCTCAGACAGATCTGAGGTGACATCCAGCCAAAGGATCAAAGGTGCTTGTGTGAGATTTGCTGTCTGCTTGCTATAATGCACTCTAGCAATCAAACATTAGAAGCCTTGTGGTTGCTCCTGTTATCGCTTCAGTTCCAGGTAACTTTGTCCTCAGACAGGAGACAGGACTCTCACTGCTGCAGCGGCCCGTCGCTTTCAGCCGCAGTGCATCTGTCACAGGGTCGCGAGCATATCAAATGTCTAACAAAATACACTGGACCTTGTTTCACTGTGCCATTTGCTGCCATTTGGCACAGAGATGTGATTCTGGACAGAAACCCAGGGCTGGACATGTTGTCTGTGTCTGTTTGCTTTGGTTTGGATGGTGTTTTGTAATTAGAAAGCTTACTCACTATACAACGCAGCCAGATAATGAGACCCTGTTTGTCTTTCTGTCTGAGTAGAGCTGCAGTCCCTGGTTCTGTTATATTCTCTTGTTTGACTGGTGTTTGTCTGATGTTCACATGGCAACGTTTCTCCGGTTTCACCTGCCTGAGACAGGTGCAACACAGCTCTATCATCTCTAAAACTAATATTTCTTACCTATTTATGGAAACGTCTCTCTCAGTATCTCAACAGCTATTGGACAGATAGCCATGAAACTCTGTACAGACATTCATGTTCCCCAGAGGATGAATCCTACTGATGTTTGTGATCCCCTGACTTTTCCTCTACCGCCACCAGCAGGTCAAACTTTTCCTTCATCCAGGGACATTTCACAGCCTATACAGCATCAGATGGATTGGCTTGAAATCTACAGACATGCCTGGTTCCCAGAGGATGAATCCTCATGACTTTGGTGATCCCCTGACTTTTCCTTTAGCACTGCTCCTTCATCGATGGCTTTGAGTGAAATGTCCCCAGCTGTTGGATGGATTGCCATGAAATGTGGAAGTGACATTCATGATCCCCTCAGAATGAATTATAACAAATTTGATGATCCTTCGATGTTTCATTTTTCGCTATAATCGAGACAAAATTTGAATCTGTCCCATACTTACTACTGGCATTCCCATCAGCCTCAGCTGTACTTTACTAATTAACAAATGCTAGCATGCTAAAACACTAAACTAAGCTGACAAACATGGTGAACATTATTCCTGCTAAATATAAGTACTGTATGTTAGCATTGTTATTATCAGCATGGTAATGTACTGATGTTAGCATTCAGCTCAAAGCACTGCTAGCATGGCTATATTAGGTATAATTTTAGCAAACTCTTTGCTGTTCTCATGCTTGGGCTCTGTCTTGACAAGGGCTTGATCTTACCATCAATGCAGAGGTGCATATGCTGTACATGTACAAGTACACACAGGATCATTCTAATAAAAATGTGGAAGTAACTCAGGGGATTATTTAATCCGGTTGCAAATATTTTGCTCTCATGTTCCTGCAGAGTTTGGTTTTTGCATAACCACTTTACAACTATGATATCAGTGTCTGCCTGAGAGGGCCGAGGCTGAACAGGAAGCGCGACTTCAGCCGGAAGCCACAGGATAGAAAAATCAAAACACGTCATGTGGCTGAGTGATTCAACCTGCCCATCCTTCACACAGCAAACAAAATGAGATCAATGAACAATGCTGAACATCTGAACACCTGAAACGTCTGTGTACAGATACAAAGTCTACTTTTTCCTTTTAGAATCACCAGCAGCCCCCGCAGACGTATCACATACCGCAACTTACACACCATCACAAGCGCTTCCTTCAAACAGCATCACTGAAAAGGCGTGGAGTGAACTATTTATAATTCAGATGTGATTTCACCAAGTGGTTGTCAGGCACTGGTTGCATGAGGCTGCACACGTTCTTAACACTCTCCGTCTTCACACGTTTCTATGAGCGAGGAAGCAGAGACGCCTCACTCTCCCCTGCAAGGTGAGCCTTTTCTTACCTCTTCTGCTTACATGCTTTACACGCTTTGTGCTGAGGTTTTTGTGGCTAGAAAACACCTCAGAGCACTGCTGGGTTTTGACTTTGAGTTGTAGGTTTCAAACTTCTTTAATGAATTCATTAAGTCAGAGTGGGGGTCCACATTACAGAGGGAACAGAGAGAAAGAGACAAGACAAACAAGAACGAACAGAGATACTTGATGAATTTAAATAAACAAAGATAAAACAGTGGAAGATAATTGAATGGAGATATCAAAAGCAATACACTCATTTACAATTTTTATAGTTGTAAGTGTAAGATTTAATGGTCTCTATGTTTTCTAACTCTAAGTCTTTACTGGAATGAACAATAAGGTTCTGTAATATACAGGAAATAGATAGATAGATAGATAGATAGATAGATAGATAGATAGATAGATAGGTGTATAAAAGGTGATGTATTGGAACTTCTTTGTACTTTTGCTCCTTTGTTGCTTGTTCGCTCTATTTTGAATGATGACACAAATGCTACTAAGGTCTCATGTTGCGGTGAGTAAAGATGGCGTCCTTTAATCTTCCTGACTTTATTTCACTTTCATCGAGTGATCTCACTGCTCAGAGTCGTCCTCTGCCCCCTGGAATTCAAGCCTCCGGTGAGCCCCTAAGCAGCCCGTAACAGTGAGTGACAGACAAGGAGCCGTGTGTGGTCTCACATTGTGGCCACAGCAGAGATTCGTCTGTGGTTAATTTTAACTTTGGCACGTTCGAGTGTCCGTCACCTGTGCTGCAAAGGAAAATGACAGTGAATGGGAACTGCTTGCATACCTTTGCCGAAGGTCAACGAGGGGTGATTTGATCGCTGCGTGCCATGCAGAGCTGTGAAAATTCAAACCAGGTGCAGGATGTGGACTGGATGTCATGTTACTAGAGTGCAGAATGGAGGACAGAAAGTTGGGTTTACAGCTCAGGAAAATAGCTGAAGTGTAACAACAGCAACTGTGGTGCAGAAAGTATGACATTGTTACACAGTAATGTTTTGAGACAGGAGATATGAAATATTACTGACTACAATATTATACTTGTACTACATGTATCAATATGTGTTATTAGCCTCTTTGTCAGATCATTTTGTGCAGTGACATCTTGTTTGGAACATCTGACTGACTGCACACACAAAAGATTTAACATGGGAGTCACAATGGAACAATTTGAAACACTCAAACAATAAAGCAAATGTTATGACACTCTAGTCTAGTTGTTGAGGACTGATTTCAGACTAGTTTCTGGTTGCTGAGGACTGGTTTCAGGTCAACATGTGGTGCACGACCTGAGAAGAAGTTAAAATTTGCAGACCAGAAAGTGAGTCATTCAGGTTTGTACCCTTATTTGAAATGACTTATTGTCTGTATTTTGGAGAAAAACTGACTCTAAAGGCAATGAGTAATATCAAGGAGAACACTATCAGGCAGCAGATTCTTACAGCCTTAGTATAAAAGACATCTTTGTTTTTCCTTTACGACTGACTCTCAAATCTCTAATAGAAAACACGTCAGTGAGATGAGCCAGAATATAACTTTAGTAACTAACTAAATGTATTTGTGTTTGGCCAAGGCCAAGCGGCGCTGAGTGGTGTTAAGGATGGAATCTGTGTGTGTGATAGGAGGCGTTATGAGGCTTTTAGTCTGATAAAAATAGTGCACAGCTCTCCAAAGAGCATTGGCCCTAATGACACTAACTTCAAGCTAAAAGGCAGCTGTGTGTTTGGGGCTGCTAGGAGACTGTAAACAGTAGCTGGTGAAAGGTCTTTTGTTTCAGTGATGTTATCAACCCAAAAACAATAGTCAGCGTTCGAAGACCCTGACACACATCCTGAATACAATCAGCTGCAGGTGTTTTTCGTTGCGTTTGATTTATTTATTTCTGGGGAGAAAGCACATACATCAGCATTTCACTGTTAGCCAAGTTTCCAACAACAAGATGTTTTAAATTTTTTGGAGCAGCTTCTTCCACCAGAAAACCAAGACATATACTGAAAACTTATTCTGTTTTTACAATTTATTATCATAAAGACATAAAGAATGTCTTCCTAACACATATAAGTATAAATGTAGGTTTCTGCATAGCACTTTTAAAGCTTATAATGCCCAGTTCTTTTTAAATGTGGGAAGAAACCTTACATGCAAATCTTGAAAAAATGAATTTTGTCACGAGAAACAACAATAACAACAACAAATGCTATTCAGTGCAGCAGGAAATTCTTCATTCTTTGATTGATGATTGGTTGATTTGGTTGGTTCACTGGCCGGCAAGTTCTTTAGGAATATGAGAATATGCACCTCTAATACACATTACTAAGAGACATGATAAGGGCCTTAAAGTGGGTCACGCTTTATTACGGGATCCCATGGACAGAGATCAGGTAAAGAGATATCAGTCTGCTCTGCTCCACAGATCTTACACAAAATAAGGAACCATCAAGGGAAACTTGTGATACAGTTTATGTCCCTGTTTCCTTAAAGCCTAGTGTGTGTACATTGAAGTGTATTCCTAAAGTATTTTGTGTGTAATCAAATGCACAGAGAGAGGGGAGAACAGCCGGTTCATAAGGGCCCTGTGGCTCATTTTTGCCCCAGGAGCCCCAGACAGATTAATACTCCTATGTCCCAGTGCCACAGGTGGTACAGCAAGAAGAAATAGGCTACAGCAGAAGATAATGAGCTATACTTCATTACACTCTGCGGTATACACACACACACACACACACACACACACACACACACACACAGGAAATTTGACCCTCTCTCCCCCCTCGAACGTTACCCTTGGCCACACAAAGTCTCGCGAGATTTAAACGTAGCGCCCGATTATAGCATCGTGAGCTAATAGTTTCTGTCGATTGTTAGCTACCGTTAAGTCTCGATGCCTCCGAAAACATACATTTAGCACAGTTGACAAATTCATAGAAGCAATCTCGGATACATCTGATGGGAAGCGACGCAGTATTTCGAACACTTTGCCTGTTGGAAAGGCGCAGTGTGTCCGTAACTGTTGCTAGCTGTGTTGGCAAATGTGCAACTGCTAACTAGCTAGGTTGTAGCTAGGCTGCTAACATCCGTTGACACTCGTTCCGTACAGTAAAACCAGGAAGGGGGGACCAGACGAGCAGGCAGCTTGGCCTCAAAGGTTGCTCCACTTCTGCGAACATTTATTCATAAAAACGGACCTCGTCTTGTCTTGTGAAAACGGGGAAAAGGTAATTACAACTCAGTTTCGTTTTGTAGCTCAGCCGGTGGTTGAAGTTAGCTTAACCTCCTGCTTTGCTTATAGTAAGAGATTGAGTAACGTTAGGCATGTCGTTAACGTCAGTGCTTCGAGGAGCATTACTGGCAGCCTTGGTCAGTTTTAATGGACCTTATTATTGACTTCAGTGTTGTGTGGCTCCGCAGCTGCACGTTAAGCGAAACTAACTGGTTTTGGAATAATTTTGACTGTGATTATTTATATTTCTTTGCCATTTATTTGCAACCCAGCGGCGCCGGTTCTCTGCAGTGTAAAGATAACCTTACAGTGGGTTGTCTCTTTGCCGTAGATGGGAATTATTAACGAAATTGACTAAATAAACAAAAGAGTTGATCATTAATCCCTTTGAAACTTTTGTTGGTGAAACGTTTTTGTCACCCTGACATGTATGACAGTGTGTTTGTTCAAGTGGAGGACAATTTATTTGCGTTTCAATGAAGTGTAAGGCATATGCAGTAGTTATATTAAGCTGCTATCTGATATTATATTTTGGCTGCTGAATTTTGTGATTTTTTTTTTCATGAGCTTAACTTTAGGGAATTCCATCATTTTCAAAACACTCAATCTATACTTGATTTTGTTTTGACTTGAGCAACTCTAAACCAGTTTGTTGGCTACTGTCATTTCCGCTTTGCAGGTTTGACACACAGATATTTCCCTTCACTGTTCTGATGTGTCTGTCTTTGGTTGGATGATGCACACACTTCATTTTAACATCAACCCACACAAGCAGCCAGGGTCCTATTCAAGCTAAACTAGAACCAGTTCTGTGTCATATTACCCCAGAGCACATATTATGTGATGCATGATGAGTTGAGGAAGCTGAGAAATACTGCATAGGCGTATTTGAATTTCATTACACCTGACTGTTAATTATACTAGATGTAGGCAGGGCATACAGCTGTACACGCTGTCCCCAATACTGTCAGAGACAGCATGGACTGATGAAATGGAGAAACTTGAAATTAGATGTACCCAGTTTCACTTCCTGTTTTGTTTTAACACTGGAGGGAGAGCGAGGCTTCACCAGCTTACTGTAGAACATGGGGAACGTCGATTTACTGGTGCACCTCCCTGTAATTATCATTCAGGGCATACATGAAATCTGCAGAGCCTGTTCCAGAGAATAGCAGAAGCAGAGATGATGCTATGAATACAAACTCTTAAAAGACCTAATTGTGAACCATAACGCTTACTTTAATGTTTTCCTCTTTGCATTTTTAGATGCTCGCCTTAATGATGTATCTTGAAATTTTGTTGTTCAGTGGACGAGCAGTGAAGGCCTTTTGTCCCGCAGATTGGCCTAGGTTGTCAAAAAAGCACTCAAGTGTCCTGCTTTAGAGTTGAACAGACTGGGACAACCCTGTATGGGCACGTAGCAACTATTGTTTGGCACATAGCAACTGTTTGTCCCTTAAAACATGACAGAAAACAGGCAGTTCACAACGTTCTGTGAAAACCCCTGTTGTGCATTGAATTGGGTTCACAAAGGAATTAAATGAAACGCAAATACTTCAGACTTTGACTTAACCATTGCAGCAGCAGATTGACGTCATTGGTATCAGGGATGCTGCTTTTTCATCATTAGGAAGTCTTTGTGGTAGTAGAAGCATTCTCCTTGCACGACTGCACTAAAGCACACTACCTGCTCCAGGGCTGCTGCTTTGTACAAGGCCGGTGCTCTGCTCCTTTTTATTGAAGAGATGCATAAAGAGGAAAAACAATTTTGAGGCTTTATTTGAGCATCTTGGGAAATAGGCAGCAAGATGGACAAATGCTGAGTTTGGGTCGATAAAATTGTTAAAATGCCTGATAAATTTAATATTAATGTGGCAGAAGCTGCCATTAAAATGAAAGGAAATAAATTTTCTTGTCCTGAGGGGTTGGGAGGAAATAAGTGACACCACGTTGCACTCACTGCTCACCGCTTTAATCTTTCACGTCTTAGATCGTCATTTTCAGTCATTGTTGATTCACCAGTTAACCAGGGGGTCAAGGTCACTCAGCTGAAGCTCTGTTTGTTTACCTCAGAGTTAGGTTCTACCTAAATAGAATGATGTTAAGCAGCAGTGAAAGAGTAAAAAGTTGGTTAGTAGAAGTTATCAAGTGTTGGGATGCTTTTTGGTGGTTAGAGTTTAAAAAGACATTTTGTACTTAACCTTTGATTTGCCTGGTTGGGTCTCTTGAATGCTGATGGGTTTGCTTTTTAACCTCTGTAAATTCAGATGTCTCCTTTTAAATTAAGATTTTCTTCAAACTTTATCTTGTTGGCCATTGTAATCAGACTATGGGATGCAGTCATATTAGGGTTGCTGCTAATCATCACTGGTTTGATGATTTTGGGATTAGAATTGTCTGATGTTTATCCACCTTTACAGCAGCACTTTGAATCTTTTTACCTGCAATGGACAAAGATTTGAACACAGATGTTACAGCCATGGGGACGCCCCAACAAAGGACTTTAAGTACAGAATATTGTAGTGTTACTGATATGATAATCCTCTCACAACAACACAGAATACAGTTTCCCACAGAGTTCACTGTGTCGTTCCAGTTAGCCTCGTTGGATGATTTCTGTTGTAAAGGTGACTAATTCGCAGAATGTGATCACGTGTTGTAGGTTGTATCCACTTTTTACAAGGGTCATGTCACGGCCGCGCTGTTTTGATTGAATTGCGTTTGACGCTGAGCCAGCGTTCACTCCTTCACAGCAACAGACTTCACATCTTGCTGCGCAGATGCTCGACCTGTCTCACATTGCTGCCGGCTCATGTGCACATGTTTACATGCTGCTCCAGCTGTCAGTTTTTAAAGCCAATGGTTTAAGATACAGTTCTAAAGCCAACCTGCTGGCCTCTGTGCGTTATCGCTGCTTATCTTTCAATTTGTTTTGCTCTGATGGTTCAAGTTCATGTGAGGCTTAAGCGGCAGGTTTGAAAGCAGCTAGGCGCAGGGGTCTTCGTGACTTATCTGTTTTTCTTTTAAGCAGCTTAATTGCTCAGCATAACCTTTGGTATCTGTTTCATTCATATAGCTAAAACCGAGTAAGTAGATTGTGTGTGCAAGCAAAACATTTGCAGTAACAGCACAGCAGTAAAATTCACTTGTTTTCTTGTTATTTTTTTTTAAGGAAAAGAATATTTAAACTGGCCTAAGTGCAAACATGTCAAAAGCTCCGGATTCTCCTGCTCGGTCCCGCTCCAGATCAAGGTCCAGATCGAGATCTTACTCCAGATCTCACTCCAGAAGCCGCTCCCGCTCACGATCCAGAAAACGTCGCTACAGGTAAATCCAGTGACTTCTTCATGTTTCTGACTTACATCATTAACTGTTTTTGTGGTGTATGTAGTGATTTGAAAGGAAATTTTGTACAGCGATTGGTGGGCAGCTGCAAGTCAGTCAACCAATTGGAATTGAAGAGCAAAACTATTTTATATAAATTATATAGGGTATATTATTTAATACAGTGTTGTAATATGAAATACTATCATGTATAATATAAAAAAAAGTGATCTTACCAGGTGCACTCCCACTGAACCATCTGTAGTCCAGTTGCACTGTGGGTAATTTAGGTCGCAGGTTTTGACAAAGAAGAATAATGTGTGGAATAGAAAAGACGATGCAATGCTAAATAGGTGGAGTACTTATTTAAGTAGTCCGTCTATGGTCTGAAGCTGCCACGGGGTTTTATTTGTTCAGTGGTGAGTGAGTTACCAGATGTCTTATATAAGCACATTCAGGGTTTCTTTCAGTTAATGCTAGTTACACTCAAATGCAACTGGAAATTAGTTGCTTGTTGTTTTTTCACTTAGCCATGCTCTTTCTAGGTTTTCTCTCAATTTGCATAAATGCTTTTCCTGTGTGGGAGCAACAATTTGCATCAGCTCATCTTCATTCTTGTTGGCAGTGGCAATCTCCCATCATCATTTCTGCCATGTGTTAGAATTTAAGATGTCAGCCAGTATACACTTTATAATGTTTTACTTTAATTTAATTTAGTGTTGTGTTGTTTACTCATTTGAATGAGGGAGTGCTTCCTTAGCTGGCTGCTGCGTTGTCAGTCCATGTTTGTGTTTGAAGCTCAAAGGTTGAGCACTTTCCCAGACAGCGAGTTGTTGGAGTGGATTTTTTCCGTGAAGAGCAATGCTACACTGCATGTCAATGATTGTCAAAGGGAAAAGGAGTGAAGCAAGTACTCTTAACCTTGCTGTATCTCCCTCCCCCTTCACTGCCTCCTCCCTCTGGATTAGAGCAGGTTGTGTCCTGGGTGTACCCTTCGTTCAGCACTTACATTAAGGCGACACAGGCTGTCCTGCTTGTGAGAGTACACTGTATTTTATTTTCACTGCAGCACAGTCCAGAACTGCTCTGTTCCAATGAAAATTTGCAAGGGGTAAGCAGAGAGGACAATTCTGTGTTTGCGTTGATGTTGTTGGCATGTACTTGCAGTCTTCATGGTTTTGTGTGGTTTTACAGGCCATCCAGACAGTGTTAATATTATTATTGTTTTAATGCCATATTGGTCTATAGGTGCTGCGCCTTCATCATTCTTTTAGTGTGTGGATGATATGCTGTGTAAAATTTGAAGTGTTCATATTCCTTGAAGCAAACAGGAGAAAACTGATTTTTTGCATCATCAATTGAATGCATGATGGTTCCTGTGGCAAAAAACACAGCATGATACATACAGTTTGTAGCTGCGTTCAGTGGCATTATTTACATACAGCTCAGCAGGTTTGCATATATAACATATTCCCTCAGCTGAAACACTATATCACGCGTAGAGAGTATCGTCAGGAAAAGGTAGCTCTTTCTGTAGCTGATTTAAATCAAAAACTCTGAATATAACCTCCTCCAGAGCAGGTTAGGAGCATGAGTTACCATTGATCTGTCCAGGTTCAAAGAGAGACACCTTCGTGACATTGAAAACTCTGACCTTAGGCTCTACATTCCTCACCTACCCATTAATTTTGCTTTGTAGTACATTCTATACTTGTACTACGCTAACATTACCTAAAATATGGTTTTGGGACCTCCAGGGGCCATTGTATACATCTCCAAAAAAAGTGAGCCATAGTTTATTGAAATGATTTCAGTCTCAAAGATTAACACAACAGAAGTAGATGGAGAAGTTTCATTCTCCCCAGTGGTGCAATCAGCATTTGCCATGGGCTCCATCTGCCGTTCAGAAAACTGAATCATCAGTCCTATCTTTTAAATGGTGTCTTGCAAATGTATAATATAACATAGAGCTGCGACTAACAATTAATTTGATTGTCTATTAATCCTTTGATTATTTTCTGGATTAGTCGATTCATAATTTTGCATAAAACGTGAGAAGTGGTGAAGAAAATGTCTATTTGTCTGACAAAAAGCCAGAGATACTGAATTTACTGTTAATTTACTGCAAATTTTAACTTTTGAACAGTTGGAATCAGTGTATTTCTGACATTTTCTCTTAAAAATGGCAAACATGAGTTAAAGTTGTTGCTGTCAGCAGACTAATCTCTTAATCCAGTAATTGTTCCACCTCATGCTTTGCCTTCAGGAACATTATTATTCTTCCTCTGTGTGTTCTCTCTTCTCTGTCAGTTCTAGGTCTCGTTCTCGCTCTCGTTCTCATTCTCCGTCCTACAGAAACTATCCTACCAGGGACTATCAGAACAACAGAGGTGGGTTCAGAGGCTACAACCGAGGCTACCGAAGACCCTACCACTACCGAGGCAGGAACCGAGGCTATTTCCAACGCGGCCATTACCAGAACAGGGGAGGAGGAGGCGGCGGTTATGGCTATAAGGCCAATTGGCAGGGTGGCGGTGGAGGTTGGCATGATCGCCACCACGACCAGGACCACCACTCACACAGCCCCAGGAGGGGACGCTCACGCACACCGAGGAAGCGCTCAGGCAGTCGGAGCCGCTCCCGCTACTCTGACCGCTCGTCTTCGGGGAGATCTCGACGCTCCAGGCGCTCCAGCTACTCTTCGCGGTCCCGGTCCTCATCACCACGCCATCGCAGCAAAGGCAAGTCTGCCGCCAAGGAAGCTAAGGACAAGCAAACAGAAAATCAACCAGAGAAATCAGGTCAGGCAGCAGACGGCACTGCCATCGAGAAGGCCTCTGGAGGAAAATGGATTGACTATGACACCAGCCCTAAAAGAACCACCCCGGAAACTAAGAAAGAGGACGCTTCCGCTGGTCCTGATAGCAAAGGGCCCGGGAGTGGCGGTCCTCTGTGGAAAACCATCGGCAGCCCGTCGCCCCCTCCAGCAAAGAGCCCCACAAAGTCTGGACAAACAGCCTCCTTCAGCGGCTTTGGGTTCTTCTCAAAGGAAGAGGCCAAAACTGGAGATAACACTATGATCTCTGCTGCCTTCAAAAAGTACGTCCATCACTTTTTAGCTAGTTTGAATGTGATTACTTTGCTTTCTTTTTCATTTTCGCAACAATTTATCAAAGTTATTTTTCTTTCAAACGTGTTTAGCCTTTTTCAAAGACCCTTGGAAGAATACAGGTTAAGAAGGAAAACATAAGACTCCTGATTTTAAGTGCGTTGAAAATGTAGCCGGCTGTTGTCCTTTTCTGAGAGGACGTTGTATGAAACGGTGGTGGTTATGTGAGTATAATTATTGCAGTTTGAGTCCTGGCCTGCACTGTTTGCATTAGGGATGGGCTTTTTAAAAATATTTTAAAAACCTTTTGGCACAGTGAAAAAATAATACAGACACTGTCAACATGTACGCGTGTCAACAGCTTTGCTTTGCATAATAATCCAGTTAAAACAGTGCTGCATTGTTTGTTTAAATTAACATATCATGCACAGTATGAATGTCATGTTCGGTGGATCTGTTTGCAAACACTTTTCAGGCCATCCTCATCGCAAAACTCTGCCACATTTACTATTAAAAGAATGTGTGAAGTTTCATTGTTTTTGCAACAGATGACAGAAGTTAATAATCCAATGAATAACATTATAAATGTAGTTTTTTTGCTCATGTGCCCATCCCTGATGTGTTTTTTCTTTTTCAGTTTGTGAGAATGTGTTGTACCCGTGTCCTTGTTTTTCTACTGTCTAATCTCAGTCTGAAGTATTGCTGTTAAAATAAGCAAACTAGTGATGTTCTTGGCGTTGTAGGCACTAAAGTTCAGTTCGGGTCTTTGTTTCAGGTTCTTGGCTGAGAATAAAAACAAAAAGCAGGCTGCTGAAAAGGAGAACGGTCGCGACAAGGAGCAGAGCACCGTGGACAGAGAGCGAGAGAAAGGAATCAAGTCTGGAGACCTTTTCAACATCTTGTCCACTTCCTTCACCGACTCGAAGGAAGACAAGACTGTGCCTTTCTTTGACGCTGGAGAAGAGGAGTTCCTCAAGTGTCACGGGCTGAAAGAAAGGGACATTGAGGAGGATGGCGAGGCCAAAACCACCCTCACAGCTCGGGACATTTTCGGGAAATGGGGTGACGAGCCAAGCTATTCAACATCGTACCCATCAATTAAAGAGAAAAGCCGGAGAGACGCCGAAGAGGCAGACACCCTGGATCCCATGGAGGAGGAGATGTACCGAAGCCGCAAGCACAGCTCCAAGAAAGAGGACAAGCCCAAGAAGAAGGAGAAGAAAGAAAAGGAGAGGCCCAGAAGGAGTCCGTCCCCTCCCGCAACTTCCAGAGAGAAGGAGCGGCCGCTGTTCCCCGGAGCGTTC
Source organism: Chaetodon trifasciatus (assembly GCA_037975065.1). NCBI lineage: Eukaryota > Metazoa > Chordata > Actinopteri > Chaetodontiformes > Chaetodontidae > Chaetodon > Chaetodon trifasciatus. The sequence goes on from JBBMOE010000015.1 coordinate 11,049,432, forward strand.
CCTCCTCATGAGGGGTCACCTGCCCGACACCTGGCTGCATCAAGGGAGGACTTTGAACTGAGAATCGGTTCTTCAGATGAAATGCCCAGGTATGTGTCGCAGTATTCGTTCACTTAATGCACACTGCAATAAAATACAAGACACCCCCCCCCCCATTTTTAACCCATGTTCCTCACTTCCTCTGTCCTCTCAGCTCTTCCCTGTCTAAAGATCGCCTCCTGCCCCGAGATTTGATCAATCCCACTAAGAAAGATCCGGAGTTTCGTTCCATTTTCCAGCATATTCAGTCAGCACAGCTCCGTCGCAGCCCTTCTGAGCTGTTTGCTCAGCACATAGTCTCAATTGTGCACTACATCAAAGGTAGAGTATGATCTGTGCCGGTTCTGTCCGCCCTCTACAGACTCAAGATAACGAGACAACAGCAGTTCGGAAGGTTGACGAGAGCCTCTGGACATTTCATTACCTGAATATGTTGAGTTCGCCGGCGCCGCTGGATGTGGAATAATATTTCTTTTGTTCTTTATTTTCAGCTCAACATTTCCACTCCTCAGACATGACTTTAAGTGAGCGGTTTGCCATGTACCAAAGAAAAGCTGCAGAGGTAGAAATGAGGAAGCCAAGGAAGAGCCCAGAAATCCACAGGTATCGAAAACATGATCAGATCTTCAGTCATTTATTCAACATCTCCATCGTGCACTCTCCTCATAATTGTTGCCTGCTGACATTAGAGCTCTCCCTCCTCTCTTAGGAGAATTGATGTTTCCCCCAGTGCCTTTAAGAGGCACTCTCACCTGTTTGAGGATATGGAGGAGTCAAGCTACAAGGTGACCAGCCCTTTTGAAATTTGACGTGTATGGAGCAAGCAAATTTGAGACGATCCAAAGCAGCAGTGTTCAGCTTTGTGCTTTTCTTTCAAAGGATGCATATTTCTAAATCAAAAGAGCCCAATTGTGTTTTGTAAGTGCCAAGCAAGCCCCCCAGCCTATGAGATATGGTTATTGATTGGGTATGTACGAACCCAAGGCTTAAAGGAAGTGAATTAAGATCCTGAGTCCAAGCCTCTCAAGGGACGCTTATCAGTGCCTTTACCTTGTAAGTATTTTTCTTAAAAAGAAAAAATCAAGCCACAAAAAACTGTGAAATTCTATTTATTTTAATAAGCTACATGCATGCTGCTGGTTTCCACACACTTTTATATTGACTTGTCAAAGTAATTTTTTAATAAGTGAGCATTCTGTATTGTTATTTATGTTGCTAGTGTTTAATGTAATATGTTAACCACAAGAGGAAACACAGTGCTTTACATATGTTGTGCCTCTTTACGTGTTCTATGTCACCAGTATAACATTTTACAGTCTGTAGTAATATGTGTGCTTGATTGCTTCATTCAAAAATAGCCATCATCAGTATTACAAAGGGCTGCTGGAGTTGCTGACAAAGACGTATCTCTGCAGGATCCAAGTCAAAAGTTCAAAGGCGACGTGATGGACCTTCGCCTGGATATTGAAAGGCGTAAGAGGTTTGCAGGGAAGGAGCGTGACTACAAGCGTGAGGGCGGCAGGAGCCCAGGAGGCTCCCGAGGACCGAGCAGAGAGAGGTCCTCTGAGAAATCCGGGAAACACCACAAGAAATCCAAGTACGTTCAGCGTGTTGTCTCAGCGTCTCCACTAGAGGCTGACACAGTCCAGCGCTGGCATGGGAGGTGCTGGAGGAGCGGTTACTGTGCGTTAGGAGACATGATGCCATATTTGAGGACTAAGACGGCCATCACCACCTCTCCACCTCTTCTTCTCTTCACACTTTAAAGTCTAATTTAAACAGCTTACTGCTGTGAAGAGTCGTGTGCCTCTCAGGCCACATGGTAGTTGTTTGCTAGACAGTGAGGATTAACTAGGAATACATCGCATTTCCTGTTTACCTTCAAAACAAAAGCATCCTTGTATTTCACTTATGGAAAGCTTGGTATGAAGCAGCAGCAGGAAATGTGTGATTTGCTGGAACAATGTAGTGGTTGAAGAGTCATACATATTTAAAGTGTGAGACATATTTGGAGAGTTGTTTGTTTGTGTGAAGGAGGAAGAAGTGAAACCATCAGTCATGTCTCCTCTAGCTATTGTAACTGCCCTTCAAACCACAGCCTGCACATTTAAAGTGTTTTGACACATTTTTGGCTGTAAAACTTCATTTTTACACCACTCATCCAACTTTTATGTTTGCGCTCACAGGAAGGGCAAAAAGAAGCGGGATCGCTCGCCATCCTCCTCCTCCTCTTCATCCTCTCCGTCCCCTTATCCTCCACCTTTCAGAGGTAAGGAGTACATGGGAGAGGGGATGGAGCACTCGGAGGAGGGCTACGCTCAGCCTCGTTATCCTCCGCGGGACTACAGCGGGCCCGCAGACAGAGGGCCTCGAGATTACGAGGGCCACGGCGCAGAGCGAGGCCGAGGACGTGGATTTGTAAGTTCCTGTCCGAGCTTTGTTCACGTCTTCTGCTGTATTTGTTTTTTTTTTTTTTTGACTGAGGTACTGACATCTCATCTTCTTGCAATTCTCTGTCCTAATGGCATCACAGTAGACTACGCTTCTCTGCTCTGTTCCTTCCTCCTAATAAAGGAACATAATGTGGATGGTGATGATAATGATGATGACACTATCATACATATTCCATGCACTACCTGATTTTTAATAAGGTAATGTAGCGCATATGAGTGGAATTTCACCTCATCACTAAACAAATGCCTGATTTCCATCAGTATGGCTTTTATTTGTGTGTTCTGTCATTCTCATCGTCCCTGGGTCGATTTTTGACTTTGAATTGGATCAAGTTTATAACATATTCTTCAATCTTATTGTGGAAAATGTGTTTGTCGCTCGAGTTTAAATCCGCCTGTTGTTTTGATTTCAGTTCCCCAGAGTGAGAGGGAGAGGTTGGTCCAGGGGAAATTATCCCGGCAACAACAGCAATGGAAACCCTGCTAATATGAATCCTCCACTGCGCCCTCCGGAGGAGGAGTGGGACCCTGAATACACACCCAAGAGCAGGAAGTATTACCTGGTGAGTCTCATTCATATTTACTGGCATACAGAGACGTTTAAAGCCTAAAACCAAAGGCTTCCTTCACTGAAGACCTTGAGACACGTCACAGGAGAAGTGAAGAAGAAATTAAATGAATGATGGCTGAATTTAAAGAATCTAAGTCAGGCTGAGGATTTTGGGGTTATACTGGATGAGCTTCAGGGTTTGGATTTTTATCTGAGTCATAACTGAAATGAACTGGGATGTGGTAGATTTGCTACTGGAAAGTATCTGATGATTATTTTTAAGGCCCATTGTTTGGGATGTGGCGACATGTAGTGGTGAATTTGCAGGTTGCAGCCAGCCAAATAGCCCTCACCTCACTGTCTCTTCCTGAGCCTGTAGGAGAATCTACAGCAGCTGCAAACCTTTAAAAATCAGTGAAAGGTGCTCTCTAGAGTCAGTGTTGGGTGTGTCTGTTCTGCGCCACTCCAGAAACATGGCGGACTCTCTGTAGAGAATAAACAGCTCATTTTAATGTAATGGCCACACAATGATTCTTATTTTCAAGTGATTATACACAAATGAGAACATACTTATGAATATTATATATAAATAATATATATATAGACTTTTCTGCTGATACTGGTCCTTTAACCAGAGTAAAGGCTGTAATCTCCTCTTTGAAAGGAGCTTCCTTTGCATTTATTTTATTTATTTAAAGCAAAAATGCTCAAAATGTGTAAGCAAATATCAATAAGGTTCAAGCTGGTCTGTAAGTGAGATCTGGTGGGACAAGACCAGCACCTGGTTTCATGATTCTGACTTCTGATGTTCCTTAATGTGCCCCCTTCCAGCACGATGACCGCGATGGCGAGAAAACCTGGATAGACAACCGCGGAAGAGGCCGTGGCTCCTTCCCGGCTCGCCGGGGACGCTTCGTCTACCGCAAGGGAGGGAGCAGCCCGAAGTGGACCCACGACATGTTCCAGGGGGGAGAGGAGGGGGAGCTGGGAGACGACAATATAGAAGTAGAGCGTAAGGAAACCAAGAGCGCCGGAGACGCCTCCGCCCTGAAGCAGTAGACCATCACACGTGTTGATGAGCGTTAGCGATGATGAGGAGGGTTATTCTCTGTTGTCCCCTCCAGTCATCCCAATCTTTTAACGGTTAAAATGTGTTCAGTGAGTTTGAGGCTGCTCAGTTAAGGTTAAGAAGGAGCCAAAAGAGGAGCAGCACTCTGTGACTTTTGTATGTGAGGTTTCAGCTTCATTTCAGAGCGTCTTTTCTTTATGTGAAGGTGAGTTTTGTTTTGCAGCCGGTCCACTTAAATGCATCTTTTTAAGGGAGAAGTTACCGAGGCAACAAAGTTCAAAGATCAATATTCTCTGAACTCATGAGGAAATTCGACATGAATTTGTGCCTTAGAAAATAATAATACAGTAATGTGTAACGTGTTTGAAGCAATGGCTGTAAATAAAGATGGACGACGCGCGTCCGCTTCCTCCCGCTGTCCAGAAGTGAAGCCAGAACGTCCAGAATGCAGACGGTGCTGATCAGGGGATGAGCCGCCATATCGAGGTCCTGCCCCACTCAATCACAATCACTCAATGGCAGTATACCCCCTTTTATGTCCTCAAATAACTCATTTAAACAAAACTTATCAAAAAAACAACCTAAAATGACAGAAACCGTCTATTTTAAATTTTTTTTTTATTTCTAGTTTGGCCCATGTCCCTTCTGCTAACAAGGAGGAGGTGCGGTTTCTGAGCAGCCACCAGGGGGCGATTGAGGTGTTTTGGCTTCACTTTTTTGGGAGCTGGCGCGTCAGCCATCTTTACGTTACCGGTTTGAAGGTAGAGCCCCGGCTGTGAGAGGCACAGCCCTGTTTGTCAGTGTGTGAAGGCGTTAATCGATGTCCACCTCATTGTTTCGGTTTGATTTTGGGGGCTGGGATTTATCTCCGATGTTACTGCATGATTCATACCTCGCTCCACGGGACCAATCAGCAGCGGGCTCAGGGCTCCTGATCGTCAAATTATCACGCATTAAAGTTACTATCTGTGAAACCCCTCAGTGATGTTAGTCACTTATATTATCCAAGCCATTTCATATCGTGCCCCTTCACCTGTGCGTCTCATCGGGAAGTGAAGACATTTTAATGTGTGTGTGCTGCAGTATGTTTTCATTGATCGTGGACGTTCTCGGGTAAAGAGAGTGTGAATTGTAAAGGCACCAGAATCCCCTGATTTGCTTTAGACGAGTAAACGTAGGTTTTCTTCCTCTGTCATACTGTTCCTTTAGATTTTTAAGAAAAAATGGATAGTTATAACAAAAGGCTAATATGTGCATAGAATTATTAGACCTAAATTATTGTAATCTTCACATCTGAGGGAGAGAAAAATAAGAGCTGATTGTTTTCTTCTTGCAGTGATCACCTCCCAAAAAGATCCATAGTGTAATCTTCTATCAGAGGAAACTCCTCAAATCTGTGACTGATCTTTTGTCCGAATCAGAGGTGAAAGTGTATATTTTTAAGAGGAGGTGGCACAAAGCAGCAGACCCATGCCGACTTTGTCGATCTCACTGTGCTGCTTTGGCCCACTTTTGACTGTACATACTGCATGTACTGAACAACTGTAGGACGGTCGTTTTCTTTTTGTTTTATCCGACGCTGAAAACTTTTTTACTGTTCTCAAGAGCTTTGATGTACTTTTAATTTTCAATAGATTATTCTTTGATTCAGGGCGATTCTGTGAGGTTTTTTTTTTTTCAGAACTACAAATGAACAGACTGTAGAAACATTAAAACAGCCCACTGTGTTCAATGGTTTGTCTTGTACTTCCTTTTTTGGGGTCTCACGTACCCACTGCCATCTGCAGAAACATGTTCATAGATGCAAAATCAGTTCTTCTTCTGATCTTACTAAAACCCAATATGTATGAAAGTATTGTGGTGGCAACTTTCAGCTTGGACGCAGACTGAGCCGGCATATTACATACAGGGCTGCAACCATTGATCATTTTTATGATTGGTTCATCTGTCAATCATTATTTTTTTGATAGTTTTGTTCATAAAATGGTGGAGAATAATGAAAAATTCAAATTTCCCAAAGTGACATATTTGAAGAACTTGTTTAATCTGACCGACAGTCAGTTTACTGTAAAATACAAGAAAGAAAAGTATCAATCCCTAATGTTTGAGATGCCAGTACCAGAAAATATTTGGTATTTTTGCTTATCGATTATCAAAATATCTGCAGAGTAATTGAAACAACCAATTAGCTGATTGTTAACTGATGAAATCAAGCAAAACTGCAAGATGTTTCCCACATTCAGCTTCTCAATTCTGAGATTTTCTGCGTTTCTTTTATGTGAAAGTAAATTGATCAGTTTCAGCTCTGGAACTCTTGATCAGACTAATCAAGTCATTTGAAGACAAAATGACTTCAGACAGTCTTAACATGGTATTTTGATGGAGATTAAACAATCAGCTAATGGTTAATTGAAGCGAAGTGCTTCTTACATAGAAGAAGGAAATAACTTCTTGCTTTATGTTAAATGGGCTATGCATGACCAAATACTGCATATATTCAATTTGTTTTCCAAAACACATTCAACACTCACATATAGAGCATTTTAAAATCTGTTATATTGAACCATTTTTCAGTTCAACATTATGTTTACGAGGAATTTAACAGTGTTAAATATGTATTTTGGGCTGTCAAACCAGTTGTGACAGTTGGTCATGCACACACCATCAGGCCATGTAACTCAGTATTGAGAGTTTTCTCTGAAACCTCCAACAATCTCCAATTCAGCCGCTCAATGGACACTGAACACAAGCGCTCCAGTTGTAACAGTCGGCCTTTTCATGGACGGAGGAGGAAACTCCAGCCCACAGAAAATAGACCGTCTCCTGGGACATCACTTGGATCCACTTGGGGAAGCTCTGCATTGGTAAAATCTACAGTATGGCTGAGGTAAATGGCTCTTTCATAGACCCAGACAGACACGTCTTCAGCCCAGAGAGCTGTAGTGTTGGAGGTGAAACTGGGAGGGAAGGTACTGGGAATTGTGGAAAGGGAAACACAGGAAGTGATGGGGTCAGAGATGCATGTCAGCGTAAAGGCTGGGAAAAGGGTTTCTGTGGGAAGCCCCCTTCTCTGCTAAGATTAACCACAATGAAACTTCCTCAGTGGGAGCAGTTTGACACTACGGCCGCAACTAATTACTGATTTCCTTTGTGACTGATCTACTGTTTATTTTCTCCAGCAATCATTTGGCTTGAAAATGGAAATAAGTGAAAGGTCATAATTCTCGGAAAACAGAAATTTGGATAAGTGATTAATTGTTTAAGTAGTTTACTGTCAATTATCACTGATTCAAATTTATCACATCAGGATTTGCTGTTTTTCTCCTTTGAATAATTGTAAATTTAACATTCTTGCGTCCAAAATCAAAACATATTCAATTTGCTGTCATATAAGACAAAGAAATAAGCAAATTTATAACATTTGAGGCTGGAACCAGAGAATGTTTAGCATTTCTGCTTGAAAGTGGCTGCAGGGGCCCGACTATTTCTTGGGTGCGGCCAGCGTCCTCGTGGAGCGCGCCCTGGTTGCCTGGCAACCTCATAAGGACACACTGAAATGCCAGAAGATGCTAAGCTAATTATGCTAAGTCGACCAAACCAACGGTATCGATCGTCTCATCTAATTCTCAACAAGAAAGCAAACAAGCGGATTGTTTGATGCACAAATAATGAGACCGATGCATCCAACGATAAATAAACGGCCAGTTGTTAAAAAGTGGTTAACGTTTTAATTATCCTTGTGGTAATGATACGGTAAAATACAGATGAAGCCAAATATGACGGGCACAAAAACGTCTTATGTCACAAGCAATATAATAAAGCTATGGAGGACAAAAGTGACCAATATTGAATTCACGAATAAGATATGAAGAAATAAATAATCAAACGAATAAATAGAGACAACATTGAAATGTTGAAATAATTAAAGATTTTTAAAACTCAGCTCATTATTATATTTTGTCCTGCTTCTTTTCATAATGGGACAGTTGATTGATTGGATTGTTTTTATTTTTTATTCCGGCAGTTTTTTGTTTTTAGGACTTCACCCAAACACTGTTCTAATTTGACACTTTTCAGTGAGGACAAACTGATGTTTATTGATCAATAAAGACGTGAAAAAAAGCAAAATAAAATAACATCTATAACGCTGAGCTGAGTTTTAAAGATGTATTCAGTCATTTGAAGACATTGTGGATAAATTGTACATTTGTCTGTTTTTATTCATATGATCACTTAATTCACAATGTATTATTTATTTATGGACTGTGGGAAATTTATTATGGGGTGGGGGGCTCAGAAAAGGGAGGATTATAATTTCTCTTGGCTGAAAGTAGTTTGGTCCAGACTGAAAAATCTCAGCAAACTATGTATTGCCTTTACATTTTGTACAGACATTCATGGTCCCCAGAGGATGAATCCTACTGACTTTGGTGGCTTCCTGGCGTTTTTAGTGCCTCTAGCAGGTCTAAGTTTTCACTATACCAGCGAAATATCTCAACATCTATTACATAGGTTGGAACAAAAACTGGTGCAGGCCTTCATTGTTCCCAAATGGAAAATCCTTTGGTGATCCCGTGATGTTCCTCTGGCGCCACCATGAGGTTAGCATGTGGCTATGATGAACAGGAATCACTTTACTGATCCCTTTGCTATGTAGCAAATGTTAACATGCTAACAGCCTAAATTAAGATGGCAGACATGGTTAAAATTATATCTGAGTTATTTCCCCAAATCATTTTCATACAGTCTCTTATATTAATATTGAGCACTTTGGGTTGCCATACCAATCAAGGTGAAAATTTCTATCCAGTGCACAGGGCATCTCCTGCCCTGTGCAGTCTGTCGGAGGGATTTTTAGGGCTCAGTCAAAGTGTCTGTTAGTGGTAATGCACTCGTCCAATAGTCCCTGTCCCTGTGACCAGGATGTCTGGCTGCCCGTTCCTCCAGATCTCCCTGACGATTCGCTCCCTCTCCTCTAGACGTCGGGCCTTCTCCAGCTCCTCAGCTGACGCGAACACATTCACGCTCCTCAGAGTACCGTTAGACTGGCTGCTGCGATCACTCATGGGCCCCATTGTCATTTTAGGGATCTCAGCCTCCTCCACATCCTCCTCTGCGATACTCTCATCATCCTCTTCCTCGCTGGACTCCTTCAGCTGTCTCCTCTCAGGAGAAGGGGGAGGCCTGGGGTGGCGGCGAGTCCTGCAGGCGATGCCCGCCACCAGGAGGCACAGCGCCATGAGGAGGCCGAAACAAACTCCCATCATGAAGTAGAGGGCGAAGCTCTCTGGGTTTGCTGTGAGGGCAGAAACAGAAAGTAAACAGTCCAGAAAAAACATGTAAAAAAAATATGTTTGTGCTACTTTATACTTAAGCTGCACAACATTTCACATTTCAGGGACATACTGTACTTTTTAACTTCAGTATCTTAGTATCTGATATCTTACTTTTCAGATTAACATTTTACATTAAAAAAACACAATAAACTCATGAAATTAAAAGCCTTGTTTATGATTTAATCAGTGGTTCCCAACTTTTTGGCCCGTTTTCAGATCCACCAGAGAGACATTTCCCTCGTTTCCTTTAAATAACTGAGGCTCAACGAAGCAAAACTATCCAGTGTTTTACAAAAACAAGCAAAGACTTGAGAAAAATCCCAAAAATGAGCAAAAATTTATGTAGCAGAACTTTGTTTTTTTCTTGTTTCTCACTGCATTAATCAACTCAAGACCCCTCACATTTGTCTTGCGACCCTCTGGAGGGGCCTCACCCACATGCTGGTGAACTACCCCAAATTACATAAAGTAGTTGAAATTAGCTCCAACAGTAAAATTTTATTTACTGGTGTGTGTAGGTGCATCAGTATTAACAGTCTATATATCATCATACATCACTCACAGGGGCTGTTTTTCTCCAGACTTTTTCTTCTACTGGAGTTTTACATTAATGTATTGATACTACATGATGAGTGTTTGCCTGACCAGAAACAGAGCAAAGTCAGTGCCGTCTGTCATTTTGCCTAAAGGTTTGAGTAGCAGAAATTCAGCAGTGTGAGCAGATAGACTGAGAAAGTGCAGCAGCGGTGAAAGCCAAAGAAAACAGGACACTGAAGTCCCCGGAACGGATTCAGGCTAGACGGTGAAATGAATCCTGAAAGCACGAAAGAAAAGTCTTCTGTTGGGATCTGCAGTGATTTCGAACAGCAGTTTGAGCAGGAGGAGCAACTACAGCGAGGAAGAAAACTGTGAACTGTTCCTTTAATATGAGGCAGACTTCTTCTTTAACCGAAGCAAATCTTTTTGTCACCTTTGCACAGAGCCTGTTTCCCCCTGTTTCCAGTCTTTGTGCTAAGCTAACTGGCTGCTCGTGGTAGCTTTATATTTGCTGTAGAGATGAAAGTGACCTGAAGAAGTAAAACTATACAGTATTTTGCCAGAAAGATCAGAGGAAAGTTGGAAAACATCATTTTGTGTGGCAAAATGCATATTTTTCTTATGTCGTGTGGTGACCCATTGAGTCCTAAGCGCCAGGCCGGGAACCACAGTTACACGGAGTTGTACCTTTGATGTGAGCGTAGGTCGCCATGCTGTTACTGAGCAGCTCCATATCTCTCTTAACAGGCTCCATCCTGGTTCACTGTGGGCTCAAATATCTACCATCTCCAGGACTTTCTTCTACAGCCTGAACCGCTGGACCGTCCACCAACAACAAATCCTGTCACAAGAAAAACACAAGCAGACAGTTGGTTTAGGATTAATGTTTCAATCTGACACAATTTTCTTTGATGGAGGAACAAATAGTGTCACTTTTAAAGCCACTAGGGAAGTCTGAGCTCCAGCAGATACCAGAACCCTGACAAAATGTGTTTCCACCCATCATTCCCGTGATCTAAACTGGTGTCAGAGGTCAGGAGAGGCGGACATTTTGTTCCTCGTAAGTGTTTTACACTCAGGCCTGCGGTCAGGACGATGTGGGGCCCTCCGAGTCTGATGCGGATGTTTATATTTATGACATCAGTGCCTGAGGAGGCTCTTTTCCGGAATCCAGGAAATGCTTTTTTTTTCGAGTCTTTCCCACAGAAAAAGTGACAAGACAGATTTCACATGTTCACTCAAACTGAACCACGTGTCCATTGGGAGAAACTACAGCTCATAAAAGCTGCTGTTACAAAGTTAAATTTCATTGTCTTTTATTTTGAAATATCTGCAAGTTTTGAATGACGGAAACTTCTAACTAACGACTTTATTTTATGGGCTTCTGCTGGTGTTTAGCTTTTCTTCATAAATACTTGATGGTTTACTAAAAAAAGTCAGTAAGGACACTAAAAAAGATGGATTTCTGTATGCAGACACCATTAAAGAAGCAGAGGAGCCAGATACAAAACATTCAAGCTCACTGTGGATGGTGGTGAATCAGCTCCAGAGTCACCTCAGAAAACAATAACTATTTGGAGAGAAAAACACTTGTGATAAACGTCTGTTTGTGAAGTTTAATTGGTTGCGACATTCCAGTCGTTGTTTGACTGACGTGCATCACCCTGTTAGTATAAAGTGGTTCAGTATGTTGACTCACTGTAGACAGCCTGCAAAAACAGTCACACAACCAACGCCAACACTGAGGTTTAGCAGGTGTGATGTTTGCTTTGTTCAGTGGGATCCATAATAACACATGTTAGCATGCTAATGTTTGCTCATTAGCACTAAAGACAAAGTGCAGCTGAGGCTCATTTAAGTGTCTTAAGTTCTGCAGATGTTGTACAAAGAAAAATTCAAGTTCTTCTTCATGGCAATCCATCCAGTGGATGTTGAAGCATTTTACTTAAAACCACAAATATCAACCTTGTGGTGGTGCTGGAGCAGGGATTTCTCTCTTTGAAGGCCAAAACTAAGATGCAAAATGATTTCCCAGGTTTCCTTAATTGACTAACTAACTAGTATTTTACCTCACTGCATGAACGGCAATTTATATTATAAGATGTTTTGAACTATTTTTTGCTAAAGAGATCTCGCGGGCCAAGTCAAAGCTTGAGGTGGCCCAACTTTGGCCCCCAGGCTCTTCTTTGGGCAGCCCTGTGCCAGAGTTAATATCACCAGATGACCAAAGTCATCAGGATTCATCCACTGAGAACCATGAATGTCTATACAGTATTTTACGACAGTCCATCAGACATTTCACTGGATAACTGAACATTTTGACCTGATGGTGGCGCTACAGGAGCAGCCAGGGAATCACTAAGTTCATCGTTTCTCCATGTGGGGAACACGAATGTTTGGACCGACTTCTTTGCCAATCCTGAGAGATATTTCTGTCCGGGCTGTGTGGTCAGCACTAACAGTCACACGTGTCCAGAAACAATGCGGCTGGTTATTCTGGACAATCCACAGACCTCACTGGAACTACTTTCTACTGAAAAAATAGTCCCTATTTTTGTAATCTGGGTGAACCAATCCTTCAGGAGTGTGCGAGACTGAGGCTGAACTGGGGGATTTGGTATGAAGCCTGGTCGCAGATGGTCCCACGGTTACAGTAAAGCTTGATGTAAACATGATGACTGATATTTCCCACCCCCTCACATTCCCTGTCATTACAACAACAGTGTGCGTGGGAGCTCCATGTTTTTCTTTCTGGCGCTTTCTCTCCAGGGAGAACGAAATCATGCCCCTGCTCCAGTCGCTGCCACTGGGGGCTCGAGTCTCTCCCACCCTGATCTTTATCCTGGTCTCTCTTGGCAGAGCCTGTACGCTGTCAAAGGCTTACTTCTCTGTTTTGTTTGGGGGGCAGTTACAGTGATAGCCGTTTTGGTGTCTGACTCAGGGCCCGCTGACTCATGGGAACCGATGGGTCTCCATCGGCGCTGCCTTCTGTTCGGCATTTAACTCACAGACAGAACAGGCACGACTCAATCTGCACCCTCCATTTGCTGCCCCCAGACCTTAACAACATAAGTGGGCAATTTAGTTTTCGGTTGAGCTGGTGTTAAGTCAAACTGTTTGTTTTAATTACAGACGGGCCTTTACGCCCGATCAGAGCGATCAGGCTGTTCATCAGACTCCTTTATCACAATGCAGACATCACCCTCGTATCAGTATTTAAAGGAAGAGTTTGACATTTTGGGATATATTCATTTTCTTGTCGAGAGTTGCAGCAGCTGCTTAGCTTAGCTTAGCATAAAGATTGCAAACAACCAGCTGGGCTCTGTCCAGAGGTAAAAAAAAACAAAAACACACATCTAGAAACCACAAATTTACGTTATACCTTGTATGCATTAAAACACCAGTTTGTTGTTTTATGGGGGTTTTGTGCAAAAATATTTCTAGCAGTATGTGCCAGGCAGTTGCTCCTGACCAAGAGCTAGCTTAGCATGTCATAAAACTGCAAAATATTGTTTTTGCACTTTGGTTTATATATGGATTCAACAAACAAGACATAACATGCTAATTAAAAAGAGCTTCACTGGTTTTTAGGTGGATTTTTTACCGTTAGACAGAACCAGGCTAGCTGTTCTCCCCCGTTTCCAGTCTTTGTGCTAAGCTAAGCTAACTGGCTGCTGGCTGTAGCGTCACACTCAGAGAATGGTATCGATCATTGCTTCTAACTCTCTAAAAGTGCAAGCATCATTTTCTTAAGAGAAGAGAAACTGGTCAGTCGGTGCTATAAGAATATTTCTGCTTGTTTCCAACACAAAGCACTTTGTTCGAAAGCAAAATCAAGTTAAATTTTTCCTGATTCTTGTGCTCTTTGCACTCTCTCATGGTTTAAGATCCAGACACTAATTACTGGAAACTTCTTCAAACAAGTTAATTTCTATGGGAAACAGGCTGACAGCTCTTAAGAACAGTTTTATGACCTAATCAGACTCTTTGCAGAGCCACAGTCAACTAATTATACAAACAACATGAATAAGTTAAACAAAATGGTATCCTTGCAGAAGCACAGCCACACTCTTCTTCTGTTTTCTCACTTGCAGAATAAGACTATTATAAATTTTTATGCAGAGCTCCACAGAGCGACAGGCAGTTTGTGGTGAAGTTTGTCCGAGCTTGGAAGCACAACACGAATACCAAAGGGAGACAAATGTCCATTTTATGCAGCCACAATCCCCGGCAGACAGATTTAACACCTAACATTTCCAGACAAGTCCAATAACTTCTCGACTTAACTATACACATGCAAAGCCCGGCAGCTGCAGCTGTTTATGTAACCCCATAAAGTGCGCTGCTGTTCAACCCTCCAACACTTCCTGCTTAGATAATCCTATTTAAGTCAAAAGATGAAACCTGAAACATTTGAAAATAAGACGTGTTATTTTACAGTAGTCACACCTGCTTCCACTAATGTTTGCAGTCTCTCAGGCGGGAGGTGACGTTAAAAATCATCGGCATCCAGCAGAGAAGAAAGCGAATTAAAGACGGGTAGAGACAGTATAACAATACATGAAACAAGCTGCGTTTTCTCTGTGACTTTATATTCAAAGTGTTGATGATTTGAGGAACGCAGTAGCTACTGCACCAATAAAGAAGTTTATGGTCTGTGGTACTGTACAGAACAGAGAGCAGGCCCTACTAATAAACTAGTTTGTTGCCTTGTTTACTGACTGACAGCAGAGTAAGTGCAGTATATTTGGGAAGATCCTTGTGAAAATGTTTCAAAATCTGAGTTTGTAAACAGCCAGAAAGTCCCTGTAATAAGCAATAAAAACCTGATTTTCGTGAAAATTAAATATATCTGAAGAGTAGAAGACAAACAGAAGACCGTGTGAAGTCAGACCATCACTCACCTCGGTCCTGGAGGAGACCGCACAGGTTTGACCAACACAAAGTTTCCACTGGGAGGGCTCAGATGCAGATCTGGACCTGGTCTGTCAGAAAACACTTGGATAGGATCCCATAATGTGGACAGAGACGCAGTGAGAGGCTGCCGAGGAGCTGATGTAGCTGCTGGACTGCCGGAGAGGGAGCAGCACTTCACTACGATCCACTCCCTGTCATCCTTTAGAGGAGGAGGACCTCACTCACACTCACACTGAGGAGGAGGTGTTTCCCTTTCCTGAGAGATAAGTGAATGCAACACTGGTATCTGACTCCAAAATAAAAGCCCCTAAATGCGGAGTCCTCACTTTCATAGAAATCCCCCTGTACTGGAGCTTCTCTGCCTCTGTGCAGATGAGCCTCACTGCTGACCGGAGGGAGGTGATCTCTCCTCTGCCGGCCACAAACGCACCACAGTGAGCTCTGTTCACCGCTAAGCCAGGAGGGTGGAACAGGAAATAGCTCGTCGGCTGCTTTGGGCACAGGCCGCGGCACTTCGTGGATTAATTGAGCTCTTTGTATTTTAATCTCAGCGTTGAGGGAGGGGAGAAGCAAACAGTGGAGGGGCACCGAGGGGCTGTTGATCAGTGGAAAGTAATCAATTAAATTTACTCCTGTATTGTAATTAAGTAGAATCATTGTTCCATTTTATGCCATTTTACACTATATTTAAGCATTTTAGTCCATGATCTTCAATTGTTGTTATTCTTATAAATAACATCAATAGTTAATTTTAACAATTTAATTTAAACACGAGTTTAATCTTTAACAATGTGTTGCATTTTTATCAGTTTAAGACATTTATTTTATATAAAATCTAAATCTGTAAGGTGACTAGAGAGTAAAGCTGTCAAATAAATGAAATGTATCAGCACAGGAGAATCAAGTCACCTGAAGTAGAACATTCAAGTAACTTAGAATTGTACTTATGTACATGTACTTTTGATGCTTTAAGTACATTTTGCTGATAATACTTATGTACTTTTACTTAGGTGCAGGATCTGAGCACTTCTTTGACCACTGGTGGAGTGTAAACCAGGTCATGTTCTGTATTGTAAAGGAATTGTTTATGCGGTTGAGCCTCTGTAAAGTGCTATTCTGAGTTTAGTGAGTGTTGATGTGGCGCTTGGTCGTGTTTTTAGCAAAGCAGTAAGCGGTCATTATGTGGGCTGCTGTCATTCAGACGCTCTCAAGGTTGGTTTTAAAGCAGTCGAGAGAAAAATATGTCCCTAAAAACACACTGAGGCCACAGCCAAAACAATGACCCAACCGCTGAGGGACATTCCTGTGTGCATACTGCTCTTAATTTACTGCAGTGTTTCACTTGAAATGATACGGCTGGCGAAAGCGCTCCCATCCATCTACAGAGCCGGGTTTATCTGCAGCGGCTGCCTCCGCCTGTGTTGTGTCAGGCCTGTCCTCTTCCTGACACTCTGTAGGAATAACATCACACTGCAAATTCCTCAAATTCCCAATCGTATTTGTGCATCGGGAGAACACTGGGACGGCAGTTTCCAAGCGAAACACTGTCTTCCTTTCACCCGCTCTGCTCGTTTCCATTGGCTGAGCGGGGTCCCGTCCTGCCCGGCTGGATGTCACAGGGGAGAGTGACAGCTCACTGATGCATGCAGCGGAGATGTTTGTGGGGTGGAAGCTGTGGAAACATGACTGCTTGTTTTTCCCTCCACCAGACTGGCACTGATCATGACTAATGTTTTCCTGCATATGGGCAGTTATTAACTTTGGGCTGGTTTCACACACACACACACACACACACACACACACACACACACACACACACACACACACACACACACACACAGATGAGCTTTGTGGTGCATGCCAGGAATACTGAGGAGGAAATACACTCTGGGCCACACCTGCACCCACTGTTAATTGTAATATGTTCCTTTTAATTTTAGAGAAGTTAATTATGAGCATCTTTATTTAGAATTTTTGTACATTCTTCAAAATATGGTTTGTACTTAAACCTAAAACCTAATTACCAAAAAAAAAAAAGCACCTGCCTGATGAAGGGGCCAATATCAGAACACATCTTCATCACTCTTCAAACAGAAGAATCAAAGGTGTGTGGAGCTGCAACAGCTGAGCCGATTAATCGATGTGTCAGAAAATTAATTTTTATTATCGATGAACTGTTTCAGTCATTCTCTGGTTTTATAAATGTCAGTCTTTACTGCTTTTCTGTTTCACATCACTGTGATTTTTTGAGTCGTCATATATGTCCTAAGATATCTGAAGACGTCATTGGGCTCTGGGAAAGTGTAACGGTAGGCCTGAGGTGAAAGTAACCACTATTTCACAACAAAAGAAGAGAAAAAAAAGTCTGAAAAACAATGTTTGCGTGTAACTGACTTTTGTTTTGATGCCTTGCCTCATTTTGTGGCTCCTCAAGTTGTAAACAGCTGAGTGAAACTTGTCCTCAAATCTGAGAAAAAAAAAGAAAAATTACTTTTCACCTCCAAGTATTTTTGGACTTCTTGACGTTGCACAAGCAGTACCCAACAGAGTTTTGTATCCTTCTGTGAAAAAGAGTTATTTTTTCTTCTTGGCGTATTCATTTCTGCCTCCTCCATGACTGGCAAAGTTGTGGACTCTCTGGATCCGGGCTAGCTGGCTCTGGATGGTCTTCATTATGTCTATGTGGTCTGGGATGTGAACGTAGCGAACGTTCCTGCCGGTGATAAACAGGTCCTGCAGCTGGGTGAGCTGACCCCGTCTGTCCCGGTACAGCACGTCCTCCAGACGTACGTTCATGAAGGCGTCCACGCTGACCACGCGGCCCCGCGCCGTGCTCTCGTTCTTCATGTCCACCGTGGTCACCTCGCCCTGCAGACCCTGCAGCAGGACCACCATGCTGTTTTCTGTGATTGCGCGCTCCCGGATGGAGCTGATGACTTCGGTTAGAACCGGACCCGACGGCGGTGATTCATTTCCCCGTGACTCCATGAAATCTGATGAAGAGGATCTCCAGAGGTCAAGGATCCCTGCAGACAGGAAGACGTTAGCTTTGTTATTTATTGTGTAATGTTTGTCTACAGCATGATATCTGTCTATGAGTTATGCTGCTGACACTGTGAACTGAGCCACGTACTACTTTGTGGAAAGTAATTCCACTGATTCTGGACCTGTGGTCATTAAAGTAAAACTGACACGAACAGAAACCAAAAACTTTGAAAAATGAAAACTTACCAAAACTTAGACATTTCTTCAGTATCATACAAATGAAAATGTGAGAAGCACAACATACTGTGCAGATTGACTGATGTCATTTCTCACATACAGCCATGGACGTGAGCACATCTGCGTTTAATAAAGCACTAATTAAGAGTCCTTCAGCATCTCAGAGATGCACAATGACTGATGGAGCACGTATTAAGAGACTGAGCGGTGGCTGTGGGGGGCAAACTTAAGCTCATTGACATTAATTCAGCTGTCAAATTAGCCACATAATGAACCTGTAACAGTCAAAAACAACGGGTTTCTCACAAAAGCTGATAGCGAGAGAAGAGAGGATATGAACAACAGTATTAGCAAGCAAGCTTCACTGCTAGCTTTAGCAACACAGGCTCCAGAGACACATATTACACGGTTACTCTTACATGTACTGTGTGTTTGATTTACCTGCAGTAGTTAAGTCCTTATTTAGCCTGAAAACCGCTGACAATCTTTACATGTGGCGTTAAACTGTTGAAAGATATCAACAGCAAGTTAGTTTTCCCGCAAGAAGTCCAAACAAGGAAGCGCAGCGTGATGACGTCACAACTTGCGTCGCAGGTTTGCTTCAACACGGAACAACAGCGCCCTCTGCAGGCGGCTCCACAAAATTCATGATGAGAATAATCAAATATCACAATTATGATCAGAAGGAATCACGAAAAACTGATAAATAGTAATACAAATAAAAACAGATGCGTGTAACATTAAGATGTCTAAAATTAATAAATACAAGGGATTAATGCAATCATACATTTGTCATATTGTATTTTTACACACAGCATGTTTCTACATGTACAGCGTATTTGCCTAAATCTCTAGACCCCACGGCAGGGCCAGTTGCATAAAAACAAATCTAAATCTAAACAGATAAAAATTAAAGATAAAAAAGATAGCTAAAAATACACCCAAATCTCTGCATCATCATCACCTTAAAAATGAATGATTAATAGAGAAATCGAATAAATAATAAGAAAATCTGACTCTCCTGGAATCCTGTTGAGACCCCAGTAACAGAATGACTAATTTAGTTTCACATTGTGTAAAAAGCAGATCATAACACTAAAATATGAATAAATTCTTTATTGAAAACATAAAATTATTATATAGAAAATACATTATCAAACATAGCAGTTTTACAATTTGTCGTCCATTCATGTGATACTTCTCCACCTGCTAGCAATTCAAAACATAGTTAAATTAAATAAAAAGTTGTTTTTTTTATTGTCTCATGACAGTCAGTGCATATGCGCTACAGCATAAAGTCAGATTTATCTACTTCAGTGTTCAACAACCAAGTGTAGAACATCAACAACTGCATACTTCACAGGTTAAACTGAAGCTTACAGTGACAGGTAATGTGATTTCACCTGAGATAAAGAGTCTGGCATGAATCAGAGTTCTGTAATAGAGCTGAAATCATCTCATTGAACCTACAGAACGGGATCAGAGGTCGTCCATCATGGCCAGCAGGTCGTCTCCTTTGTTGCTGTTGGTTTCTTTAGACTGCACCTCTTGTTCTGCAAACTCTCCTGCGATTCGGGCCAGCTCAGTCGCAGCCTGTTCATCCTGAATCAAACAAAAACCAAACATGTCAGCAGTACGCATATTCATAATCTACAAATATCACATTTAATCTACTTATAATGATGTGTGATGCATTACAATACATGTCAGTCCAGTAATGTCAGTGCAGGGTGCGTTCAACTCTACTGTACCTGCATCGCTTGAATATTTATCACTCCAAACAAGGACTCCTCAGCTCCACCTGAAGCTCCCCTGCTTACCACAATAAAAGTAATATTTGTGGGAATTAATATGCTGTAAATGCAGACAATAAGTAAAGAAAACAAGAGCACTCACGCCTCCTCCTCCTCTTGGTCTGTAGTAAACAGATTTATCCGAAAGCCAGTTTCAGCTTTGGGCAAGTCCTCAGACTTCATGCTGCCCATCAGACGAGCCAGCAGGTTCAGCTCCTCTTTGGCCAGCAGGTTGGGAGTGTCATCTGTCTGCAGCAGGAAGGAGGTGCACAGAAAGATGGTGTCAGTACAGTGCACAGTGCAGGGATGGAAAACGTATCCAGATCCTTTACCTTAGCGAAAAGTACCACTTTGTAAAAACCCTCAGTTACAACATTCAAAATCTTTTTTAGTAAATGTACATAAAGATTATCATCAAAATGTACATAAAGAATCAGAATTAAAGGTACTTATTATACAAAAATGGCACTTTGAGTGTTCTATTACTAAATATTATATTATTTGATCAGCACTGCTGATCAGGGCAGCTTCTTTTAACTACAGTTGGGTATCTTTAACAATGCATCTTTTTTATAGGATGAACATACGGTTTGTAAGTAAAATTGAACTGAACAACTGTGGTTACACCAGCACCTGGCACGGTGTGTGTGAGTCTGTGTGAATGAGATAACATGAGATAAAAGCTCTATATAAATGCCGCTCTTTAGCGCTAAAGGAGGGCTGCTTTGCATTTAGGCAAACCTGAAATTCTGCTGTTGGTTGAGCATATACTCTGAACGTTGATGCTCTGTCTGTGCTGGAGGTGAACATAGGTTATATAAATCTTTCCCAAAGCTTCCAGACCTCTCCATAGGTTCTGGGGCCCATGGGAGCACATGATGCAGTTCATGTTTTCTTAAAGCAGAGCTATTGATTTTAAAGTGGGAGTACTGTTGCCTGAGGAATTGTGCAAAATATTACTGCATGTAAGGAAGATGAATATGTAATATGATGAATATACCTAAATAAAAACAAAAACTTCAGAGGCAGAAAACACAAGCAGGACATTCTTGTCTTCCACCAAGCCTTGTGACCCAACACTAAATGCTTGTGACACTTCAAACAAAGGTTCTGGCTTTAGTGCCACCTGAGGCCAAGTCTGTATATTAAATCATCTGTACCAGTCAGCAGAAGAAAAAGGCCTGTCATTACCTTGACAGAGGGAGCCTTGGATGTGTGTGTCTCCTCTGGATGATTCACAGTGTACCTTTAATTCATTGAACACACAGCAGTGTCATGTTCTAATCCACTTATTCAGTGGACTATTTTAAGTCAAAGCACATGTAATGTGCTCACATGCAGTTCATACACACATGTTCATGCCCAGTCTGGTGACTCTGTCTCCGTGCAGCTCAAAAGATCCCTCTCTGATGGGGCTGGTGTAACTTCCTCCTGTGGGGAACTCACTTCGTCTCACTTCTCTGGCCTTACTGTCAAACGTCCTGTGGAAACAGGAAGCAGATGACAACACTCTGGAATATTGAGATATTTCTTACGAGCAGTCAGAAGAAATCTGAGATGCAAATTTAAGAATATTTAAAATTAAGACACGTCAGCATGTCAGCGGAGCCTTTGCAATTGCGTAAGACGTCTACAAGCCGCCACATCTGGTGCTACTAATGAAGGTCGAGTGTAAAATTGGCTGTGTAAATATGCCTAAACATAAGGTTGGAAAAACAATTGGTGTCCATTGTCCATACTTCCCACTTACGCCGAGTGAATACAACTTTTTATTGCTATTAGCTTTCCTACCTCTGTTATATTCTGTAAGGTAAGCTAAAAGTTTCTAAGCTAATGTTTAAGTAACACAATCTACAGCCATAGCGGTGCTTTGAGCTAAATGCTAAATGCCAGCGATAGCAGGCTGATGTTTAGCATGCATAATGTTTGCTATGTTTAGCATCTTAAGTTTGTTGTGTTAGCATGCTAACATTTCACTAATTGGCACCATTAGCTCCACTGGCACGTCAAAGTTTTCTCTTTTTCGCATATCCAGTGAAATATCTCTACTAAATGGATTGGCACAAAATTTCATCATCATCATCATCATTTAAATTTATCCAGTACTTTGGTGTCTGACCAAATATCTGCAAAACTAACATTCCCATCAGTCTCAGCTCAAAAACACAAGCGGACAAATGGCTCTGGATGAAAAGTTAAGGAATCACCAAAGTTAGTACAATTCGTCATTCATCATCAGAGCACATGTTGTGGCTGATCAGCTGCCTACCTAATAAGCCCTGGAACATCTATCCCATGAGGCACTGGGCCTGATGGCGACAGGACAAAGCGTCCGTTGGGATTCTGGACTTGGCTTTTGAGGAAAAGTGACACCTAAGAGGAGGGGAAAAAAAGCTGATTGGAAAAAGGCTGTTATATTTTCATCTCACTTGAAAGGCTGAGGAAAAAGGAGAGAACTCACGCGAACGTGCATGTCTTGAAAAAATATGAGCAGTGTTTGTCTGAGAAGCTGAAATTCACCTTCTGATAAAGATGAGTAAACCTACAACAAGAACAGAGCCAGGATGTACATACAGTACAGACAATAACACTGGCAGCTTGACTAACTTTCTCTACAGAACTGCATAAACTACTGCAGCTGTGTTTGATTTGAACATTAAATAATGATATATGTTATACGTATATGATAAGTCAAGGTTGATTTAATGAGAGCTCTCAATATACCTCAATGATCTTCCTATGTGTCTCGTCCACTTGGTTCACGACCACAGGAGTGTCTTTTACAAATTCCCTGATGGCGTCTATGTGATTGTAAGAGATGAGCAGCAAATCCTTTGGCCGTGGACAAAGGAATACTTGGTATTTGAACGCCATGATCATCAGCTCATAAAGCTACACGAGGAAAAAAGAAGATGATATGAACACTGCTGTAATCAAACAACACTATTGTGCTCCCATAATGACATGAAGCTCGAATAAAAGCTGCATAATTAAAAATGAGCACGTAAGAGTTGTCTTAGTCTATTCTGAGGCTTTGCTCCTTTGAAGACTTGACTTTGAACAGTTTAAAAGATTAAAACCTCAAGACTTGACCTGGTACTATCCTGGAAACAACAAAAGTAGACAGGGTCAGGCAGTCCTATAGCCAAAATACTTTAATACTTTAACAACTTTAACTTATCTTGTACATACCCTGTCCATGCTGGCCGGGTTCAGCCTCATGATGGAGGCGTGCGCTAACCGAGTTAGCACTGTTTTCAGTGTCCTGTGAGAATACAGCTGCTGAGGTTTGAGAAGTTCATCCATTAAGGATTTACTAAACATGGTCCGAACGATGTCATTCATAACTATGAATGGGGAAATAGACAGAAATAGAAATATGGTTAATTCTGACTGGGATTCGCTATTGAAACTTTTTGGTTCACCATATAAGACGAAATAGCACAGACAACCTTTGTTTTATTAATGTAGCACTGACAGTACAGTACCAATGTAATCAATAATAAAAACACATCTATAACACACATTGTCACTTAAATGTGTCTTAATCCCACCAAATCACGTGAATTCTACTAGAGTCAGAAGGTGATGGCAGTTATGGCTACTCTGCTAAGCTAGTGACCATTAGCAAGAGTTTAGCGAGGTTAATTTCTCTGTCACAATTGGATTAGACCTAGCTACTGCCTCATTTAGTTATGTGAATTAAGACATAGAATTGAATTATCAACATGTTTGTTTATCTTTGTTTTCATGCAGTATTACAATTAAAGCAAAATCAGTTAGCAAATTTACTTTTAGCTAACTGGAGCTACTGTCCTGGCTAGCTAACACATATGAAAAGTTTTACTGTAGTTGGCTGTGCAGTCGTCTGTCTCTGACAATTTTCTGAAGTCTTTTCAGACAAATGATGACATTTATATGGCAAAATCATTTTTTATATTCATATTCATATAACCTCACATCTGACCTCAGTTTATTCTAATGAGCACTACAGTAATGGACACTACTGGGGCAGAAGTAGCTGACTAATGATACACTGAAATATGGCAAGAATACCTCTTTTCCTGTCATTTTCTGACCACACTCCTGCATGCGAGTTAGAAAGAAAAGAAAGAAAACAGCCTTGTCATTTGCTGTGTTCCACATGAGAAATATTTGATGCACATGTTCAGTTTATAAGCAGACGTCTGACAGGTACAGCTTGTCAGGTGAAGGGATGACTGGGAGCTACACACATACACACCGACCAAGCCTGTCAGGTCTCTAGCTACCTCTACCTTTCTCTGAATTGTCCTCAGACGTGTTGAGAGCTTGCAGGCGTTGGTCCAGTATGTAAAGCATCTCTCCACCAAGATTAATGATAACCAGAGGCAGAGTTCTCACAGACATCTTGCAACGACAAAGAAGGGATTAACCCTTGGGCAAAGGCTGGTGCAGAAGTAGGTGTTAGAAGCAGTTGAGCTCCTTGCAGATCAAAAGCACTCTTGTTATTTCAGCGGCATTAACTGAGTGTTTCTTTCGTTAATTTCCACTTGCAACAAATTGTCCATGTTAAGTCTCGTCTGGTCATGCTTCTGCAGATAAACTGTGGCACTAAGATGCAACAGGTGGTCAGGAAGAGGATCAGCAGAGGCCAGACACAAGCCTATTGGCCAGGATAAGGATGATGTGACAGCACAGCACAACCAACCACAGAAGCTACAGCTACGGCATATACAGCATGTTTTTACCCTTCAATTTTTTAAACAGATTACACAATGAAATACAGCTAACTAGTGAGCTTCAGACTGAGGTAACAAAATCTGTGTACCAGCATCTGTAAGTGTTTGCCCCTTTGTCCAGTGTTGATGCTGAGCCAAGCTAACTGGCTTGACATGAGACATGAGAGTGGTGTCAAACTTCTCATGACTCTCTGCAAGAAAGTGAAGCCCGCTTTCCAAAAATACAAACAACTGCTTTGAGATTTATTTTATTTGTAATTAATGGGCTTAGCCATGGCATGTATCTGCCTACATGAATATATGGATATTGCATACTGATATTTGTTGGAATCAAAGTGACTGCCCACATAAATCTTAGTTGGAATAATATATTTTATGTTATTGATGACTTCTACATGTAGTGTATATAAAGGGTAGACAGCTGAAATGACATGTGCATCTCCATGACTGTTCATGAAGCCACATTTTACTAACTGAAGTGTTATGATATGACCTGTTCAGCACCTTTACAATGCCCATGTCTTTGTCTCTTTCTTTCTCTCTCTCTCTCCCTCCCAGTCCAAATGCAAGATTAGAGAGTAGAAACATGCAAATGAAAGTTTATCTTTATGCTGACTGTCACTGCTGCTCACTCCAAGAGAGACAATTGCCTTTTTGTCACAGACAGTTTGAGAGGCTCGTGAAACATTTTACAAATTGAAAGTTGACACAAAAATGTGAAAACATCTGGGACAGAGAGCTAAAGAGATCCTGACTGAGCTAATCAGACTATAGATTTGCCAACAAACCAATTATGGAGATCCATCATTGCCTCTGGCTTCTCTCTATGTAAGTCGAACCTAATTTATGATTGCATTGTGTTGTAATTTATTAATCTAAGAATGTGCTTTATCACATAACTCAGTATAGTCTGCTAACATATTCAGCAAATATTTCATATTCATATTTAGCCAATTTTTCTGTTTTTATTTGCTGTTGTTAAATAATTATTGTATTTTTTTTTTCTAATGGTGAAATTTCCAAAGAAATATTCCAATTAGCAAGTATGCTGTCTTCCCCCATCAGAATAACAACGTGTTTGGGTTCAGGGACAGGTTTCAATGATAACCCAGTCCTTGATCCAAGATTTTATAACCTGAACTGGATGAAGTCTATACCTGATGAGACTCCATTATCCACTATCACAATTCCTGGAACACACGAAAGCTTATTATTACATGGAGGACCACTTTTTATTTGTCAAGTCTGGAACTTGGAGAAGCAGCTTCAAGTGGGACTACGGTATTTTGATGTGCATGCTGGGATTTGGTTGTTTGCCCAAGAACATCTATATATCAGGGGTGGTCGCTTCATGTTTTGGCAAGAAATTCAATTTGATGAAGTCCTGAAGATCATTTTCAGTTTCTTAGAAATAAACAGTAGTGAGACTGTGCTTTTGAAAGTGGAACTACATGGGTTTTACAAGACGAAAGCTGAAGAATTGCTGAAAAAACTGATTGCACGGTTCAAGGATAAAATATGGACTGAATTATCAATACCAAACATGCAACAGGCAAGGGGAAAGATTGTTTTTCTCCAGAGTAAAGCCCTCCTCACTGGAATAGAAAATCATAAATCATTTTTCTTTGAAAATAACAAACTAAAAAATGTTGAAGATAAAATAAAGCAAATCAAGTCACACCTCTGTGATCATCACATTGTGCTGACTGATAGTGCAGTGGCACGTTTTGAAAGTCCAAAAAAGTTGGCGAAGAAAGTTAACAAAAATCTTAATGATTTTGTGGTGCAACATAAGAAAAGCTCCTTAAACCAAGGTTGTTTAGGTGTCTTGAGCATGAACTTCCCCAGTGCTGATCTTATTAAAAACATCATTCAACTCAAACCATGCAGTTGTGTTCAAGGTACAGAAAAAGGACAAAAGAATGATGGAGAGAAGCCTCTTATAACAACTGAGCCACAAACCAATCAGGACAGAGAAACAACAAATAAACCTGACATTACACCTGCACCAAATCCACCAACATTTGGGCAAGATTCAGAAGGAACACCTGGACTAACAACTCCTGGTCAGGATTGGGAACCCTCCTCTCAACCAGGGGCTTCACCAGAATCACCAACACCTCAGCATAATTCTGTTCTCCCATACACCGAGACTGAAGCAACACCTGCACCAGAATCAACATCATGGCAGGATTCAGAAACCTCCTCTGAACCAGAACCTGCACCAGAATCATCAACATCTGTCCAGGATTCACAGCCAACACCTGAACCAGCACCTACATCAGAATCAACATCTGGACAGCATTCAGAACCCTCCTCTGAACCAGAACCTTCACCAGAATCATCAACATCTGTCCAGGATTCAGAGCCAACACCTGAACCAGCAACTACACCAGAATCAACATCTGGACAGCATTCAGAACCATCTTCTGAACCAGGGGCTTTGCCAGAATCACCAACAGATCAGCATAATTCTGTTCTCCCATACACCGAGACTGAAGCAACATCTGCACCAGAATCAACATCTGGACGGCATTCAGAACCATTCTCTCAACCAGGGGCTTCACCAGTATCAGCAACATCATGGCAGGATTCCAATACCCCCTCTCAACCAGCACATACACCTGAATCACCAATACCTGGGCAAATTTCAGGAACAACACTTGAGGCACACACCACTCCAGCACCAGAATCTCCAGCATATCAGGATG
>JBBMOE010000015.1:11081341-11237962 GCA_037975065.1 Chaetodon trifasciatus
GGGGGGGGGGGCTGGAGCCTATCCCAGCTGTCAATGGGCGAGAGGCAGGGTACACCCTGAGCCGGTCGCCAGCCGACTGCAGGGCTACTTTGTTATATTGTATTTTTATTATCATGATATTATATAATATGTATTATACATATAATAGATGTTATAGAACTATATATTTAGTTATACTTAGTTATATTTTTATTTTTAACAAACTGCTGTTATTCCTGTTGTATATATTCTATGTTTGTCTGTATGTTTAATTGCTACTGCGACAAAATATTTCCTAAATTGGGATCAATAAAGAAGCAGTCTAAAGTTTTAAGTCTAAAATCAAATTTTGAAAACCTATGAAACATTTCAGTCACTTAAAATGCAGCAAATGCCAAATATTCACAGATTTCAACCTCTCAGATGTGTGGATTTACTGTTTTTCTCCATTAAAGACATTGCAAATATGACACTCTGGGCTTTTTAAACTATTAACTATTTCCCATTTTATAGACATCACAGTGACTCATTAATCAAAAAGTAATCTGCAGATGAATAAATAATGAAAATAATGATTAGCTGCACCCCTAGAAATGAGTAATAATCTGATTTTGGACAAACTAAAAGGTGTTTAAGATAGAAAGAAGAATATAAATGATAAGAAATGAAGAGTAAAGTAGCAAAGTAAGTTTGAGAGAAAGAAATAAAATTATTTCATTAAAAGACAAATAATGGAATTAAGGCTGCAGCTAATGATTATTTTCATTATCCATTTATCTGCTGATTATTTTCTCAGTTAAGTGGAGACACTACAGGTGTTGTGTGAAAAATTTAACACTTCAGCATGAAGCTTTGCAGATGATGACTTACATTAAGACAATCATTTTTTTATATTGCAAATTTTCTTAAGCATTACAGCTGCATATGCAAATGAGACATTAACTGTTAACTGTGCTAATTTGCATAACTGTCCAGAACAGAAATATGAACTAAAATCAACACTTAAATGTATATCTTGGATGTTTTCTGTCCACTAGTCTGAAAGATGACATGTTAGAGAAGGAAAATAGCCCAAAATCTCAAAACTGACCAGTGCACCAAAAAAAAAGATAAAAAAAAGATGCTCTCAGCTGTCATGTTTCCTGTAATCGATTCATAGCTTTGTTTATAAAATAAGAAAAAATAATGAAGAATTCCCTTTATTATCATTGCCCAACAGGATGTGTTCAAGTTCTTTTTATAATCTGACCAACAGGCCAAAACCTAAATATGTTCAGTTTGCTGTAACATAAGATAAAGAAAAGCTAAACTTTCTTACATTTGTGAAGCTGGAAGAAGTGTTTGAATCAATGATTGATCAGTTATTATGCTGTTGTTTAGGGCTATAGACTGATCACAGTAACAATGATAATGTGTTTTTTCACACAGGTGGAACATGAATGAGAGGACATGAATGCTGAAGTTACTTTCTTACCATCTGTTCATCTGCGGAGTAAAATCCTCACAGGCTGTGACACAGCTGCGCAGATCTTCCCTTCACTTCCTCCAAACTCCTCCTGTGACAGCATGCATCCCAGCGACCCCGACCCGTCCCCGGACCCCCAGCACCTGGAGGCCCAGCTGGACTTCTTCCACAAGCTCGGGTACTCCACGGCTCAGGTTCAGGCCGTTCAGCAGCTGTTCGGCCACAACATGGACACAGATAAAGTCCTGGGGGAGCTGGTTCGGATCGGGGCCAGTCGGGAGGCCGGTCTGGGGGCCAAGCAGGGGCCTGTGACCACAATGTCAGTGCTGGTGCCCAGAGGGGACGTCCAGACTGTGGGCCCCACCCTACTGCTGCCTTTCCCTGTATCTTCTCCTCAGAGCAGAGAGGAGAGTGGTGAGGATGAAGACGCTCTCAGACCCATTGTTATAGACGGCAGCAATGTGGCCATGAGGTGAGAAACTCCACAGAATAAAAACTACAGCTGAAGTGATTGATCAGTTTATCAGCACCTACTTTGTTAATCAATTAGTCCTTTTTTTTTAATGCTCCAAATTCACATAGCTTCTCAACTGTCAGGATTTGCCGCTTGCAGCGTCTCCTGCTGTAACTTTTTCCCCACCTGGCTCTTGCTTGAGGACAGGTAGCGTCCTGAGTAATAAAGCATTTTGTCTCTTTGTTTATTTTAGTAAAGCTCTCAATGTTTTTGTTTTATTTATTTTTAACTTATCTTAATCTGTCCCACAGCGGCTAGCCACGGTGTATTTCACCTTTAATGTGGTTTTGTGGCCAAAATGACTCATGTCCAGTAAGTTGTCAAACTACTCACCGTTTGACCTCAAGTCGCCCGGTGATTCACTCTGTGTTTTTGAGATTAACACCATCGCCAGTGAGGTGATGGTAGATGTGTCTGATAGGCAACAAAGGGAGCTTCCAGCTTCACTCAGATTGATGATTGATGATTCATAGTTGTATTTTTGTTGTAAGTAATGCGAGAAGATAAAGGTGATAAAGGCTTAATAAAGATAAAGTGATGTGCAGCTTTCTGTGACCTTTCAGGCGGGACCAGCACATTATTAAACAGCGTTAGCCGCGCTGCCTCGTTAGCGTTGTAACACATTTAGTGATGAGTCACGTCTGACATCTAATTTCTTAATTTAACTAAATCAACCCAGGAATTGACATGAACAAATGTGTAATTAAGTTGTGTGTTATTAGCAATATCTCCCACTGCAGCTGCTACACAGACCCTAAAAGCTAAAAGGTAATGTCAGCATGCTAACATGCTCACAATGACTATGTTCAATGCTAATGTTAAGCAGGTATAATGTTTACGATGCCCACTATCCATGTTTAGCATATTAGCATCCTAACATATGCTAACAAGTAGTAAACACAAGAAATAGAAGAGACATAACGCACTGTTTGTTTTCTCTGTATTTGCACTGACCATTGAGGGATTGTTGACATTTTACTCAGAGGACTAATGGACCAGTTTTGCAATTTCGGCTTCTTCTATGTCACTGACAGAAAAGGACAGCGTGTCCATTATGGCCTCTCCACAAACACTGAGATTCTTCCTCAGTGTTAGCGGATGTCATAGAGTTCAACAACAAACAGGAACCGTTGCCATCTGCTCACTTTCCAGCACCATTAGACTGGCATACTATCATTACCTCTCCCCTCATTCACCTTCTCATACATGCACAAACACTTTGTGGAACAGAGAAAATAGGTCAGAGAACGAGACACAAAAAGCACAGCGTGTAAACTCTGTGTGTTTGTATGTGCAGAGTATACACACCCCTTGCCTTTCCCAGCCAGGCACGCCCGTTCAGGCTCGTTGCAGACAAGCTGCTCGAGTATGCAAATCAGAGCGCATACGTACATCTATGAGTGCCTTCTTGTTTCCTTGCAGACCAGCACTTCTTATAGAGATAGGCCTCATTTTGACAGAAACAGGCCTGACAGCATTTTACGCCTCTGCTCTCCTATAAGCAATCATCTTCCACTGCTCTGCTGTTTGTCTTGGCTTTAAACTCAACTCATCCAAAAAGCTCCTGAGGGCTAAGAACATTAACAACTGTCATGTTTTTATCGCAGAGCTCTGCTAAAGTAAATAAGCAAAGACTGCCTGTTGTGTCTTTAGATTTGTGACTGTTCCTCAGGTTAGATGATATCGGTGTCTGCTGCTGACAGATTTGTTGTTAGTTGTAGATGATGGTGAAACCACTGCCAAGATGAGCAATCAGCTTAGTTTTAAACCTTTGTGGGTTTCTGCATTGGTGTCTGGGCAAGATGAATCTGAAGAAAAAAGAATGAAAACAAGAGAGACAAAATATTTTTGTTTCCCAAATTATTATTACTTTATTACCATTACATTTTTTTTTAGATGTTTCTTTAATTGCTTTTTTATTGTAAAATACTGGATTATTTTGGCTCTTCAGGTGTAAACAAACAGTCTGAAGTAACGCTTGTTCACTGCTCCCAGCCAACAAATTGTTCGACATAAAACTCCCTGCAAATCTACAACTTCCTGACTTCATGCTTCTGTTTTTCGAACAGATTAAACAAATGAGATATAACATGTTAATTAATGAGTTTTAGGTGCTGGGAGGCTGATTGAGGTTCCTCTGAACTGAGCCAGGCTAGCTGTTTCCCTTTGCTTCCAGCCTTTATGCTAAGCTAAGCTAACTGTCTCCTGGGTCCTGCTTTATATTTATATATATGAGATATTAGAGTGGTATCAATCTTCTCGTCTAACTCTCCTCAATACAGCAAATATGTTTGTTTGCTTCGATTTGACATTATGGTTTGCTCAGATTTTAGCTTTATGGGATATTCAGTGATTCAGATTCTCTATGTTAGCCTGAGTGTTAGCCATTAGAACTGAACCAATCAGATTATTTGATTGGTTGATTGACAGTAAATAAATCAACAACTATTTGAACAATTGATTAATATATTTTTTGTTTTTTAAGCTCCTCAAGT
Organism: Chaetodon trifasciatus; assembly: GCA_037975065.1. Classification (NCBI taxonomy): domain Eukaryota; kingdom Metazoa; phylum Chordata; class Actinopteri; order Chaetodontiformes; family Chaetodontidae; genus Chaetodon; species Chaetodon trifasciatus. Next base: position 11,085,795 of record JBBMOE010000015.1, read on the forward strand.
GTGAACATTTACTGCTTGTCTTCATTCTCTATGATAGTAAATTCAATATCTTTGAATTTTGGGCTGCTGGATTGCAGATGGAGACATTTGAAGATGTCCCCTTGGCCTCTGAGAACTTGTGATGGACATTTTATTGGCTGAGCAGTCGAGAAAATAATCGTGAGATTAACCAGTGACAGTTGGCTAAATCATCAAGCTTGTGATCCTCAAGGTTACACAGTGAATATATGTGTATTGATGAGTGACATTGTGCTCAGGGGAAGCTTTCATCCACAAACACTTAATTCTAAGAAGATGAATATTTTCTGTTTTCTCATTCATGTTTCCTGGTTTCCATTCATTCTTTCAGCCATGGGAACAAGGAAGTTTTCTCTTGCCTGGGAATCCAGTTGACTGTGGACTTCTTCCTGGACAGAGGCCACACTGAAATCACAGTGTTTGTTCCCTCATGGAGGAAGGAGCAGCCCAGGCCAGATGTTCCCATCACGGGTAAGAAGATGGGGCTTCATGTTTGTTTTAAGTTTTCTATTTCCTTCTTTTCCTGGCAGCGCTGAGCACACAACACTGCTCTCATTGTTAATTGAGATCAAGGTGTGGTGGGATCGCTGTGATGTCTTATTATACTCATTACTGTTATCAGGAAGCAGGTTGTGAGTGCAGGAATGTGTCATCGTCATGAACTGATATTTTATAGACTAAGAGATTATTGGAGAAATGAAATAACTGCGAGTCGCAGCCCATTTCAAATGGTTTTTGGCTTGCATAGACTTGAAAGCCACAGCCAGGGTTAAAAGGAACAGGATGTGATTGGCTCTGATGAAATTGCTGATTCTGAGAGTGGGCTGTATTTCTCAAAATGGGAAAAACCCCAAGTGCTTTTGTTTTTTTCAAATGCCGAGTAAATGAACTTTATCTGTAATCTGCATGGCTATAACTCAAAAGACACACAGTAAGCGCGGGGTTTTTCCGATGGTTGGTGATGCCAGAAGATAACAATTTGAACTGTCAGCGTCAGAGATTTGAACATCCTTTGATGGCCATTTGGAAGCGTCTACTGACACCACACCGCTTGTTTGGTTTATGTAGATGAACAGATTGCTCATGCTGATATAAAGGGTTTTTTTCACGATGTACTTTTAGGGCCCTTAGTTAATATTAAACTGGGTTAATCAGTTTGACTCAAATCAAAATGCAACGGTGGCTTCTTGAAGAATGACAGTTTCGGTTGTGCGTGAAGTTTAATGTGCCTTTATTTTAATACAGTTTACTTTAAGTGGCTATAATTCATATCATTATTATTATAACAATGTCTTATGACAATGTGAAGAGCTGCTATACTGAGCTTCATCTCATTGTTTAGCTGTCTAGTTCATTCTCACCTCTCTCATAATGTTGGTTTTTTGTCACAGGAGGCTGTCGATTTCAGTGAAAGAGCTCTAAAAACCATCTGTAGCAGCTTAAGAGCCAGATATTTACCTCAGGAGCTGGTGGAGACCAAAATCTGAAATAAAAGACATTGAATATTGGACTTTATAACTGTCATTTTATTATTATCACATGACACCAAATGAACAATAATGTTGCTCCAGAACTGCTGGATGTGTAAATAAGCACTTACATGGTTCTTACTTAGGTAATGCTGTCGTAATGTGTTCACAACTTGTTTCTGCTGCCCCCAGGAGGCCAAAACAGTTGCTGCCGGTTTGATAATGGCCTAATAAGTACTTAATGATTGGTTGACAGATCAGCACATTCTGAGAGACCTGGAGAGGAGGAAGATTTTGGTGTTCACGCCATCACGACGTGTTGCGGGGAAACGGGTGGTCTGCAATGACGACTGTTTCATCGTCAAGCTGGCCTACGAGTCTGACGGCATCATCGTGTCCAACGACACGTACCGGGACCTTCAGGGAGAGAAGCCGAAGTGGAAGCGCTTCATTGAGGAGAGGCTGCTCATGTACTCCTTTGTTAATAACAAGTGAGTTCTGCCTTCTTGGTACGGGGTTTCCCTTCCTGCTGTCTTCCTAAAATGTCACACAGGTAGATGATAAATGAGTCAGTGTGGGGCTGTACAGATCTATATTTAGACTAATGTTTGAATTTCACCCTGATGCAGGTTTATGCCTCCCGATGATCCTCTGGGTCGCCATGGGCCGACCTTGGAGAACTTCCTGCGGAGATTTCCAAAGACTCAGAAAAAGCAGCCATGTCCTTATGGTGAGAGAACCTGTATAAAACATTACTAAGGCCAGTAATGTGCCATTATTTTTAAGTGAAATGTGACACAAACACTAATCATACTAATAATACTTTAACTGTACTAGCAGTGATGCTGTATGTTGATTGGTCCACCACAACTACTTTGTGTTTAGTGCTAATTAGGACATGTAAGCATGCTAGACTGACATGGTGAGCGTGAAACAATTTTGTACGTGCTCAACATCAACATCAACATTATTATTGTGAGCATGTTAGCATGCTGATGTTAGCATTGAGCTCACAGTACATCCTCCCAGAGCTGGTGGCATGGCTGTGTTAAAACACAGCAAAATTGTTTGCAGAATGGTAAATTGTTGTGTGAGGTATATTTGATTACTTGCAAATGGGATAAATCATGCCAGACCACCACTGCTCCACCTTGGAGGTTTTTGAACACTAGTAGTAAAAAGCTAAACATTAGCATGTTAGCAGGCTGATGTTGCATTTAGCTCGAAATACTGCTGTCACAGAGCTGACACAGTGGATGTAGACTCTTATCAGCACTGCTACAATCTTCTTTTTTGTTCTTCTTTCAGGAAAGAAATGCACGTATGGAATCAAATGTAAATTCCACCATCCTGAGCGTGCCAAACAATCCAATCGCTTGGTTGCCGATGAGCTTCGGGAGAGCGCTAAGCACCCTTCCACTGCTCTGAAGCTGTCGTCAGCTCACTCCAGTCCTGTGCCTGGACAAAGCCTGTCGTTGGTGGAGGACATGGCAAACAAACTGACCATGGCACATGAGAGCGGCTCCTTAAAGAAAGATCATAAAAACGAACATGTAACTCAGGTCAAGGCGAGTCACCGCTCCAGCAAGAGACCGACATCTAGAAAGGAGAAGACCAATCAGCACTCCTCTTCTGACCACGGCTCAGTGCGGCATAGCGGCTCTCAGGAGCAGCTGGACTCTGGCTTGGGCTCCATAGACAGTCAGCCAATGGAGGCTCCTCGGAGTGACCACCAGTATTTGGTGACATACGGGAGCTCTCAGCACACCCAGGGTGCAAGAAAGCAGTATTGCCCTCCTAGAAGTGCACCGTGCATCTGCTGCTCACATGGCCCTTCTGCTCAGGGGACCACAGCAACCTTCCAGCACCACAACCAGCATTACATCGTCGGGCCTGTCAGCAGCCACAGCTCTGATATGATCCCCTACAGCTCACCTCATTACCCCAGCTATGGTACCTACCCAGTTGGCATGCGTGCGTACAGTCAGCCCGCAGATTTCCAGCACAGCAGGGTCCACGGCCACCAACAGCAGCAGTACTGCTCTGATCTGTTCGGGGCTCATCCTCCGGCGACCCGCAGCCTGCCGGGGGAGCGCTCGCAGTGGGAGCCTCCTCAGGGGACACAACCAAGCGAGGGAGGGGGGAGAGAGGTTGTCCGAAAGAAACTTCTCGCTATCTTCAGCGTCCACTTGGTGGACACGGCCATGGACATGTTTCCTCAGCTGATGGATCCACAGTTGCTGGTTGCTGAGATCCTCATGCTGCAGAGTCAGAACAGGTCTCTGAGATGAGATGAAGTCCAGATTTGGTCTCTCGTCTTTCAGTGGACTGAAAAGGCTGCAGAAGCCTAGATAAACATGAGTTTGTGTATTTTGTATTGTGGTATCCACCTTGCTATAAACTGTATTAGAACACATTGGAACGATGTTTTAAGTTGCCTCAGTGAACTGGATAAAATAAGATCCAGTATGCAGTTGATACAAATTGTATCTTTATTTAAAAATGTAAAAGGAAAAAGTAGATTTTAATGCCAGATAATGGGATTGAAAGCGGTAACACCCTGATGCTCTTATGGTTTACCACTGTTCCGCCTTCTAATCTGCTTCTACTATGCTGACGCTGTCCTGGAGGTGTTTAATTATATGTTTAGTGTGGCATGGATGAAAAGAACACTTTAGTAAAAATGTCTTTGTGTCATATTGGCACTGTGCACTGTGCTTTCGCAGCCAACTATTGCACAGGGTTGGGTAATTATTAACTAGTTTCAACCCTTCAATAAAGTTGACATGATGAAATAGAAGTGTTGAGATATTGTGATATATACTTATTAGGCAATGCTTCATAGGTGCAAGTAATAATCTCAGAGATAATGAGATTTGAAACTGTATAAAGTGGCTTTAATATTCCCAGTTTATTTAATGTGTTTGTCTGTTTTTGTATTTGCCATTGTGATTCTTTGGCCATATTGAGAAATTAGATCCTTTGTAACAGTTCTGCTTTTTGTGATGGCAACACAACTGTTTAACATGTGTTAGTTATCATTTATTGTTTCAGTCATAGTATTTACAAGTGTAAATTTACCGATGGTTGACTGAGAATGACGAATGATTGTTTTCATTTTAATAACAATGAACATCACTGTTATGATATGAAAATAAACTTTTGTACATTGTACGTGCCACGGTGATTGATATACTCTGAGTAAACACCAGCTGACAACACAGATGCAGTGTGTGTGTGTGTGTGTGTGTGTGTGTGTGTGTTTGTGTGTGTGTGTGTGCGTGAAAGAGAGCTGTGCAGTCCTTGGCTGCAGTCTTGTCTGCACAAGTAAGTCCTGTTCATCACACCCATTCAGGTCTTTTGCATAACTCTTAATTGTCTCGGCCAGACCATCCTGCAGAAAATCATTCGTTTGGTTGTGTGTGAGTGTGTTAGTATGTGTGTTTGCAGCTTGTCTTACCTGACATAGTAATGACATTTCCATCAGCCTCAACTGTACTTTGTGTTTTGTGCTAATTAGCTAACGTTAGCATGCTAAACTGACATGGTGAACAAAATAAACATTGTGCATGCTATACATCAACCCTCTTATGGTGAGCATGTTACAATGCTGACATTAGCATTTAGCACAAAGTAGAACCTCACAGAGCTGGTGGCATGGCTGTAGACTCTTAGTCTTGTTAAAACACAGCAAAATTGTGAACAGAGTGGTTAATTGTAGTGTAAGGTATGTTTGACTTTTAGTGAATTGGATAAATCATGTAAAAAACATTGGTTTGTTGCATTAAAATGAAGAAAACTGATATTGTAGTAAAGAAGTTTGGCACACTCATCCCAAACTTTAAACAAAACATTTAATCTTCATTCTATCATTTAATTACAAGTCACAACTAATTAGAGATTTGTTCTTTAAGAGTTTTTTTTAAACAATATGCAACTGTTGAAAGCTAAACATGAACATGTTAGCATTGTCATTGTGAGCATGTTAACAGGCTGATGTTAGCACTTAGCTCAACAGAGCTGGCATAAAATGGAAATACTCAAGTGAAGTCCAAGTACCTTGCATCTGTATTTAAGTACAGTGAGTAAATGTGCTTCATTTAGTTAATTTTTCCACCACTGACTACAGCCAAACAAGCAGAGGAGTATATACATGTACTACAGTATGTGAAACAGGTTTGAAGTCCTTGCATAGCTTTAATGCCTGTGAACATAAAATATCTATGCAGTCTGAATGCAACGAGTCAACAGGTCATTAGATGTACACGTTAAAACAAACACTGTGAGCCGTCAAGACTTGTTCTCCAGCACAAACACACAGCTAAAGTACATTCTGATCATCTCCGTAAGATGAGAAATGAGATATGAGAAACCAAAGCAGCACTTCTAATTAAACAAAGTCAAATGTGTTTGCAGGGGAATCAGATAATGATGCATTTTGTGGGTATCAGATTAAACAGCATGTGCAGGGGTGGGAGACAGTTTCGTTTTAAATCAGCTACTGAGAGCTGGGGAACAAAAGCTGCTCAACTTCTTTTTTAATGATTTTAATGTCTTTGAATGCGAAAAACAGAAGAGTTAAACTTCCATGAACTCACCCACAGTTACCACATACTGTGTTTGCATGAGGCAGGCGTTGAAAATAAGGAGTGCTGTGTTCACTGACTGCTTCGTACAATAAGTTGTTACACAGCGAACACGTTTAGTCATGGGACGCTTAGCAAAGACACACAACAAGCTGCTGGGGAAAACTATAACAGTGACATTATGACTCATTCACGGAAACAGTTTTCCATTGATGTGCTCTTACTGTACTTTCCCACCTTACACTGCAAAATGATACCAAATAAACACATATTAACATACTAAAATACACATTACACGCACACATGTGCCAGAGTGAGGATGTGGAACAAGGAAATGTTCTTGTTGTCAGCAGAGAGCAATTTATGGTGAGATCAAATAAAACTTCACTGATCATTCAGTGTAAACTAGGCCAGTGAAGCAATAACGACTTACACAAGACATAAAAGGATAATCATTGATGAGAATATAGAAATATTCATATAAACATGCACTTTTAACATGTTAAGCAAAAATTTATGAATGCATATAGGTCGGTGTAAACATGCTATATTATGATGTGCAAGGCAACATGGATTAAACATCGGGAGGCAAAAAACGTACATAATGTTTGTTCAGGCCATGTTGCATGCTCCAACAAAGTTTGGACTGTTTTTGGTAGTTGCTTGGCAGAGTTCTTGTCAACACGTAAATATCAACAATCGTGTTTCTCTGCTGCACCTTTTTCTGTGTTAATAGCCAAGCCTGCCAAGGAAACGGCATGATAGTTATTGCACAATCAGCTGGGTGAGGAATTCTAACCAGAAACGGAAACTCAGTGTAATGTGGCGCAGCATGTGCAAAGCAAACAGAAGAGCCTGCTAACCCAACAGCACTGGCATCCCATGGAGACGAAAAAATACACGTTGAAATGATGATCCGAATGTTCGCAAAGCAGGAACGTTTGTAGAAACAGGAAGTCTTTGTCTGCTCAGAACGTGTGTCGTGTGTTAAATTTTCTTTTTTAACGCAAGTGGAATTTATTACACCGTGGGAACTTTTCCACCTCGTTGTTTCTGCTTTGCATCTTTAACTTTGGGGGGACATACCGCCCCCCCAGTAGCTGTTGCTGGTGGATCTTATGGAGGTTAAAGACCAAGAATGTTCACCAGTGATGGAAAATAACTAAATATGCTTGTGAAAGTACTGTACTGAAGTGCAATTTTGAGGTACTTTACTTGGGTATTTCCAATATTTTTAGCTCCTGTTTACTTCCAGTCCACCACAATATACAGGCAAATACCTAACTTTTCCACTACATTTGTTTTATAGCTTTAGTTTCTGTAACCTTACAAGATTTTTACATATAAAACACATGGTCATCAACAAATAATGCATCATTATAGATAACAGTTCACAAGAAAGTATAAAAATACATGAAATTCACCTCAACCAGCTGTGACATTAAAAGGCTACTCATTCTTTAATATGTCAGTATACTATTCCAATACTATAATATATAATAAATAATATGATTATGAAACACTCTGAAAGGGGTCATTTTACCCAGTGATTACCTTTAGGTTTGATACTTAAAGAGGACATTTTGCTGATGAAGATTTGACATCTTGTCATCTGAGCTGCTGCAAGATCTCACAGGCCTTTACCATCAAAATGTTATACATCATCAGACTATAAAACGCCTGGAGAGGCTGTCATTCTTTTCAAGAGTTAGACGAGAAGATAGATATCACTGTTCCGTCTGTAAGCAAACGCGAAGCTACAGTTGGTTAGCTTAGCTTAGTTTAGCTCATAGACTGTTTACAAGGGGAAGCAGCTGGCCTGGCTCAGTCTGAAGGCACCTACCAGCACCTCTAAAGCGGTAATGAAATACATCAAGGTTCATGATTAAAGGACAGATCTTTGCCCGGACCCAACCAAGTTGTTTGTGTGCCAAAACCTAACCGAACAGGTGTGCTGGCCTTACTTACTGAGCATGATTGATTAATGATTGATTTACCGCTTCAAGAAACTTTGGATTTAGACCGATCGTGATTAAAACACCCAGAAAACAGCGGCAGGAAATAACTTCATAGCTTTTATCTCACACAATAAAAGTCAGTGAGCAGGTCAGAAAACGTGAAATTTGACCTCCTGAGAAATATATCAGATGTAAAAAGGTTCCATATCACAAACTGGCTGAGGGCCCAATGAAGCCTGGCTGCTGAAACCTAGTGGCTAACTGTCGCTCAAAGCAACCATGCCCATAATTACGCATAACATCATAATATAATTTCAGTGATTGAGTTGAACAGGGAAGCTGTCATGAACAGGGAAATTGGCTGTAGAGACCAAAACCATTTTTTATACCAAGTTGTAAACATGTTTATTTCTGCTGTAAAATTGAGCATTTTAAATTTTATAACACAGCTATAAATCACTCAGTCTGCTCTTACATGTCAACTCCCTGCAGATAATCATGAAATGTGTCTGCAGCTATCAGTTAAAATATTCTTTGGAAGTGTCCCAGCAGAAACCAGAACCACCGTAAGTCTTTCTGTCCGCAATAAAACAAAGTAATTGGATGTAAAAAAATGTTTTATCTGACATCCATACAGGTGGAGACAAGTTAACATGGTGAAAATGAAATGTCCCACCTTCTAAAGAAAATGTGAGGTTGTTGGAAAGCGATTACACAGTACACAGGAACTAACACCAAACCACATATTTTCAATGTGATTTGCTGCATCAGAGAACATATTTAGCAAGAACTGATTTTTTTTTTTTTTTTTTGGTTTTTGGCCACCCACATTTGGCCAATAAACAGCGGTTTATTCACACATCCAGTAGTTTTCCCCCTTTACAGCCTAATTTTTATGTCCTTTGCATTTTCATAACCAAAGAAAGATGCAGCACATGATACAGCAGCAAGCAGCAAACAATAACTACAGGATCCACAACAATAACAGCACCAACAACGATAACAAGACATCAGCTACGGAGGAGGGGGTCTCATGTCAGCAGCTGTGCAGATGATTCCAGATGCAGTTCGATGGGTAAACATATGCTGCAGGCAGGGAGATCTTAGGTTAGTAGAAACATGCAGACTGGGCAGGTATACTGTGAGCACTGATTATATGTCTATGCTCTTGTGAAACTAGAAAGGATCCTACAGTGTCTCTATGCTAGGTACCTGAGGATGGAGGCAGTCTTCTCCATGCTTAAAAGATGGAGGAAGTCATCTATCCACCTATTCTCTTTTAGCTGTTTTTGGTCTCCACCAACGCCTGAGGGAAACATCTGGCTCTTCAGCTGCTAAATGCTCCACTGTGTTCACCAGCTACTCGCTAACTGTGTCTGTCTGATGTTTGATGCTCAGCAGATAATGTAAAGTGGGTTTTTAGAGCTTTTTTGCACAAATAAATAAGAATAAATAAATAAAAAGCTGCCTATTACAGTGGTGAGAATGGAGTTGCAGCCAGGCAGCTAAAGAGCTGAAAGTGTGTAAAGCTCAGGCGAACCATTTCACATTGTTTTCACATTGCCATGAAACACTGTTACTATAAACATATTTGTTATAACGTAACCTGAGAATAAGAATCCTGCAGGTGAAAAACCTCATATGAAACAGAGTCCTCAGGGCTTTCAACTGTATGGGCTGGACTACTTTGGCTTGACACACTGTTCTGTTCACGCATCGGTAAAATGCCTTCTTGAGGCATGACTCATGAGCTCTCTGCACCTTAACATGATATGCAAATTCTGAGGTGCGTGAAAGGATACCCTCGACTGCAAATATGCGCATGTCAGGACACGACTGTTCCCAGATTTCAGCAGCGGTGAAAGACGTACTCAGATCTTTTATTTAAGTAAAAGTATTGTAGAAATATTCTGTTACAAGTAACTTAACCTGACGGGCCAGATGGTTTGTTACACAGGCTCACGCAGCTGCTGCGCAAGGTAAAGTAGACCTCCTGCATTTACAATCTTCAGTAAAATACAAAAGTATTTGCATCAAAACAGCTCAAAGTAGCTTAATCTATTCTAATCCATTGTGATTTAATTTAGAATTATATTTTGTATAGAATCAAGTCTAGTGTACAAGTACCTCAGAATTGTACTTGTGTAAATGTACAAAGTTACACTGGATTTGAGACAGAGAATGAAAGAGGACGAGAGGGAGACATGGACCTGCATACATTTGCATTTTTTGGCACATCATGTGATACACTCTTGAATTTATTAAAGGTCTCCTCACTTCTTGTGACGCCTCAGCAGTGTGAAAGAAAGTAGAAATGGGTCACAGCATCTGATATCCACAGCCTACTTTCTGCTCCACCACTGGAACACATGCTACAGATATCAACTGCTTTATCTGCTGCACAGCCTTGTTTAAAGGCTGTTTAAAGTCAGCTCCCTATGTTTCTCCACGCCGTCCAGTTCAAAAGGATCTGACCTGACAGTGTTGTGAAGAGCTGCTTATGTGCTGTGCAGTGTCAGAATACAGGAGGATGTCATCTACACCTAAAAAGCAGCTTTTATACAACAGGGATTTGTTAATTGAAAACAATTCACCAGGTTACAGATGTGTGATAATGACTCCTCCTGCTGGACATATGAATCAATGCAACAGTGTTTCATGTTACTCCATGTGTGAGCAAACATTACTTTGTTAGTGTCTGGTTGCTTATTTCTTCTTTAACGCATGGTTTTGTTTGCATGTGCTCATAATAAAAGCAGAAAAGTTAATGACTGTCCAAAACTTCTTTGTCTGCAAGGGAAATATCACATCGAACAAACAGTGTCCCGACAATGCAGAGCAGAGGGAATATTAGAAAACAGAAATGAGCACACACACAAAAGCAAATGAAAAACGATATATACTCCACATAGTATTAGAAATATTCTATACTTATATGTATATTTCTAGTACTGGTCGAAACAATAGTTTAAGTAAAGAATGAGAAAAGTCTGGTGACGTCAGAAACTTCACTACCCAGAATTCAAATGGAACCCGCGCAGCCGCAGTTGGACTCGGTCTCCTGACGCTGATTTTGTTGTCTTAACCCAGTTACTGTAGTGAGCTAATGCTCTGCCTCGGCTGTGAGAACCAGCTCATATATGTTGCAGTTATGTAGCCCATGGAAAAAGGACTTTACCCTGCCGTGACCAGCTAACCTTAGCTCATGTTACAGCCCTCCCTCGTCGTGTGAAACTGCTGCGGCTCCGTTTGTCAACCAGCTAGCTAAGTAGCTAGCTAGCTAGCCACACACGAGCAAGCGAGCTGGTGTGAGTTTGCAATGTGCTGCTGTTTGTTTTCTCTCTCTCTCTCTCGTCTCGGCTAGCTATTTAACTCAGCAGCCGGGCGGCTAACCTTGCTACGGTTGTGAGGTGCGGAGCAGAAAACATACCGCATCCGTTTCCTTATGCTGTTGGTGCTGTCAAGTGTCCAGCTAAGATGTGGCAAAGTGTCGGGCTCACACTGCTGGTCATTGTGGCCACACTTGTCTGTGCGCTGCTCTTCATGCTGTTTGGTGAGTTTAAAGAAAATAACCTCCATAACTTACTTACATAACAAGCTAACTCCCTCAAAGCCATTGTGTAGCTGCTTTAACTGTTGTCATGCTGTGGGAACAATGACGCCGGGATAGCTAGTTAGCTAATAAGAGGCTGCGATAGCTGACAAATTAGCTGAATGATTCGGTGTTAAATTCACTTCGACCATCTCAAAGGAATAGTTCCTTCTTCCCACCTAAACGTCCGACTGCTCCTCTAAAGTCGCTTTGAATGGCAGGTCAGAGTGTACTGAGTGTCTTTGACCGGCAAGTTTCGATTTCAGTAAGGAGTGTCTATTTTTATCGTGCTCAGCGGAGCAGTCTTGCAGATGTCGGGACATCAACACGGTTGTTGTGCTCAGAGCTGCAGGTGCATGTTTACTCAGCCCCAGGCAGCCCCACCACTGAGTGCTCTGCGTCTCCTCCTCCTCTGCTCACACCTGATTAGCTTTAACAGGACACACCTGAGCCACATACAGTAATCAGGTGTAAGTGCCTCAAATGTATCAGCATTACTGGTACGTTCACATTCCAGTGCTAAGCAGCTGAAAGAGAGATACTCTGTGATCTCTGGAAAACATCCCAGTTGTTTTTTTACTGTTTTGTCCTTCTGGATGAAACAATATTCTGGCTGCTACTCAAAAAAAAAGATGTTGGTTGTGAAATGACCCCTCAGGATAAGAAAAACACATGCTTACCTCTGTAATGTTAATACATGAGAGGCACAAAGGCAGACTTGAACATCTCTGTTTTAAGAGCATCTGTACCATCCATGTAAATGCCTATTGTCCCTTCTTTACCCCTCAGGTTGGTATGTAGTCTGGCAGCTCTTCCTGTCCAAGTTCAAGTTCCTGCGTGAACTCGTTGGGGACGCTGGCACCCCGCAGGCCGAAACGCAGCCGTCCGAAACCAAGAGCGAACGTACAGCGAACGCCTCAACACGAAATCGGCCCAGGACTGCACGCCAAAGAGTTGCCTCTCCAGAAAGCACTTCATAGATCGCCCAGACGGCCGCTGTGTATCCTTCACATCTACTTGCGAAACCTCTCCTCACATGGCCGCTCGTCAGCCCTCTACAGACGTCACATGTGACCATCAGAGACATTTCCCACAGACCCTACACTCTCCATTACACAAGGACATTGTGGACACTCAGTAGTCAGCCCTCCTCTTCACCAGGACACTTTAAACTGACCAGGCAGATCTCCTGGTTTCAAAGGGAAAAGCCATTTACGTACATTACTGTCCATTTCTCTGTCTTCTGTTCATGTGTTTGGTTATATACTGTCGTCTACGTGCTGAGCAGTGAGTCTGGGGCTCCACTCATGCCCCTCCTGTTATCCTGCAATAGTGATGGCCAGCGTTAACGAGTGGCCGCGCTGCTTCCTGCCACCTATGTGGAGCATGAAGATGCTCCATCACACAAAGAGATGTGTTCGTGCTTTCACATAAATGTTTTAATCTTGCGTTTTTAACAGAAGTATGTCTTACTTTGAACAAAGTAGACAGATAAATGTTAAAGATGAGCTCGTCTGCATCATTTCAACAACTGAAGATAAACTCTAAACTGAAACAGCGATTTGTACAACTGACAATTTGACTTTCTTTGAAACGTAACAAAGTGCAATGAAAGGAATGTTTATGCTGTCGTTTTGTTGTTTCTTGCACAGTATACTCTTCGTATTATGGACTACCATCTAGTAGATAATGCCCAAAAATCTCCAAGGACCTGTTGGATGGAAGGAAGATGACAAATGACACGGCTTCATTCCAGTTGTGCAAAATGTGACCTTTTTTTCTTGCAACTTCTCCTTCGCCCTTTTTTTTTTATCGATTTATACTTGAAGAGTCAGGAGAAAGTTTCAAGGACTGTTGGTGTTCAGAAGCAGCTCTACACATTATTAGCTGATGTCTAGGAGCAATGAAGCGAGTGGTGAACCCTCTCCCGTTCCCTGTGCCTCTGTCTGTACCAGTGCCTGTCAACAGGACATCCACTGTTTCTTACATGACCTCCTTTTGTATAGCTGAGAGTAGTTTGGTTTCCATTACACAGCAAATCAAAGCTGACCAGGGCCTCGTCAATATTTATGTAATATTCTCCCTCCAGGTAAAACTCATGTAACTCTTGCACCTTTTTATCAAGTGATTTTTTTTTTCTTCAGTGGAGCACTGACTTCAAATAAAAAAAATACCATAAACAGTTTGAGCACTGACCTTTTTGTTTTTGAAGAAAATGTGATTGATCGATCAAGGTACTCATTTGTATCAGCTATAAATTACCAGTGTAATAAATATACAAAACACTCCATAAAGTGCCTCATTCTAAATACAGAGTTGCAAATAACCACCTCTTAGCCATTCAGAGATTCAGATTCAGTAAGATGAATGTCTTTGGGTTGTTGCTAGCTGGATAAAACAAGACATTTGGCTGCAGGAGGATGTGATGGTATTTCAAACTCTTCGAGACTGAGCAGTTAGATTAATAAAATAATCATTGAGGTGTCCCAAACAGCCAATATTCAAACCTCACTGATGGAAAGTAACTGAATATATTTACTCAAGAACTGTACTTGAGTACAATTTTGAAGTACTTGTACTCTACATGAGCATTTTTACTTCCTGCTGCTTTATAGTTCTACGCAACAATTTGAGTCAAGTATTATACATTATTCTACTACCACTACTGTTTATTTGATGACATTAGTTCCTGTTTCCCTGCAGATTTAGATTAATACAAATTATTATGACTAATATCCCACAACTAATCAACTAATAAATCATGATACATTCCTGTAGATTCAGCTGCCTGTCAGTAGTTTAAATTTCCTTCAGCTGCATCATTAGTGATGCTTTCAATTTAATGTGTCAGTAACTATAATCCAGTCACATAATATTATACTGCATAATGACTGCTGCGACTTAAGTGAAAGATGTGGATCAGCCTTCGACTGCTTGGACCTGGTGACGACTTATCTGATGTCAGACATGTTTCTCCAGTCAGACTTTGTGCTGCTGTCTCACCATGAGCAGTATTCAGCATTTTCCCTGACATCCTCGTGCTTGGCCACACGGTGGCAGTGTGGTACCAACAGGAAACCGCATCCTAACAAACTGTCTGACAGCTTAAAGGGAATCTTCACAATTGAGCAAGACAGTACATGTGTTATCTCTTTCCTCTGTAGTCTGCTCAGTATAAATTGATGTGGATAAAGAATAAAATCCTTTCACCTGGATCTTTTTGTTTGAAGATGTGTTACAGCTTAGAACTAGACTGAAAAAACCTGTGTTGGATGAGTGTGCAGACAGAGAAGTCTGCATTGAGCTTTAATGCCCATCAGGAGTGAAGACAAAAGGGGGAAATGTTCCCATAAATGGAAATATTATGATTATTCTGATAATAGTCTGTTTGCTCAGTTTTCACCACGAAGTTTCTCTGGAACAAACAGTGCAGCTGCTTTGTTTGTGAGTGGAATTCACAAACAAAAACAGATGCTCAAACACACAAAATACTAAAAATAAAACAAATACTAACACAAAAACACATGTGCTGACTGCAGTGAACTCTTCCTTCGTGCCCTTCGAGCTCTGCTGGCTGTTTTCACATTGCTGCCATGAATTAATGTCCCAGAACTCAATGCAGTGAATTAATCTACTGTACGTGTAATCTAATTTGAGTCTGTCTAGCTTTAAAAGGCAATTTTAGTCTTTGGCAAGGCTTAACCCATTTCAGCCTCAAGGGTCATTAGCTTCTTCCTAAAGTTCTCAATACAAAGCAAGGATGCAAACATGTCTCACAGGTCTAGAGGGTGAATGCAGATTTATAGTTGGAAGGTTTCAGAGACGGGAGGGTAAAGCAGTAAGTTAAATACACTACTGACACTTTTTAAAGTTCAAATGTATTGAATTTCTCCATAGAGTGTGGCTTTTAGACTTTTCTGTATCAGTCAGCTCTTTTGAAACTCAACAGCTGCAACAATCTCTTACCCTACATCTGCATTTTTACTTAAATTCCACTGCAATTCGGAGGGAAATGTTATACTTTTTGTCCACTGACAGCTGTAGTTACTTTGCCGATTAAGATAATTAAAATCTAATCAACTTATGAATTATGACGTATTATTAAGGACAGAGCAGTATATAAATGAGTTAACTTAGCTGCACCTTTACCAGCTGCAGCATTTAAAGTGATAATTAAATGAATGCATCAGTAATTATAATCCAATAATAAATGTTTTGATGGTGGTACTGCAGTGAAAATGCAGGACTTTTACTTGTGGTATTTCTACACTGTGGTATTGCTACTTTTACTTATGTGAAAGCTCTGAGTACTTCCACCGCTGCAAGAACGTACATGTAATTAAACACATTGAAGAAATATTTAAAGTGCAGTAATTGATGCATTTTACTGTGGTGTGACTCAAATGTTGAGAATCCACTCATCCAGAATATCCTGCATCCATCATCTACTGGAAACAGATGCAGAAAATTAAGAAACCACCCTGACAGTAAATTAACTCTGAGGCAAACCTTCACTTGTAGTTTTATTCATACTAATGATGCCACCTCTTCCTCAGATCTGGCTGACTAGGTTTCTGCCTGCAGCTGGGGCCCTTTTTTTTAAGAAAAGGAGGCCCTGCTGGGCTCAGAAGCTGTAATTTCAGAGCCTGCAAATACTTTACAGGAAATGATTGTGGTAAGCCAAGGAAATGACATAGACTCTCCAGTACTCCCTCTATATATACTGCAAGAGCCACACTTTGCCATTTGCTCCTGCTGCTGGCTGTAGGTATTGCACATTACCTCTCTGATGACCTTTTCACTGTTTGTTCACTCAGCAGACAGGTGAGCAGCTGACTTCTTGATTGCTGCTGCTCTTGTATATCACTGCAAGTTTCCATCTCAGCAGTCCAACACCTGTTTGCTGCTTCTCGGCTCGACCAGACAGTGTCTCATCGGGGAGCGTGGAGACAACTGCTCCAGGGGATTGAACAAAATGCAGCTTCAGCTCTCTGTCTCTGGAGCACCTTGTGTAGTTGTGCAATTGTGGTAAACCAAAGACAGCCATTTATGAGATGTTTGGCACACTGCCCCTGGTGACAGACACACACAGAAGCTTCTGCTGCTGTTCAGAACAGGACCGTGTGCTCTGGCCCGAGTGGATTTATTAGAGCTGCCAGGACTAAAATAACTCATTGATTCACCAATCTCTCCCCAGGTCACAAGCATTAATCAGACAAAAGCTATTTTCTCACTTGTTTGGAGCCACAAGATATCCTGGCATGCCATTATTGCTGCCCTACAAAGGCAAAACAGCAGCTAAAGAAAGAAAGCTATATGAGGTGAAAGCTAGCTGATGAGGCAACCACAGCTAACCTTAGCTAAAGCTAAAAGGAAATGTATTTATTGATTTTTGCTCAGCTCTTATATGTAACTGAAAAATAGCTATTATAATGGACAAACATCTCAGTAATTTGGCTATTCAGCATAACTAAATGAAGTAGGAAAATCAAATCATGATGGAGAAACAATAACTGCCACCTTGGGTTTTGACACCAGTGCAGACTGTGTGTTCTGGCCTGGATGAATTACAGCTGCCAGGATTAAAATAACTCATTGATTTGCCAAAGTCTCCCCAGGTCTCAATTATTTATCAGACAAAAGCTATTTGTCTCACTTGTTTAGGGCACTGAGGTGTATTTAAATGCCATTATAATTGTGGCAAAACAACAGCTAACGAAAGAGAGCTAGCTTTATATCAAGTGAAAGCTAGCTAGTGAGATAGCCATGGCTAGCCTGAGCTAAAGCTAAAACTAAAACTAAATGCACTTACTGATTTTTGCTGAGGTCTTATCTGTAATTGAAAAATAGGAACTTTAATAGACCAGACCAACATCTCAGTAATTTAGATATTCAACATAAATAAATGAGAAACTAGGAAAATCAAATCATGATGGAGAAACAAACACAGCTAATCTCTTGCTAATGCTATCTAGCTCCTTGTAAGACTGTGTGTTCTGGCCTGGATGAATTAAAGCTCCCAGGACTGAAATAACTAATTGATTTTGCCAAACTCTCCCCAGGTCTCAATTATTTATCAGACAAAGGCTATTTTTCTCACTTGTTTAAAGCCCTGAGATGTCCTGAAATGCCATTATAACTGTCCTGTAAGTCAAATTAGCAGCTGAGCTGCTGCAGTAGCATGTCTGTTGACTCTTCGTCATGTCAGGTATCGTGTAAGTTGTATGGAAATTATTTTTGGGACAAAATAGTCACCTCAAATAAAGTGAAGGCAGTAAATCTTTCTATCAGCCGGAGAGCTTTAAACCCTTTTTCTCAACATCACTGCTTCTGTGGTTTGTGCTCTCTGGCTTTGCAAGGCAGATCAGCAGCAAATGTCCAAGGCAGACTTATAAAATGGACCTGACATTGTCTGACGTGCTGTGTCTGTCTGCACTTTGGGTTAAATGGGAGCCCTTTTTAAAGTCATTGCAAATTCCTTTCTCATCTCCCTGGAGAGAACAGAGGGGAATGCAGTGAATAATAAAAACACTTGCTTGTAAGTGCCAGCCTGTGTGAGCTCGGAGGATTTGTAATGAGATTTTCTGATTGGGAGCTCAAGGGGGGGCAGAAGTCTCACTGTGGTCATGAGCATCTCTTCATCACACAGTCCCATCAATCCATCCATAAAGCTCCTTCTCCAGAGGGAGTTCCACTCAGGGCATAATGAAGGAAAGAGGAGCAGGTAAAAATGTGGAATGAAGAGAGGAAGTAAAAACACAAAGGTTGTTTTCACAGGCAGTTACAGGAGCTGTTTAACCTCCAATGTGATGTTCCCGATGGGCTGTTGCAGAAGATGCACCGTCTTATTGTACATTTTATCAATTCACTACACTTTGAACAACAGAAAATGTGTTGAAGCTGATTGGATCGCTCTGAAAAACATGTTTCTCACTGTGGGATTAGAGGGTACAAATAACTCTGATCAGATATGACTTGAAATCCAAAATATCCCTCTGGCGTCCATGAGGATGTGTTTGAGTTTGACGTTGGGTTACCTCAGTCAGATAACGACTAAAGCCTGCAATATTTTACTTGCAAATGTGGCTGTTAATTAACTGCTGAATCACACTTTGCATAAATTGTAAATTCTGTTTCTATCACCCCCAATTTTAAAGACTTTATATGTGAGCATGAAAGTCATTCTTGTTTCTGGAAATGGTAGTTTAACAAAAAAAAAAAAAAAAACTCATTATTATTATTACTATCTTTTGCTGAAACTTGACATGACACAAACACTATGTGTGGATGATGATCATGAAATGCTGTTGAAAGCTCCAGAAAAACAACTTTTACTATAACAAATCTGACACGTCAAAGAAATTAAACAACACCGTCACATGGTTAAGAACAATCCTTTACTTTGTGGAGAGCTCCACACACATATCAACATTAACATGATTTACAGGATTTACTGTCACACCCAGCAGTAAGACACATCAACGACATTCTACATGGAAAAATGGAAAAACAGGACTCATCTCATAAGGTGCTTCATAATATACGATGGGAATGTTATGAAAAACGTCTACGTAATCCTACAGAGACACCAATACTGCATCTACATATATAATCATAACATAATATAAAACAATCTACACAAAAATAGAGCAAATATTTACATAACACACTATTTACAACATCCAAAACAGGCTTAAAGATGAAGAGCAATATATATATATATATATATAATGTAAATATATATATTTATGCTAAATTAATGCACGCATGGAGTCTGTGGTGAAATGAACTGGAGCAACATGGTTGAAAATCACAAACTGGCCAGCTGCAGCAACTGTTCTTTGAACTGCTGTGCGTGGTGTGAGAGATCAGTGACTCTGTCCACCATCTCTTGGATGGCAGCTGTGTTCGGGTAGTTCAGGGCCGCCGTCTTAGTCGCAGCCACAACCGTCTTTAACAAGTCACACAGCACGTTACTGGAGTTCATCACCCTGTTGGCCACCTCAGGAGCAGAGGCCTGCCTGGACAGAGTGTCTCCGATGAAGACCAGTTTGTGGGCGCTGAGGATGACGAACTTGCTATGCGCCACGAAGATGCGAGGAGGCTGCCCGGCGCTGACGCAGGCAAAGAAGGCGTCCACGGCGCTGAGGAGCGTGATGAAGTGCTGCTCACACTGCTCAGAGTAGAAGCCGAGCAGCTGGCGGTCCCGAGCGCACACGTGAGTGGACGGGGAAGAGGAGGAGGAGGAGGAAGAGTCTGAGGTTATGCCCGAGTGTGAGATCCACTGTGTGATGTCATTCTCCACGGGTTTGATCACTTCCTGCTCCAGCTTCTTGAACTGATTGATCTGTGAAGGGTGACATGATTCAGATTAGTTTCTGACCTTGCTTGCGAACATGCACCTTGTCCTTGTGATTTTACAGAGATAATCTTATCAGATCCAGCTCTGTGAGATTAAAATTCTGCTCCAGACAAAAACAGAAATCCGCTTCCAGCTCGATCTGCACAGAGCAGTCAATTAATCGATTAAACAAAAGACTGTTTCAGTCACTTTTCAAGCAAAAATGCCAAATATTTGCTGCTTGTTTTTATCATAAGTAATGATAAATGAAGTATGTGTTTGGTTTCAGGACATCACTTTGGACTGTGGGAAGTTATAATGGGTGTTTTTCACCACTTTATGACGTTTCATTGACTGAAATGAACCTATGAGACCCAAAACATCAACCGCTGTGTGCATCTGATGGCGTGCTATGAATGTACGAATATTTCTGAGTGATGATAGAGACCTCTGCAGAGGTACCAATGCTAACAGCTTCTTGTCTCACCTGCTCCTGGCCCAGCTGGACTTGACTCTGCTTGATAATGTTTTCTTTGTCCAGCAGCTCCTTCTGCTGACGTTCAAAGTCATCTTTGCCCTGCGGACGAAGACAAGCAGGTGAGAAGAGGCATTAAAGGGCCTCAGGTTTGACCTTTTATATATCTACAAGGAATGAGAGTAGGTTCCTCAAAATCGTCAAAAAACAGAAGGATTGAGGACATTTGTTATGTCAAATCTTCAATTTAGTGGCTGAACTGTATATCACCTGTATATAATTGTTGACTGGACAGTTGTTTCTGATCATTAAAACCTATTTATGTATTCAAAGTTTTCTTATTCATTCATGTTTTCTCAGTCTGAGGATTTACCTGCAGGTGTACATAATCGTAGTCCTCCATCCAGCTCTTCACACACTTCTCACTGTTGTTCATGTTGTCTTTGTCTTGGCTGGAGGGCACGGGGAACGGCTTGGTCTTGCCTCCGTAGTTGTCGTTATCAGAGGAGGGGGAGGTGAGCGGGTGGATCATGTTCTCGTCAGGTGTGCTCCCGATTGAGAAAGACCCGTCCATGTGCGTCCGCCTGAACAGCAGCTCAGCATTGCTGCCTATCGTGGAGGCCAGCTGCTTGGCGTCATCGGGAACAGTCCTGGAGACCATGACGAAGCGATCCAGGTCGTCGCTCTTGTTGTGGTGCTTGGCAGAGGATGCAAGGGCGTTCAGAGCCCAGCTGCAGTTCTCCAGGACTTGGTAGATCTGCAGGAGGATCTGTTGCGAATCCTCCAGGCGTCCCAGCTGCCTCCTCAGCTTACTGTGCAGGCTGGAGTCTGACAGAGCTGTGGCGTTAGCCGCGGCCCCTCTACCGAACACAACAAAGTCCCCCAGAGCAGCCCGGACCCTGTCCAGCACTGTGCGGACATCGTTAGCGTGACGCTCCATGAAGGGAAAAGTCCTCCAGTGAGGGGAAGCTGCCATTGAATGTAAAGCCCCGACTGAGGCATCCACAGCCTGCTGTAGGCGGTACAACCTCTGGACAGCAGCGTCCACATCCAGAGCGAGGCGGCCCTCAGAGCTGGAGCCCGTGGAGGACGAGGAGGTTGACATGCTGCTGCGTGTGCTCCCGGTGCTGGAGAACGACAGACGGTTCACACCGTCTGTAACGTCCGCTACTGCGCGAGCATCCTGAGCGGGGATGTCGTAGATACCTTTGCTTCCGTCTCTGTCGGCGGCCAAGGTTCTGTGCTGTGTGTGCTGGGAGGGCTGCATGCCGCGGGGGATGTCATATACGTCCCTCTGAGACCCCGCCCCTGAATGAAGGGTGGGTGGAGGCACATCGTAAATGCCTTCGTTGCCGTTGGTGTTTGGGTGTTGGTGATGGACAGGAGGCTCCACGCTGGGGGGGAAATCATAATGCGACTGGGGGCTCTGAGTGGGCTTGGTGAGGACAGGAGGCGGCACGTCGTAGATGCCTTCCTGTTTGTGTTTGAGGGGCTGTGGGAAGTCGTAGTTTCCCTCCTGGACGGTGGGGTTGGTCCTGCAGGGGGGCACCGAGTAGACCTGCAGACAGAGACAATCAGACATGAATTAAACATCACATTGCACACAAAGAACTTTGTCTTCTGTCCTTCAATGAATAAAATCACACACACAAGAGGTTCCTTTTCTAAAACACAACAGTTTCTGATCATCATTCATCCAAACAAACTCATCAGAAACGAAGGATGTTTCACTAAAAGGAATGGACCTTCAATGATCATGTGACGAAAACATGTAATGGATGTCACCATCACCATGAAACACCTCTGTTTCTATAGCTAAAAGCACCTGAATATGGTTCATTTCTGCTTATATCAGGCTCTCCACTGTGGCTGTTGGCAAACATCAACAGAACATCCTAAATAAGGAACATGATGTACTTTAATAACCAGGTTACCCACAGAAAATCAGCCTACACGGGTTAGTGAGGAATGCGTTTTAAATACACTGTAGTAATTTGGTTACTGCAAATTCGTGTACACATGCAGCGGGTCAGTCATCAGATTTCTCACCAGCCCCCAGCCTTATTTTGGGACCATAGCCTTCTTATTTTAACCGTAGGAGAGACCGAAGCCACAGAGGGCCGAGCATTTCATCGCACTGTGTCTGAATCAAATGTTCAGTGGTGAAAACTGACTTATTTAGATTTATAGAGGCTACGTTTTAGTTTAGAGGTTTCAGGTTTAGTCTGGGCTGAATTATTTTAAATACAAGGGCCGATTAGAAACCAGGGCTGTCAAGGGGAAACACATACTTCTCATCATGTGACATTTAAGAAATGATTTTACTGGAAAGAGTTGACTGTAACCCGGCTAGGTGTGAATGTTAAGGCACTGAAAGCCAGCGGGTTTTCACAGTACAGTTTGTACAGTCGTACTGCAGTTCGTGATGGAGGAAGTGAAAGACCTTCTGGCTTGTGCAGATACTAGATTTGAAACCTCAGAGCTTCTTCCTCTACTGCAGAGTCAAGAGCACAACAAAGCCCGAACCTCCCACTAACTTGACAGGGCAGAGTGTGTGTTCTGACGTACATGCCACAGAGCATGATGGGAGCGCAGCGGGGTGAATAAAACGCTGGCCTGTAAGAGATTTCCATCAGCCTTGAAATGCACTCTTTACAGCTAGACAGGCCTGCCCAAACTGTAATTAGGAACGACGCAAATAACAGGTCCCAGCATATTTCAGGTTATTACAAACAAACTGATGGCGCTCTGCCTGGTCGGGTCTGGAAGTCTGGTGAAATCTTAGAGGGTCTGGAAAGACAGGAGTTATGTCCTCGGCTTTTTTTTTATTTCCCCTGCTGGAGAGTTCAGATGCAGAACCATACTCATGGAGTTTTGGTTAAAGTCCTCTGGCAGGCGAAGGTTTCATTTAGCTCAGCCGCAAGAATGCCTTAAATATGACATTTGACGTACTATTCATTTATTACAGACAATTAAGAGAAATACTAGGAACTGTATCAATAAACATAAAATAACATTTTCTGGTCATAAGCAGATACCACTTCCTTCATTTTCTTTATATGCCTGAAATAAATGGAGTGTCTGACTGATGTGCCCTTTCATTGTGGTAGAAGATGGAGTAGTTGTTGAAATGTTCTCTTACCCCTTGTGAAGAGGGAGGTATGTCATAAACGCCTTGTGTCCTGAGGTCCATTTGAGACGGGGGAACATCGTAGACTCCTTGGTTCCTGGCAGCACTGTGCTGACCGGGGAACATCTGACCAGGTGGGATATCGTACACCTGAAACATGAAGCAAAGAAAGAAAACCTATTGTTACGAGTCTGAGTTTGGATTTTAAATAATTAAAGGAAATTGCAGCCTTTTATTTTGTAGGAGCTCCACTTGATTTCCTTTAAATAACACCAAAACTGGCTTATTCAGTGGGTGAAACTAACATCACAGCAGTACTGAAGGGTTTATCAAGACAAGATGACAGGACAAAGTTTAAACTGTCACGGATCTTTTCTGAGAAATTAAGGTCACTGCAGAGAACAGGAAATGTGGTCGATTCAAATACGGAACATACTGACGATCAAAGAAACAGCATTCTCATTGTGACAGATAAAGACCGCCTACTGTACAGCATTTGTCTCACATTTCTGTTTGTTTGAATGATTTATTTCAAGTGCTAAACAGCAGCGGATTAGACCAAAAGGTGCACAAGTGATATTTTCCTAATTTTTATCACCAAAACTTTCACTGATCTGATCAAAAACAGCAAAGTGTGTTTGAATGCTGTACAGTTTGTACACTTTTTGTCCTTTCTGGGTGTGTTTTTCCTTTTGTTCAAAGCAGCCGTTGCCTTCTCATTTCTGTTTTGTAGGAATATCATTTGGGTTATTTCTGAAACCCATGAAACACGTCTGAGTTGCGTAATCCACCACAGTGAACCCCAAATCCACACTGTGACCAAAATGAACACAGGCTTAATGTAGACTGTGATGGATTATATGACTTTTTTATTCGACTAACTGATTTTTTTAATATGTGGATATTAATGGAAGTAGTAGAGTAGTAGAAAATTCAGGCAAAATGCCACTTAAATCCCTTTGAAATCAGTCATAATGTACACTGTGGTATACTTTATTGTTGGATTTTTAAGCAGACAGAATCAGCCATAGTGGTGAACTGTACATGCTGTGGGAACATGAGACACCTACCCCCTGTGATCTACTGGGTGGGACATCATAGAGGTCCTGCTGGTTGTGCTGGCCTGGGCTGTAGGTGTAAGACTGTCCCACTCTGGTCGGGGTCACCACCTGTCCAATCACAGCGGGAGGAGAGACAAACAATCAGAGCTGCTGTCTAAAAAACGACACCCGGGGCACAGCAGTGTTCAAGACAAACACAAATTACAAACACACTCTAAGATCTCTACATCTGTCCCCGTTCTTCATTGTTTTGAACGGTTTCATTCCCAGTCCCCGAGTGACCCAGGGAAAATAAGTGATTACAGTTGAGGCAGATATGTTCTGACAACAGAGGCGGACCAACATCCTCCCTGTTTCAGGCTATTTGTGAAGGACCCAGGAAACCAAGAGATAAACAGAAACCTGGAGCTACAAAGTCTCTGTTGAGTCGGTTGCTTTAGAGACATCTGGTTCGAGTCTGACCTGGGACCGTTTCCTGTCAGCTCTATACCAGGAATACTTTAACTGGCTGTATACAATTATTTTCATTACTTGTTTTGTAAATAAAATGTCAGAAAATAATAAAAAATACCCATCACAATTTCTAAGAGCCCAAGGTGATGCTAAAAATATTCATTTCCAGTGATATAAAACAGAATAAAGCAGAATTGGAATGGGGCCACAAGCAGAAAAAGACAAAAATGTCTTGGTGTGTTTTATTCTTTGTGATAAAACCATTGAGTAATGGTTTTATCACACAGTAATATCAGTTACACAGCAGCAATATCTATCAACAGTTTCCTAACTTAAGCTAGCTAACATTACCTTGTGTTAGCTAACAGTTGTACCAGACAATGAAAAGCTGTACAGTATCCACAAAACCCCTGAGTTTATGTAATTAAGCAAGGTTGTGTTTAATTGTTATGAATTAAGCCTTTTTTTCTTTTAAATTTTACATAATCTCATTTAAAAGGCTTAAAAAGTTAAATATTGAGAGCAAGAGGAAAGAAGTTTAGCAAACTAGCTGACATTAGCCCACAACAGCTAGCAGTCATTCCAATCAAATTCAGGCTGTAGCAGCGAAAAACTCTGAGAGTAGATTCTTTTAAGATTTACATAGTCTCTCCTTAGAGGGCATAAAAGCTGAAATGCTAAGAGCAAAAGAGTTGTAGCTAGAGCTAGCTAACGTTAGCCCACATTAGCTAATGGTCATAACAAAGTAAGGTTGCAGTAGCAAAACCTCTGAGTGTAGTGAAGGGTGTGTTGTATTGCTAAGTAATTAATCTTTCAGTTAGTATGAAGAAGATTGTGTTTTTAACCTAAAAACTGAAATATTAAGAGCAAGAGAAAACAGAGTACAAACCTAAAAGCTGCTGAGCTATATTTCAACTTATGGCTCTACTGGGAAACAGTTCAACTAATAAAAACTAGCCTCAGAATGAGTTTTATCGTAGCACTGGCCGCACCGTGAGTTTCCCAGACATCTCACAACCTGGAGAAGTAATCACTGAGTCATCTGTATTGATGAACAACCTTGTTATAAACAGACATTTTTTGCTGTACAATTTAATACATCTTTAAAATATTTTACACTACGGTGCAGACAGGGGAGCCGACAGAATAATGGTGTGGTTCCTATTGGAAAAAAACACAAGCACACACAGCTGGTTTCACCTACGCCTGTGACATTTTTGCCCCTGTTAATTTTTTATCACTTTTTCCCTCCTCTTTTCCCATCAGTGCTAATCATTCCCTCCACACCTCCTAATCCCAGAGTTTCCGTCCCCCTCCCCCCGCCGTCGTCACCCTAAAAGCAGAGCTGCAGACCTCCTTGCTGCGTCAGACAGACAGAGGAATGCTGGGAATGTCCTTCCCTGAGCCCAGTAGTCCTCTTCTGCCCCCACACACCAGTATCGCCACACTGGAGCGAGCAGGGTTCATTAACAGGGCTCGAAAATAGGAACCATACGCATGGCTTCCTGGCAGAGGGGAAAGTCTCCTGGGACATATAAGACTTTAGCCACACCATATACTCATGAGTCGCTGTATAGCCGAGTTAATATCCTAACACCATCTCTCGTGCTGTGGAGACATTTATCGGAGCGTGAGCAGTAGGAGCTTTAACCTCGGCCAACTCAGAATGGGATTAATGTTTCTGAGGAAGCAGCATAGATGGAGAGGAGGAGGAGGAGGGGGGGCTGGTTTGTAAAAGAGATTTATGAAAAAGGGTAACAGAGGTGGAAGAGGGGGGAAAGCGAGAGGAACGGAAAATGAGAGTTCGTCGCCTAGTATGGAAAGGAATGCCATTCATCTGAGCCAGAGTCTGACTAACAGTAGTCCATATGGTTCTCATAAGTCCAATCTGAACAAGCCCGTGGTGATTTAAGGTGTTCATTGTTGGCATTCCTGTCCGTGCATACATCATCCCAACAGGGCCTGTGGGGTCAGAGCTGAAACATACACCGAGGGCTTTAAACACATCAGACTGGGCTCTGAAATAAACCAGCAAAGGAATAAATAGAATCGCTGCTCTGGGCTCTTGTCACGCACTGTCGCTCGCACACTTCAGGCTGTTAAAACTAAAAGATGTTCAAGCTACCTTATGGTACATATGCAGCTCAGTGATGGAAACCATGCTACTGTCACTTGTTTGTGGCTGTACTGCATCTGGCTGTACAGCACTATGAAAATGTTCATCATTGGGGAGTTTATATACTATGATTCACATGATCCAGATCAGGGGTTTTCAGTCTGATATTGTGGGCTCCCCCAAGACAAAACTGAGCATGGTATGAAAACCCCCAAAATATGGGACTTTTGGGGGATTTTTTAAGCCTGTATTTGTTTAAATTTTGGCAAATTGTCACCATTAAAAGTTTGCCGAATTGGCTGTCACCAGTTCCTGTTTGCGATGTAACTACAGATGTACAAAAAGCTACCACTGGATCACATTAATACTGCAGAAAACTTAAAAACATGATGATTCTCAGGGCAAGTTCTGGAGTTAGGATAGTCTTTTCTCTATGCAGATTTATGGAAGTTTATTTCCAGACAATGATATCTCTATATCTCTAAAAACTAGCAGTATCATGTCTGTGTTTTCTGATTTGAGTTATGACTCAGTGCCTTAATTGCCTCCATGTCACACCTCAGTGTCAATCTAAGGTTCACACCTTAGTTTTTTTTTATCAAGGCTTGAGAGCTGCATTGCTCCTACATGTTTCATTGTTTCCAAATAAAAATGTGTTAGTATTAAAAAAAAGGCAGAACATATAGCAGATAGGGAGCTAGTCTTTCACTACATAACGACAGATTGATGCCTACTGAAAGGTCACTTTAGCCCGGCTGCTGTCCCTGCGGGTTGAGCCTGTGTGCTGACGATAAGGGGATGCCTGGACTCAGCTGCCACATGCAGATGGCGGAGAGTTGTCTGTCAAAGACTTCGCTGACCTTTTCCACAGGTACATGTCATTGCTTTGAGTAGGACTGGTCCCATCAGTGGCTCCTCTCGGCCACAGCCAGATGCACACTGCTCATTTATTTCTCATCTCCGCCCTCTGTTTACCCAGCAGGCTGTTGCTCCGAGGCTGCTCGGCGCTGCTATAATTTCTGGCGGGTAAATATTTACCGCGTCCAATGAGGTTGGCACTTGCGTGGCGGCGGCGGGGGCCCTTTCAGAGAACGATGACATCATGAATAGCCGGAACGACTGAGCAAACATTTGTTCCCACTCAGGTGATAAGGTCTTAGGATTCCTTTATGCAGGAGGCAGAGCAAACTGAGTGACTAAAGAGGGATCACGTTTAAAGTAGTGCCCTGAGGAGCCAAATAGATGTCTTGTTAACGCTCCTACGTGTCGTGATGAGTGACTCACAGCTCTTTCTGCAATGCTGTGTTTACTTAGCATCCTGGCAGGCTCAGGTTCTGGCAGGTACGATTTTTCAGCTTTACTTCACAGTGATTTGAGAGGTGTCGTCATAACGTCAACAACTACCTCATCAGCTTGTTGTAAGCCATCTCAGATTTATGTGCTGATGAGCAGTGCGTCGCGTTGAAAACATTTAGCGTGTGTTGTAGAGCTTAACGATAATAATGAATTATTGTGTGTCATCTTTCAGCAGAATCATATTGTGTCAAACTTCCAGAAACTTGAGGTCCACTCCAACACTGGTTTTAAAATCAGGGGTAAAAACTTTTCTGTTTGGGAAATTTGGGAGAACTGCACTGTAACTGTCTCGCCATATAAATGACTGCTGTCTGATGAATAATTGGTCAAAATTAATTAAAATCTAACAAAGTTTGCTACTGAAGCTTCTGTTTTACACATATGAAGACTTTGGTCTCATGCAGTGCAGAGCAGTGGATACTGCACATAGCTGTGACATGCATTTGCCATATCAAAATAATAAAATAGGATGACAGATGAGTATATATGAGTGGGGAAACAGCAACAGCAGATGCTTCCACTCAGGACACAAGCTGCAACATGTTGTATTATGACAATCACATGCGGTGGCCTGTGCACCACCATCATTAAAACACTAAATAAGGGAAAATATTTTGGGACAATGGTGCTCATCCCTCTAGTAGAGTTCAGACACTCACTGAAACACTTTATGTTGATTCCCCTTTCACCCATGTGTCTGCAGGAAATACCCTTATTTATATCAAAATGTTGTCAACCCAGCCCTCGCATGGCTCAGTTCTGCACAACTTCCTGTGGGTGAGTTATGGCACGATTTCACAGGAAATCATCATTTCACACCTTTTCATTGGTTATGTACACACACGCACAACTGCTTCCTCCCCCGGCTAATGGCCCGCTGACACAAATCAACAACCCTAACGAGGCTTTTCAAAGATGTCCACAATGACGTTGCCATCAAAGTGGCACTCTATTGAATTTCATGCCTCTGTGCCCTTACTCACACCTCCTCATCTCCTTTCTTAACCATCTACCTAGATGCTGACAAAGGCGACCTCCCCCGCCACCTACTTTTAGCTCTGTCAGCACGGTGCATGTAAGTTCACCTTTTAATGAGCGTCAAAGACAATTAAATCTGCACCACAAGCTGTGGCAATCAACCCTACTATCACTCACATATTAGGTAAGAGTGGTATTTTGTATATGACTGCATCTCCAAAATGTAGGGTGTGTTTCTGCTCTGTAGTAACCTGCC
The DNA here is from genome assembly GCA_037975065.1 of Chaetodon trifasciatus. NCBI lineage: Eukaryota > Metazoa > Chordata > Actinopteri > Chaetodontiformes > Chaetodontidae > Chaetodon > Chaetodon trifasciatus. The sequence goes on from JBBMOE010000015.1 coordinate 11,115,584, forward strand.
CTGTTCTGCTTTGCTGAATCACAGTACAAAGACGTCTCTTGCAGTGTTGCGGTCCATTTTCCTCGCTGCTCAGAACTGCTCGATAATGTTCCCCTCAGCCACTCGGAGCTGCACCAGCCTATTAAAGTGCCAAACTAATTAATGCAGGTAATTAACTCGTGAATCCTGTGAGGCTTTCAGCCGTCTCCATAACACGTCCAAGTGGCTAAACCCAAACAGACAGCAGGCTTAATGAGGAGCATTAAAAGAGAACACACTGATTTTAGCACTAATAAGGATCATCCTTCATCCTCTCTGATCAAAGCGGCTCCTTAATCTGGTGGCACGATTATCTGAAGAGAAGTAATGTTAAAAGATGTGTCTGACATTCAGTGTTTATTTTCGAGGAAGACAATGTCATGAGACAGTCCTCATGAGACAGAAAAAAAGAGGATAATGTGGAATGTCTTGAATGACCCTTCAGCGTAAATCTTATGAGGGAACAACAGTGTACAGCCATGCTGGCAGCTCTGGGAGACTCAACTTTAGCACAACAATACTTTGAACTAATGCTATCGTGCTCACGGTGACAACACTTAGATCCTGATATTTAGCTGGTATGATGTTTACAATGTTTAGTTTAGCACGTTAGCATGCTAACATTTGGTAATTAGCAATAAACACAAAGTACAGGGGGGCTGATGGGAATGTCATTAGTTTTGAAGGTATTTGGTCTTAAACTAAAGTGTTGGACTGATTTCAAATTTGACCTGATGATGGTGCTGGATGAAAACTCAGTTCATCCTGAGGAGGGTGTGAATGCCTGAACCAATTTAATGGCGATCCACCCAATAGCTGCAGAGACATTTCACCCAAAATCATAAATGTGAACCTCATGGATGCACTCGAGGAAAGGTCAGGGGATCAACAAAGTCATTCTCTGTGCACCATAAATGTTTGCACAAAATTTCATACCAAATAAGTCCACGGTTGATGAGATATTGCCGTCTGGACCAAAATGGTGGACTGACCAAGCAACAGGCTGATAGTGCCGTCCATAGAGCTGCTAGTGTGGCTACAGATGCCAAAAAAAGCTTTAAAATGTGAATATTTCTTGGTTTTCTTTGTCTTCTATTACATGACACTGAATCTCTCTGGGTCTTGGACAGCTGGTTGGATAAAAAAAAGGCAATTTGAATGTCAACTTTGGTTTTGGTAATTACCATCTCTGAAGCCATGCTGCTAAAATGTTAACTTTCAGCAAAGCGTTTCCCGTCAACTAACCTCCCACTTCTGCTCATTTATCACATTCTCTGCTTTAGACTTTCAAGGGGAGAAAGTCCTCTCAGTATGCACACCGCAGAGCAGATTACTTTTGGTACAACTGATTTATGACCTTGCCCCCTCGGTCAAACCTCATGGGCTAGCGATTTATCACAACTGCGACAATGGCGAGCAGACAAGCGTCTGAAGGAGCTGGCTTGCTCCAGGAAGAAATAACTCACTTATCTGGTGCTGGGATTGTCGTGCGCATGATTAGGCAGAGAAAATATGGCAGAGGCAAACAAACAAGCCATTCATTACACATAACCTAGTTACTTCCAAAAAGAGGACTTTTCTCAAGGTAGATGGCACACCCTCAGAGCCCATAAACGGCTATCAGAGCACTTCCCTGTGTTGTGTGGGAGTTTATTAATCCTTTTGTGGCACCCCATACCTCCCAATGAGCAGATTGGATCTACGGATATGACACAGTGAATGGAGGAAATGCCCATACAAGGAGCAGACCTCATGAGCCAGGAAGTGAGGAATGAAAAGGCCGTCTGGTAGGAGTAGATAAGAAGCTCGGCGGAGATCTTTGAACTCTGAACCCAACCCATCTTTGAACACCGTGACCTCAGCGCCTGAGCCAGAGGGGGAAGCACAGAGGAAACGGGAACACTGGGGAGAAACTGGTGCAGTCAAACAGACACACCTTTCAGAGCTGGAGAAGAAAGAGAAAATCAAGAGCAGCAGACTGAGATGAGACTCTGAGAGCAGAGTGATAAAAGGCAGTACAAGGCCTCCATGTGAGGTGCCTCTTTGTGTGGCTGAGAGCTCCAGGCATCTGTCCCACACGGTCCCAGCTTGGAGGCCTTGGGGGGGGGGGGGGGGGGTTAGCTCAGCCTCTCAAGAGGGTCATCCAAGGACAAGGCCGCAGCATCAAACCAAACAACCAGAGAGGCCGAGTGCGCCAGACCTCAGTGTGCCTTTATATACCAGAACCCCACACCACATGAAGAGAAAATAACCAGTCGCCAATCTGGATTTGCACCGCGGGGTTGGCATGAAAACCAGAGGAGGCATTCTGGAGGATATGTGCAGACGAGACACGACTGTACACACACATGAAGGACGTGCAGGAACCTTTCTCCGCGGGAGGCTTAGGGGTAATATGAGAGGGGATTATCAGTCGAGGAAGCTTGCATCAGTCCCCATAATCATTTGGGAAGCAAGCGTGTGTCTGTGTTTGCGCTCACATCCACGTTTGCACTTGACAACAGGAAAATGGCTGTTTTCCCTTCAGCCCTGCCACCTCTTAGCACATCGCACCGCATGCAGCATGAGTCAACGCTCGGAGCCTGTCATCAATACTGCTCCACAAAGACAAGCAGTAGTAAACAGGGCTGAGTGTGGTGTTTTGAAGAGCAAAGGTCAGGGTTTGGATTTCACATCAACAGAAATTATCTCCACAAACACGATGACGCAGTAAACTGTGCTCACAGGGTTTCAAAGTGGAAGGAGTTGCTGGTTCTGTGGCCACTTTAAAGTTGGATAATTCTAACTTTACCATAGGTTTATATTATGGCTGTCAGTCTGAATTGTTTGAGCTTTGAGATATCTTTTGTCCATCAGTTTGGGAAAACGAATGGATCTAAATACTGAATCTTAGCCACTGTTGCTACGGAGAAGATGCAACAACAAATTGCAAGTGCTTTGTCAACACCACACCTACAGCTGTAAGCCTGGGAGGGGATAGGATGTTTTGAGGTCAGCTTGACTTAGAAAATAGTTTTGGATTATCCATAAGTGAGTTTTTTTATGAAAGAGGTTGAAAGAGTCAAATTTGCCATTCTGAGTTGGAAAATGTAAAGTCTGCCTGTTGACCTGTTGAAGTTAAGATGAAATATTTTACTTTGAAAAGACACAACCTAAACAACATCTTGACAAAAAAATCAAGGGGACATTTCAACCCTGGATGCCCAAAATAACTCCTTCAGCTTCCACTCTACGGACCAGAAGCCCTTTTTTGAAACACTTCTTTGCAGTTTTCACTACAGATTTTGCTGTTTGGCTTTCACAGGCCAGACTGTGGCCACAGAGACCAACGGTGCTCCTGTCCAACAGTCAGACGTCACTGGAAAACAACAGAGCCTTGTCTGGACTCCTGCAATACACTGACACACAGACGAAAGTCCAACACACAGTCAAAATCTCTCTATTTAATAGACAGGAACAACCACTCGAAAATTGCACCACTTTGATAACCACAGATTGGAGGGAAAGTTAAACGTCCAAGACTTAATTTAATCTCTCCAATAACATGATTACAGCACAAAAAACACTCTCATTAGAAGCGCATTTAATTTTCCATGTTATCGCAGAAGCCTTTTTAATACCAGTGCAGCCTTGAGGCCTGTTAGTAGGAAACAGAGGTGTTGGTAGACAGAGCTGCTATGTGCAGGTTGATTGACAGGTCTCTCCTCTCAGCCCCCTGGCTCCAACTGACTTTATCAGACAGTGAATCACACAAAGTCCCCTAAGCCTTCGGCGCCTGCTGCCTATTTACCTACTAAAATGCACACCTTAGCTCATTTCTATGATAGCTGGAGATGATTTGTTGGAAAAAACACCCTTAGGATCTCAAAAGCTCATCCAGCATGTAATTACTATCCGTCTCCTGGAGGGATGATCTGGTCTGAGGTGCTAGAACTAGTTAAACGGTTGAATAAACAGGAAAATTCTTCCTTCCTGTTTAATCACACACTTGCCAATGACTTCCAGTCATACTGAAGGATCACTGTGCTCACCCTTGTTTAATTGGTACGCACCAAGACTAAATAACTTTTGCTGAAAAGCAGCTGCTGGTGCCACAAATGGCAATTACTGTGTGTTACAGTGGCAGAAATAGAAAGAGTCAGTGTCAGCAAACTAGCTCAGTGTCAGTATAAAGCTATTTCTAGTTTAATTATGCTAACATCAGCTACAAGTGGCTGGAATGGCCTTGTCACTTATGGTAGCTAATGTTAGCTTATGTGAGCGAATGTTAGCTTGTTAACATCCAGTTGGTTGCTTTGATGTTAACACATCAGCTAACAAATGAAATGACCAGTTACTTATGGCAGCTTAAGTTAGCTGAAAGTTAGCTAATGTTTGCTAACATTAGGCAACATCCAATCACTTTTGGTAACATTAGCTAACATAACATCTAACATTATCCACCATAAACAGATGTAATCACCAGTCACTTTTGGTAACATTAGCTAACATAACATCTAACATTATCCACCATAAACAAATGTAATCACCAGTCACTTTTGGTAGCTGTTGGCTTGAAGTTAGCTAATGTTTGCAAACACAGTCACTTATTTTAGTTAATAATAGCCAACATCGCCTGACATCACTTACCACAAGCATGTAATGTTAACTGATGTGTGCTGTCTTGCTTTAAAGCAGCTGAATCAGCTTCATGCACTCTGGTTCACAAACAAAGAGGAGTTTGATTTCACTGCTTTAAATGATATACCATCCAGCCAATAAAACAACATATATGGTGGACTGAATATATGGCTATACAGTAAAGGACCATGCCAGGTGTAATGGGTTTGCCAGTGACCCCGTGTACAGCATCAAAAAACCTACTTTCAGGCAGCTGGGCTCCACCAAAATCCAAAAAACAGCTCTGTGCTGTTTGCTTTTCCACAAGTCCTTCCCTATTCACTGCCCTTCTGTGGCTTAGACTGGCTCTGCTACACACAGTGTGCCAATGTACAAGAAAAGCCAAATGGGAGCCATGCACAAAAACACTACCCTGCTCTGTGGTGAGCACCAGGCCCGGCACACCCTGTGCACATTTCACATCGCAGACCCACAATCCCTCCTGCTTTCTGTGTGTGCAATCACACTGATGAGAGTCGTGGCAGCCTGGCAGGATAACAGGTCAGGGTGTAAATGTGTAAATGTCTTATGACACCTAATACCCACAATCCCCAGCAAATGCCATACACACTAAATGATAATATTTATATCCACTCTGATCTTGAAGAACTGTCTCCAGAGGTCAGCAAACTTTTTATCATTGTAACATGAATATTTTTGGGTTCTGTACTGTTGTTTGGACAAAGCAAGCAATTTTAAAATGTCATTGCGGGCTGTAGTGACTTGTGATGGGCCTTTTCCAGTTCTGTTTTTACACTTTATTGACGAATTAAGTGCCATAAAGAGCCAATAGTCCACAGGTGTTCCTAGTGACCAATCACCTCGGTTGGTGGTTTCACTGATGAGTTCCTCCCCTCTACTTGAAGGAAAGCTAATCAGTGAAATCAGCTGGTCCAGCCTTGTTGGCTCTTCATGGTGCATGATTGGATTAAATGACTAATCAAAAAAACTAATTAATTCACTGATAATGAAAATAGGCATTAGCTGCAGCTCTGGAAGCCAGAGTCTCATTTCTTGCTCCCTGTCCATCTCACCTTGCTGGGAGTGTTATCAGCAGCCAGAGTGCTCCTCGGTGGGACTTGGTAGATGTCTTGTGCAGGAGGGACCTGGTAGATGCTCTGCTGACTCTGCTGCTGTGGACTCTGGAGGGACGGCGGCACCTGGTAGATGCCCTGAGCCCCTGAGCCAGGCTTCTGCTGATAGGCCGAGCTCTGAGGAGAGGACTGGGCGGCCGCAGTGGCGGTAGGGGACTGGGCCTCGAACATGGGTCCAATCAGCAGCTTCAGACGGTTGCCGGGGGCGATGCCTTGGCGGCCATGCAGGGAGCAGAGCCACCAGCCTTCCAGGCCTCCTGTGTTCTGCTCAATGACGGTCAGGATGTCCCCTTTACGGAAGGCCAGCTCCTCTGGGGACTCCGGCACATTGTCGTACAACGCTTTGGCCATCAGGTTCTGCACAAAGAGAGAGGAGCCATTCTTTAGACAAAGTTCTTTGCCACCACTCCCTCCACTTTATATACGAAGCTATAGCCAGCAGCCAGTTAGCTTAGCTTCGCACAATGAAATGACCAGTCAAGAAATAGTTTGTATTTTAACACAGTATTCCCAACCAACTGTCCCTTTAAAACACTAGACTTACGATAATTTACAAAACTTCTATGGCAGTTTGTAAAACGCTTTGATGAATGACATGCTGGTGAACTTCGTTCTGCACTTCAAATTACCATGCAGGATTGCATTAGCCCCCAGCTCCCCACCAGATGTCTTTCAAGCCAATCTGAACTTGATGGGATTTTCTCAGCTTGCGCCCTGCTCCAGGGCACAGTTATCTAAAGGGCCAGTGAGGGCTGAGAGATAATGACTCGAAACCACAGATTCTGAAGATAGGAAAAGCCCAGTGTGCCACTTGTGTGTCTGAGAGAGGCATTTAAGACTAATAGCCTCAGTAAATGCATCAATCTTTTTCCTTTAGCCTTTATTCATCCAGGGGAAGGAGTTAACTGAGCATGAACACTCCTTTTCTGCAGCCTCATACTCACATTATAATAAAGTTTAACTCGCACAAGCTGCCTTGCACAACAACAGTCCTGTACTTTCAGCTATGTAAGCTCCATAAATACAATTAAGGATTAAGCGCCTTGCTCAAGGGCACCTTAACTATAGATACTGAGGGAGAGGAGAGTATTTGTTGTTCAGTTTTCCCAGCTTGCCTGTGTTTCATGCAAAAACCTCTGCTTTTATTTCATTTTTGCGGCACCACTACCAAGTCAGAGGGGTAGTAAAGACAGTAAAAAACAAGCAACACATCTTTTTTTGTTCAGTTATTGCCTCCGCTTCAGCAATAAAATGCCTAAAAAATGTCCTATAATGAAGATGAAACTGCGCAGTAAAAGCAGCACTGTAGCCACATTGCCGCTGACTCTAAATCTTCATGAAGTCTCATCTCGAAGCATTGTGAGCCGGATTAAATCCGCTCACGTCAGACGAAATGAGCTGAGTTGAGGATGAAATTGGATTCCTAATCGGACTAAAAGCTACATGCACATTTGGATCACAAAGAAACATTTTCACAGAGTGAGGATTATCAGAAACATGGGAAACAGCAGCTTCGACTGTCAAGGCATCCAAACACAGCTGCTCAAAGGACAAGCGTTACTCAGTTTCACTTATCTTTCTAGTACCTTTTTTTGTCCATGTTATTCAGGCCTCACCCTTCAGATGCTCAGTGTGGGAATCAGGAAGCCCACTTTGTGGCTGATTCTGGTTTGAGGCTTTCTTGAACCCTCTCTGGCCTTCCTCTTTCCTACCCGCCATGATTCAGGCAGTTCCCATGTGAAACTCTCTCCTCCAGTGACATCGTTATCTCTCACTGCGGACCTGGCCTCTCTGGCTATTGTCTAAGTGCACCGTCAGGGCCGTTAGCCAGCAACACCCGCCGCACAATTATACTCTCACAATCACCCCGTGCCACCAGCTAGCTGCAACAAGTTTCACTGTGACCCCTGGAGGTCAACGTTGCCCAATGGGAGCGGATCCTGCATGTGTGCTCGTTCCGATAATTTGATCAAGGCTGGCAGAGGCATCCATGAGGAAACAAAAAGCTGATTACTGTGATTACAACTGCAGCTCCAATTAGAGTTTGCATATATTTGCTCTGAGAATGGAGGGACGCTTTTGAAGCAGCAGACACGTTTTCATTATTTTTATCCTAAGCTCATTAATGTCATGTCACCAATCGCTCCTGTCAGCCTCATGAATGTCACCTGTTCAACGCCCCGAAAGTTCCAGTCTGTCTGTGGGAAACTTTCATTCATAAAAATGTATTTCACACTGCAGAGAGATAAAAGAGATAAGTTCAGCAGAGTCAACACCGGTGTGAAACAATTAGAAAATATTAATAGCGCAGCTGCTAAAGACAAAACAGTAAGACACATCTTTTTAAAGCAAACTGGTCCATGACTAAGATGAGAGGCCATCAAGACAAGAGATGTCTACAGCCTGCAGTAGGTGATGTTACACTGTCGGGTGCTACAGAGGATGAAACGGCACAGACACCTGCAGAAAGCCTCTGAGGCAGCTGTTTTCCTAAAAACTACTGAACTGTAGAAGCTGCAGTGCCGAAATATGGACTCAAAACATCTAAAAGACCTCTCAGTAAGCTGGAAAACCATGATGATGATGATGATGTTGATGATAAGGTGAACAAAGCATTTGGATAAAAGACAAGAAAATTCTGAGCTCGAGAAAACTGCTGAATGCGACAAAGTGTCTTGAAATCCCTCGTACGTGCCACATGAGAGCAGTCCTGTTCGTATGAGCGGTTCTTGCAGGAGGGCTGTTGTCCTGCTGTTATAAACTGCTTTGTGTTTGATGTTCAGAGGAGAAATCGAATCACCTCACAGACATGAACAGCATGTATCACCCTCCTCTGTCTATGCCAATTACAGTGATCGCTGCAATCAGCTGCCAAATCAAGACCGCCGCTTTCACCAACCACACGTGCTCTCAATCACAAACCAATGTTTGCAACAATACATGCATAAATAGGCACTGAGAGCCACCTATGCAGAGACCGAGACCAGTCCTCTAAACCACACTGAGATGCTCACGTCTGCAAAACATCTCACAGCTCGGCAACACAGTCACTCAATATATTCATACTTTGGTGAAGCCTCGGTGCAGATGTGAAACTAATCTAAGGACTCGTTTGGCTTGTTTACAGCTCAAAAATAAAACCACAACAATGTTTTCACCTTGATACTTCATGACTTTTCATTTTACGTAAATTGCTAATAAACAGGACATTTAAAATTGAAATAATGGTATGTTTCAGAAGTCAGCTACAGAAAGTGATGCATTACTGTGTGGGCTCACTGCTATAAAACACAACAGAATTTCATGTTTGATATCCATGATTGGTATTTACAGCACTTCTAATGTGACGCTGCCAAATCCCAAATGTATGCTAGCTGCTAGCTCGACACACTGCAGCCTAAGAGTGAGGCCACAAAGCACAAAGGTTAATATTAGGTGCTAAATGCTATTACCATTCCAGTATTGACGACGCCTCCTGCAGGTCTATTCGGATTATGAAGGCCTTGACAGAAAGCTCAGACTGCCTCTGGAAGTCTGGGGACTTCTGCTGATTAGTTTTACTGAGGCAGAGCTCATACATTGGTAAACATACAGACAACATAAATGGACAACAACATTACTTTACAGCACCTCCACCAATAAAGAGTGAGTCACAGATGAGCCAGAGTTCAAACATAATGGCTGACATGTGAAGGGTCATGTGGGACATCACCCCTAATCATATTGAACAAACAGGCTGTTAGCTGTAATGGCTAACAGCTACATGCAGATCCTTTTGAAGCGATGCAGAGGGGGACGCTCCTGTTGTCGTGTTTTTGTTTGCTTCAGCCTGCTGTGCCACTGTAATCTGAGCAGGTGAAACTGACTATTAACCCGGGCGTCACATCTCCGGCATAAACATTGGTTAGTCACAACACGGTGACTCCACCACTAGCCATTGATCCTCCTATAAACACATGTGTTAGCCATTTGACAGGCAGGGAGGGCCCCTTCTGCTGCACCCACAGATGAGTGCAGGCTTCCAGGAAGTTATCTGTTATAAGGCGGCGGCGGCGGGGGGGGGGCACTCTGCTGCCTCCTAATGTAAATATGAAGCGATTCTGCTCCTGACCTCCAATCTCCAATCAAATAACACGGGCTGGGGAGAGGTTAAGGCCGTCTAAACCAGTGTCATCTATAATTCATAAAACTGAATATTAGAGAACTTTTGCTTAAAAAATTACTGAATCGATTAATTGATCAACAAAACAGTTGCAGGCAGCTGACTAATCAATTAATGGGCAAATCATTTCAGCTCTAAAGATGTTAAAGATGAAGCTTAACAAACTTTGGCCTGACTACTGAAGAACAGATCGGGTCCAGAAGACATTAAAGGTATAAAAGTTAAAAGCAGATATGAAAATCCTGCATGTGTTTTTTTTCCTTGTTTGTTTCGGGGTCTCTGGGGTCTCATCGTGCCCTCAGCAGCATCTGGCTTCAGAGACGTCCCCACAGCCTCATATGTTTTTGTCATTCGAAAGCGAGAAATCGTGCAAAGCTGAGCTGTCCAGATTTGCACCTGGAGACCCAGCTGTCTGAGCCCTCCACCCTGAGCTGCTTTCTGCTATGACTCACTCATCTCTACATCAACAAGCCAGTTTTTTCCACCAGCGTCTCGCCTGAACACAAACAGTATAAACGTCCTCTCGTTTGCGTGGAGAGCCTGAGCTGACCATGCCAAAAATAAAAACTTATGTAACTTCACCGCCTGCTCAAGGGGCCCCACCTTTGCTTTCAGTCAGCGCTCTCTGGGTGGTTTTGGCTCTGCCTCTCTGGGGTACACATCAATCTAATAATAATGAAGGTGGCTTTGGCTAAACAAGCTCACAAATACTCAAATTCTGCCGCTGCTCCGGCCAAAAACACAACCACACCACAGAGCAGAAACCGGCATCCCCACAGCAGCGGGAGCGGCCCAGCTTTCAAAGACACGAAGATGTTTTCAACCCATACAAACACAATCTGCTCCCAAAAAAGTGGTACGCTCCGACTGTGAGAACATCACGCAGCACCGCATCATGTGAAAATTAGGGCCGTACCACTGTAACACGTGTCCCGGGGTGGCTCGCAGAAAGGGGCGAACCAGCACACTCATTTGGCCTCATTTCACATGGTTAAATATAGAAAATAATTATAGTAATGACGATAATGAGGACCTGATGACTTTTACGAGCCGTTCCTCAGAGTGCGGCCTGCTGCGGGTGAGAGCCAGTTCAAATAAATGGGCCGTGTGAAGGGTTCTGGGTAGGAAGGGCTCATGGGAAACGGTTCAGAGCTCAGAGTACATGGTAATTTCTTCATTTGTACAGTTTTCAGGAAGGTTGACCCTCTGATTACAGCCTCTTTACAAGCCAGTGGCCGTGTATTAACATAATTATACAGCAGGCTGAGTGAAACTTCACTTCCTCTATTTCTGAATAAGCCTCATGGAAAAACGTCCATGTCACAAATTTGGTGCTTTCATTTTAAGCCTGTAAGCACACAAGGCAGCGTGATCCAACACACGCACTGCAGCCGCACAACGACCGACTGACATCTTATGCAAGATGCTGTAAATCAATAATTACGACACAGTTACAATGTCATGAATAGAGTTGCAACTACACAGCTGTCAAACAATCAATTGCTTTTTCCAGTCATGTGGTCATCAGCCTTTGACGGGTAGATGGACATATATCACAGCACACTGGGCTCCTTCAGGCGGGTTGAAAAGGCTGTATTCATTCTGCCTGGTGCTGCATAAAAGACTATTGTATCCCCAGTGTAAATATGACACCCACCTTGCCTCTCTCATGTGTGATTCACAAGGTGCAGCAATGCGAGGAAATCTCCACATCCTGCAGCATCTAAACAGTACGAGCGTGGCGACTGTCTCTTGATCAGGATGTGATGTGCCATGCTGCGTCTAACCACACGGCAAGCTGGAACAAACCACTGATGCTCAAAACATCAGTTTGAGGGTTGAAGTATTCGTTTAGTCAGGGGGTATGCATCACTTAAACTGTGTCATAATCGTAGAGTTTCCCTGAAAATAAAAAATACTTTATTCTTCTTTAAAAAGTGGGGCTCAATCCATAAAAACCCCAACTTGTTTGAAATGTGCTGCTGCAAAAGGGATTAGCAAGTTATCACGTTCTGTTTCTATCATCGTATTTATCAATATCTTTATAATAAAGGCGAGGCCGCATCTGAAAGTAATGAAAGTCTTTGTAAAATAAGTTGCTCATAAGCTCCATGACTGTTCACAACAGTACTTATAATGCTAATGTAGCTGCTGAGCTATTCACTTAGCTACATGCTAGCCAGACGCTCTGGTGCTCGTCAGTCAAAATATCTTTCAAAATATTTTTCTTTTTTCTCAGTACTGTGCGGTTTAGTCCTCCATGGTCCTTTTGTTCTCAGGATTGTGCATAATTTCGTTCAATAAAGAGTTACAAGTTACTACTACAAATTAGCAAGCTAGCTAACTGTTTTTTGGCAAGCTAGTTAGCTCACTGTGTTGCTTCTGTATCGGTAGCTCAGCTCCTTTCATGAAAAAATTAAAATCATTTGCTTATCAAAAGTTTTGGCCAGACAAAATCAGTGACTTGTGACTGGGAGATTATGATGGTATTGTTTTTACTACTCGTGGAGACAAAATGATTCACCAAGTTGCACTTGTTGCCTAATTTCTATCAGGCTGACTGCGGACGTTGGAATAAAGATCATGACGAAATACAGCGTGACACAACTGCAACGCCAGCAGCCACTGTTTGATTAAGTCACAGGAAGTGGTTTGAGGAAATTCTTGGTTGAAATGACTGTTCTCCTCTGGATCCTCCTCACTCTGTCCATTCATCGTAGCTGTTTTATGTCTTTACTGTCACATAAACTACAAGGTAACTTGACATGACGCCCTCCTCTGTTTCCATCCCACTCCTTAGCCTGCAGCACTTCCTGCCTGCAAAGAGATCCAGGCTACGACTGACCCAGTCTTATCATTTCACATCTTGGACTCCCTCGCTCTGCTCCCGAACGCCAAGTCCAACCTATAATTAGAAGTGAAAGCCACACTGGAGATATTCTCTCAAATGTGTATCAAATTTTGTGAACTGGAATGGCTGCTGGGGAAACATATTGTGCAACGTTGCCTCTCAAATTCTGCCAAGTCATTCCAGGACGGTGTGAGTGATGTGAAGCAGCAGGAAGAGAAACTGTCCTTCAGTTTGAGGACCCATGTTGGCAGGCGGCCATGCTGCTGAAGTGTCTTTGAGCAGAGCTATGAATCTCAACAAACTCCAGGGGCTTTGTGTGGTTGCTGACACTGCCCTCTGACCTAAAAAGATGATTTACTGCACCTACAGGGGTCAAAAAAGCACCAGCAACACAAAAAAACAGCAGTATGGTTGGTATTCATGGGGCCAGCCAAGAAGCGATCAGTTTTGGCGGCGTGGAGGGGTGGATTATTTCCAAGCTTGGCATCGACGCCAGATGAGGGTACATGAGTGCATCGTGGTAAACCCCGGAGACGAGAGCTAATCCCTCCAGGGGGGAACAGCCGACATGTGAAATATGTTTCATGGTATCTCTGCAGGGCCACATTGAATGGTTTTACATATAGGAATAGCCAATGAGATGGAGATTCACTCCAGTGTCCTCCCGATTTCACGCTACGCAAAGATCCCACAGACACAAAAAGCCGAACAACCGAGGCTGCCATCATCCTCCTTTGACGCATGAAGGGCATCTGAGATAAAAGGAGGATCTTTTGTTTATTGGAGGGAAAGATTCACCCTTTTTAACACTTTAGCGCCTTTGAAAACATCTGCTTATGATGCACTTTGTGTTTATATTTTCTTTATTGCTGTGGTAAATGGTCAAAGGTTGACCATGTGATTAATGGTTAACATGACCCGCTGAAAAATGTCAATTGACTGCTTTGAATATAAAGTCATTTTGATTGATTTCCTGCTACTACAGTGAGGTTTAAAGGCAGAGAACGCCTCAAGTGATCAACAACAAATAATCAGCCTTTGTCAATTCCAACAATTCCTGTTTTTGGACTATTTTTCACCAACTTCCAATAAATCACAGAGACTTTTGTAGAAAAGGTCAGAAGAAACCTCAACAAACCACAACAGTGTTATCAGTCTTTGCACCTTTACAAATACAGGTGAATGCACCAAAGTGATCTCTGACAGCTGCTACAAGAGGTTCAGAGAAATGTTGGAGATCACACCAGTTAAAAAACAGGTGAAGGAGAATTTTTCCTCACTAAAGTTTGATGTCATCATCGCTTGAAACTGGTTTCAAGAATCAGTTCAGTCACTTTCTGAAGGTTTTACTCCAGTTCAATCAATTGATAATTTTGCAAGAACATGGTAAAAAATCAGGTTTTTTTGTTGGTTTTATCCAACCAGCAGTCAGAAATCCAAAGATATTCAGTTTAATTTCATGTACAATTAAACAAATTATGAACTAATTTGTACATGCATGCTTACGTCACATGTTCAGCCAACTTAAGTCGCTGATAGTCCTCCAAACACATTTCAGAGCACAGCTAAGTGCAGGTTGTGTGCAGTGGTATTAAACACTTTTCTTCCCCGGTGTTCGCAGCTGTCCTGCCTCCTCTTATCTGCCATGAGGGCCGACTCTCCACAGGGTCGCACCAAGCTGACAGAAGCCTGCGACGTCTTTAGAGATGACCCTGAAAAATAGTTGGCATTCCTCACGGGGAAGGAAGGAGGTGGCGAGAATTATTTCCGCCAAAGGTCAAACATGGAAATGATTATATGCATTGTTGCTGATGTTGGGTAGTCTCTCTCTCTCTCTCTCTGGCTGAAATGAGCACACAATGCAGTCTGTCTCCCCGCTGACTGTTTTCAAATGTTAATGGCTGGCTCATGGTGCGAGGGCGCAGCGGGGGGTTGGAGGGACGGCTATTCATTCTCGCTGGGAGAGAAGCTCTTCACTCTCGCTGAAAACCTTGCACAGGAGCAACCTTGGGGCACAGGGGCAAATAATTCTGCACCAAAATGTACTGAAAACGCTGAAAAAAACAGACGACACAGCATGATAATACCACGACTTTTTAACAGGCGGTGGGGTAATAAACCGCCTGTGGAAAGAGGAAAAAAGTCGTATGGAAAAGCTTTTTCACTGCTTAAATGTGTGTGAAAACCCTGCACAGGTTGATCACAAGCTCTGAAAGGGATTGTTTGCCTGGTTTTCTCTGAGCAAACTGTTTGCCTTTCAGGAGAATACAAACGTCTCTTTCTTCACAATGCTGCACAACACACAGACGAGAAAAGACTTGGTTATCCCGGTGTGCTCCGCTGCCAGACTCATTACCAATGTAAAGGGGCACCTTGAAACAATCATGTGCATCTTCCGAACAACCTTCCCACGCACAATCGCCTGAAATGCTCTCATTCTCACAGGGCACTCCTCGACCTCCCGGCTCCATCCCCCCCCCCACAATACATCCAACTCTGTTTGCCCTCTCGTTCCCCCCACAACTTCCTCTTTCTTTCATTTTCTGCAGGCCCTTTCAGCATCACAGATCCTCCTCCTCCTCCCTCTCAGAACAATGTCTGCTCCACTCTCCTCCAGCCCTCTTTGCTTTTGGACCAGCGCCTGGACCCATAAAAGCGTAACGCTGAGGAAAACACACACACACACACACACACACACACACACACACATTGGCCGTAATGTGGGTTCACCTAATCACTCTTCTCTGTGGTTGTGAAGCTATTTCTGCAACAGTTACATCAGTTACGAAGGAATGAGTTAAAAGGTTGTGGACGTCTCTGGGCGAGAATGTATCAAAGATGACTTTTTTACTTATTTTGCCCCAGACAGTTACGTCATAAGACTTTAAAGGAACAGTTTGACATTTTGGGGAAATGCATCTATTCGCTTTCTGTTGGAGTGTTGGATGACGGTAAATATAAATCTGGAGCCAGGAGACAGTTAGCTTAGCATAAAGACTGGAAACAGTGGGACAGCAACAAAAACTGCAAACCAGCATCTCTGAAGCTCGCTAATCTTGTTTGTTTAATCCGAAGAAAAACCAGAGAGTGAAAACAACAAGTTGTTGTTTACGGGGGTTAAAGTTTAAATAATAAAACGTTTTTAGTCTATTGCTTATGTTATGCTAGTAGGTAGGTGGATTTTGCTACCTCTGAATAGAGCCAGGCTAGTTGTTCCCCCCTGTTTCCAGTGTTTATGCTAAGCTAAGCTAACTGCCTTCTAGCTGACCATTGTATTTCTTTGGATTTCTACCAGAAAGCTAAGAGGCAAATTTTCCAAAATGTTGAGCTCATGCTGCTCCACCTCATAAAGCCCTGGGCTCAGGGGTGTAAATACAGACAGTGCAGGTGGCGCGGTTGCACTGGGGCCCGTGGGGTGGGGGGGGGGCCCAAGAGAAAGTAGAGAAAGTTCGCCCTCAAACGATAAAGAACGGCCCTTTACTAGTGATTCAGATTTCCACCTTTGACAGAGGAGCTCACATTAATTAGTTGCCATCTATAACAAAATCATATTCTTATTCTACATAAACTACAAATAACTATAAAATCTATTTTACTGTTAGAAAAAGTACTAGCATTTTTATTTTCTGTGGTATTTTTGTCAGTGATGATTGCTGGGTAATATGTATGTTGATACTGTCCAATGTCAAGCCTGTATTTGATCATGTGAGAGGACATATGTGTGTGCTTAATAACTAGTAACTAGTGCACACTGGGCCCATCATAACCGCCTCACACTGCTGTGTGGGCCTCACTGATGCTGTAAGAGATCCGTCTGTGTGCGGACCCATCAGGGGGATTATACGCATTAGGTGACCTATGGAAAACAAGCCCTCCCTTCACACCTGAACACCCTTTGGAAACCATCTCTGATGTCAAAGAAGGGGGGGCAGGGGAGCGTCTGGCCAGGACCTCACCTCAGGGCATGTGACGGGCGCCAACCACCGGGACGACCTCGTTAAGCTTCTGTTGAAACATTACCACTCGGCGAGGAAAGGAGCGCTTAATATAGCTGTGAATAATTCATAGCGGCTGAGATCAAGAGCAGATGCTGAGACCTGATAGGGGACATAGTAATCTTTGACACTATTTAACAGATTTAAACACGGATCTGTGAGAGGCCGACCTGCAGGAAACTCCATAAACCCAGCAGTGACGCAAAATGTGTCGTCTAACCAAGACCAGGCCTCTTTGGCTTTCCGTCTGTCCCCCTGCCACCCTGCTTTCCTCTGGAAGTGTTGCATAATGCAGAAATGTTTATCATAAGCAAAGAGCACTCTGCATGATTTCTATGCTGCCCCTATCTCGCCTGACTGCGACAGAGGCAAACAAAGACGTGTAGACACAGTTTTACGTCAGAGAGGTTGTATTCTGTGCAGATAACAGCTTCTAAACACAAGTGCTCACATTTATTAAAACCCACTGATCAATCCTCCTGTCGAGGATGAAAACAGTGATCAATGGAGACCCGATCAAAGTCCTTCCCTCCCGTGAAATCTGTGCTACTCCCTCTGGCCTCGCGCCCAGAAACGTCATCACCGTCGTGGACTGTTCGGCTCCCTCTGCTCCGTGAACTGTGTACTTACCAGGACAATGACTCAGTTGTGACCATGACGCAGCTACACAGCGCGGACGCACTCCAATCACAACCACACCCGACTAAAGAGCAACACCAGGGCCGGCAGACACAGAGGAAAAGACCCGAACTGTGTCAGCTCAGGAGTCTGAGGCAAAACTGGCAAACAGCAACTTCACACTTCAGAAAACAGCCAGTGAGGAGGTGAAGCCGCTGCCCTCAGAAGCCTGAATCATCCAGACACTTAGCACAGCTTTTGCATGACAGAGTGGAGTTTTTGCTTCCCTAATATGGAGAAGCAGACTTCAAACTAAATAAAGCAGAGGGGCGACACTGAAACAGTTCAAAGCATCATTCAAGTCTCTTATTAAATGCCCAAAAAGCTTGAAGCTCAAAAATATCCAAACCGTCGGGGTCAAATCATGTGAGCTCTCCTTAAAAGCCGACACAGAGCTGCTCATCACAAAATAAACCCCAATGACTGACAGTGACAGACACAACAGAGCCCCTGATTGGCTGAGGCCAAGAGCAATCTGAGGGCTCCAATCACAACCAGAGCACGGGGAGGATTTTATGAGAACATGATTCATTTCAAAAGTGTCAGAAATGATGAAGTGGAAAAATATCAGCAGGCAGTTCATGCCATGAATCAAGCTGAGGGATTTTTTTCTGTACCTGTTATTCAAAGGTAACTTTCCCTTTAACACTTCTCCCCATAGGCTGAATCAACAGGATGGTTGCATCAGTGCAATGATGTTTGAGTCATTTCAGTCACTGAATAAAAAAACACACTTCCCCTCTGGTTATGTTATTGATAAAACCGCAGTGTTTTAATTGAGTTTAGGAAAAATCATTTAGCACAATGGAGCTGCAAGCACGGTGCAGTGACAGACAAAGAAAGGAAATATCAGCTGCTAAGACATTTTGAGTTTCAAGGAAACTATATATCACACAGCTTATCTCGTCTGAAATAATCAAAAACCAAAGTCCGACAGCAACAAGGTGAAGAGGACGTGTGTGACTCTGCACCCATTTTTATACTAGCTCCTCAGTAAAATGATTTTACAGTATTTTAACAGTTTGTTTCAGCAGCTAATCTGAGCTGAAATGATTAAATGAACATCTATTAGTGTTCCTGTTTCTTCTGTTTCAACGGGGGGTGTCGGGTGCCTATTTACTCTATTTACGCCCCTGTGATGCCGGAACATAACAGTAGCCTCACATTACACACATTTACATTCATATCAACCACAAACATCCAACATGAAGAGTGTCAGCATCCTCCTCCCTCCATCACCTCTCATGAGCGCAGTTTCCCTTTTTTTTAACCACTTCAGCTTCTCAGACAAACCCGGATGCGCTTATTTCAAGAAGTTATAATTACCGCCATGAGAGCAAAGTGAAGAAGTTTCTTGAATCACAGCACCCACATGGACCCCTCAGACGAGCCCAGCTTTGATGTAAACAACAAATAAAAATCCAGCATTCATGAAGATTAGAGGCAGAAAAGCAGCGCCTCCGCTCTGCGCCGCTTCACTTACTTTGTATTTCATCTTGCAGCGCTTCTCTGTGACTCCAGCAAAAGTGAGAAATATATCCGCTTTATCGCATCAAAGAGCGCACATCTGCTGGTTCTGGGTCTGCAGGAGTTTTCTGTGGGTTAACGAGCCATCCGGAGCTTCACGGACCGGAGAAACACGCACTCAGGAATCTCTGGACCCGGACCGTTTCCTTCTAGTCCTCCTCATGAAGCTCGCTCCTCACCACATTGACGGTCGACAAGCACATTTGCATAGAACGCCACTGATTGGTCAAGAGGAACACTATGATCCCGCCCCCTCTCTCAAAGCTTTCTGGTCTGACGTCATCAGCACGTACAACGTAGATTAAATCGCACAGTCCCTCAGTGGGGATATTCTCATAAAAATAAATGTGTTTCATCAGTAGTGATATATATATGGATAGAGCAACATGAAGTAGGTTAATATTAATGGATATAATATTTGGTCACTCCTTTTTATTTGTTCTTTTGATACTGAAAAAAACCTAAAAACAAAGTTCTGAGTTATAAGATGCTCCTTTTTTCTCAGATTTCTAAGCATGTATTATGTCTGTGCGCTCAGATCGGAGAGTTATGAGGGTCAGAAAAAGTACAAACGTAACGCAACCAAACTGTGGCAATCGGGTATTTAGTATTACGATTCTCAATCATTTTTGCTGCTGTCACCTCAAGTACTGTTCAACAAGGATTTAAGCAAAAATCAAAGTTCAAGTGAGAGGTTAAAAGTAGACAATTTGCCAGCAAATCACTCACCTCCCACTAAGATACTGCTCCACTAGCTGCCCACTAGCTAACAGTCAAGTGCAATTTTATGAATTGTATTGTTGAAATTGCAATTGTATTGTTAATTGATTATGTCTCTTGCAATAAAGTTTATTGGAAAAAAAATGTGTAGATTATTACATTATAAAAATAATGACACGATTGGCCAATGCACTTTAGCTACAGTATTTTCAAAATAAAACATGATTTGACCTATTTTGTATCAGGAAGTTCTTGTGTCTCTATATGCAATAAAAAGAAAAAAAGTGCCGGTTGCTTTTCTCAGAAACAGTCAAACCCTGATTGTTGAAGGAAGTTTGATTATGTAGCATTTTCTTCTGCCTGGAAATGTGTCTGCGAGTTCACAAGAAAATTACAACATCCTGTAACACCACCTTTTTACCTTTTCCTCCCAACACCATCATCCTGCTCTCCAATGAATAAATAAATACATAAATAAATGAGTTGTTCTCAAGGCTGTGGCCGTGTCTTTCCAATGCTGTCCTGCACTGCAGAGCTCAGGTGATGCAAAAATGCACTTAAAAATCAGTGACTACAGCCTCAGGATACAAGACTGAAAACAAGGGCTGCACAAGAACGAGGTATTTGTGATTTGCCAGAGATGATATAAACACTTCAAATACAAGATAAGAAATCAAATGTGGAAAAGGTGTGACCTGTTTTCTACCAGTGAAAATCAAAATTAGGAGACATCGGCGAGAAACAATCGACAGTTGCATGTCATTCACTGGTCTTTACAAATCCTTCTTTGAAGGTTGGTCCACAAAACTGTGTACCTTGGAGGTGTTGCATTCAAAGTTACAACAGCTGTTTACAATTTGCTGACTAACAAGCTGCCTGGAGCTGATTATTTAGAAGAAATTAATCACAAAGCACAATGAACTCAATCTCTCTGTACAACACAAAATACAATAAATACAATTAATTCCTCACACAATATTTAACAGCACAACAGAAACACGCTTTTTACGCAGAATTAATTTACAGGATATTTTACATGAATTTACAGGTTATTTTTCAGCGCTCACCCTGACTTGAGTGGAGACAGCACAGGCGATAGCAGAGATGTCACCTCTGTGCACTCGGCTCTGCATCTAATGGAGGTGACAAGAAACACCCAAGCTGATCTCTGACAAGCTGACAAGCTGGCAGGAAAGCCTTTCGCTTCTCTGCATCACCCTGCTAACACCTCCTCAGTGCACTCAGCCGTCTGCAAAGTGTTAGTTATTGCACTGAAGATTTGCACCTCGACAACACAGAAGCCCAGTGGAAAAGAAGTTAGTTCTGTCATTTCTAACATTTTGCACTCATGCAGGCATGCCTGTTTGTTATAGAGACTGTTTTCTCTAAAGAGCTGAAACCTCCTGTAATTAGCCTGCCTCTCATGTGTTTCCGAATGCTCTAATTTGTGTCAGCTCATTTATTACAATCACAGAGACCCTATCGGCTCTCATTGTCCCCTGTGAACAGTCATATCCTCAGATGAATGCCTCTTGTAAGGGCACTCAAAACACTCATTTGTGTAATATACACCATGCCCAGCTGGAGCCCATTCTCTGGCCACAAGTGGGTACGGGGGGCTATTCTTTTCAGTGTATGGCATGTGATTATGTGCCTGTGAGCACCTGTTTCCTATGACAAACAACTCATTTTCCCATCTGTTTATATCAGCGCGTTGGAAGAAAACAGCCTGAAATAAGCCAAAAAGGTTGTTTATCCCCTCTTCACAACATTTGGCTGGATTGAATGAGTCCATTAGTCTTCAATCTCTGGTGGCGTGTCATTTTGGCTGGTTTCAGCTCGAGCCTGATTCGCATTATCAGCTCACCGTTGGTAGAAATGAGAGATTTGGAGAGCTCCTCTCACAAGCTTGAGTTACAGCCCCCAAAATCCTCCTTTTGAATCTCAGCGGACAAGTCAAACAATCACTGGCCGGGGGAAGATTTGTATTGGCATTTGGGCTCGGGCGGTGAGCCCCGGTCGTCATGACAACTGCCACCATGGCCACAGTATTTGTGGTCTCACACCTACCATATTACATGAGCAGAGAGGGTCTCCAGTCTGTATAGGTGCAGAGGTCTTTCAGTGCTATTATGGCACATTTCAGCGCGGAAATAGGTGCTTATAGAGCAAGTGAAAAATGAGCCGCTCCACCTTTCATCTCTGCCAGGTGTCTGTGATGTTTGGGTTACATAAGCGCCCCTGCAGATCTGACCCCAGGTTTAACAGAGGGCAGAGCAGCCATATATCTTACATAAGTGGAGATCACAGGGCTCTGTTGCCTGAAGCGGAGATCCTCATTACTGTTTCGGTGGATGGACAGTAGCAGGAGGTGTTGGCGGTGGTGGAGAAGCCTGACAACAGCTCCTCTGTGCAGGCCAGGCGGAGGCGGCCCCTCACTGCTGCCTGTGAATCACTGTCCCTCAAACTCTCGCAAACCAGCTCGGGCAGATTTATGGGGACCACCACCCTTCAGACAGACGGGGGCCCCTGACTCGTCCTCAGCGTCTCCCCCTTTGTGCCCTGTGACCTTGTGAAGCCTTGTGGCCGGGCAGCAGCAGAGAGGAATGCACAAAACACACAAAGACGGAGGAGTGAGAAAATATGAGTCTGACACACAGTTGGGGTTGTGATGTTTTTCTGCCATTTGTACCCAAAACTGTGAGGAGTTATGTCTTTGCCCCCACCAGTTCCATAAAATCATCACTTTTGTCTCGTGGTACCGAGCCACGCTTGGTTTGATTTGTTTTCAGATACTCGTCTGTCAGTTTTCTGCCACCACACCAACACAATGAGTGAACTGAATCTCATTTGTGGTTCTCAAAGAGTTCAGAAATTATATTTAGCACTTCAGCAGCAACATCTCTTTTCAGAAGAAGTGTCTCGTCACTCCGCTAATCCACAGACCTCAACATGCTTTCATTTCCACTGCTGTTGACAGCTTGTCCTGTGGATTATGGAGTAACAGTGACACTGATTTTGGAAAGAGATGTTATAGTTGAAATTTCCTTTCCAGCCCGAACGCCAGACTTGAAACGAAGAAATGCTGACAAACCATTATGTTCAATGACTTTTTAAAAACTTGAAGACGCATGAACATGATTTCCTGCATCTAAGTCAGAGGTGCCACACAACCTTCCTGACCTCCACATATCAATGACACACTACTTCCTGCATTAGCGTTGCAGCTTGGCACTGGACATAAATAATGAGGTTTTCCAGTGCTGTGAGCACCACAAACCAAAGCTCATTCACCTTCATTTGAGTAGAGGCAGAAATCTAAAAAACACTCAACATCTCTTTCACTAAAGTTGATGAGAAAATATTTTTTTTTCATTAATTGTGAGCAAAGCAACCCTTCAGTTGGAAAAACATTCCTTATCCCAGAAGATGATGATCTCAAACTTGGGCACATAAAACCAAACCTATCTGCATGGCTACATGTAACCAGAGGTGAGTGAAATAATACCGTACCTGATACAGAAAAGAAAGGAAAAGAAAAGACAACATGTGGTTTGAAGTTACGCAACGGAGACCAGTCAGATCCTCCCTCTCACTGTTTACTTTTCCTCTTCTCGTAAAGTCGGGTATTTGCCCACTTCTTTGAAACTGCACTTACCTCAGATATTTTTCTTTTCTTGTTCTTTGGAAGACGAGGCGATCTAGAGGTGTGGCCATGATGGCATGAAAAAAATAACCTTTAACACGGTATCCTCAACCTGAACTCGACAGAAACCAAGAGTGAACCAGGGAACTGAACTGAGAAAAAGAGGTTTTCATGGACATGAGTCCACTCGGTGCTTTGGAAACAAGAGTCTGTCCAAATTACAGGTATTCAGTCTAATTGGGTCCAGACAGGCTCCTGGAGGTCTCTGTTTGTGTGTCAGTGTCACCCAAGTCGATGGATTCGCAACAGGCTGCAATCAAATGGCGTGCATTATCATTACGGGAAAAGGGTTGTTTTCTGAGGCAGACATTAAACTGTGAAATGCAGTTGAAAAATTATTTGTTGATTAGTTTTGTATCATGCTGCTGCCAGTGTTGGCAATCACTCTCTGTCCGGTTAGATGTTAGATGAGAGGGCACTGGAGGAAGGGGAGATGATTAGGCCAACGTAGCATAAAGACAAGAAACAGCTAGCCTGGTTCTCTCAAAATGTCTACCCCTCTGTAGCTTACTGATCATTTTATCTTTTCTTTTAATCAATACACACAAAAAATGTATGTTTCCCCTGCTTTGAATCTTCATGCTAAGCCATGCTAATCATTTCCTGGCTCCAGCTCCATACTTAACGCACACACAAGACTGATATTAATCTTTCCTCTACACCTGAGAAGGAAAGTGAAAAATGGTAATTCTAAAAATGTTTAACTTTTCCTTTAAAAACAACAAACAAACTATAGACAGTCCAACTACAAATCTGCCAAACAGGACGAAATGATCCACTTCAAATGATTTGTGATTTCCAGCTCTGGTGTGAACTTCGGTCGAACCGACATAATGGTCTCAAACTGACATCAGTCTTTTCAAGTCATCACATTTCCAAGTCTAAACGCCGCCCTCACAAACATTACATGCCGTGCTTCTCCATAACACTGCTTAAACATTACAGAGGATTGATTCCCTTCTGCATCATTAGCTGAATCAACCACAGATCAGAGGAAACAGTCACAGCACTATCGCTCTGCAGCCTTTAGCAACCGCTCCAAGGCTCCAGTTTGACCAACCTCACAAACATGAAGGGTTTCATTTACGTCTGATTGTCACAGTTGTATTTCAATGACCTGAATAGCTCCTTGTACGCGGCTAAAGGCTTTGCTTTATTTGGCTTTCAACTTGGCAGTGAAATAAGTGATCCACGGTTGCTGAAAAACAAGACCATAAAAGTCTGTATTAGACTTAGATTGTGCTGCACACGTAAACGCTCACTGTGAACGTGAATTACTCTTAACTGGACGCCAAAGCCATCTTTTAAAATCCAGAGTTCAATGTTCACTCTGTTTTTTAATCCCTCTCACTTGTTCATTCATTGTACATTGCCCGGGCACACCTTCCCCTGTGAGTAATTTGCCTCTGGATTGGTCTTGTATTCTGCAGCAGAGCCAACTGTTCATCATTCTGTCACCAGCTACTGCAGGATAATGCTTCAGTGTCAAGAGCAGTTTTAAAATTCAGACGACATACAGATCCCTGCACACAACGGAGCTTTATTAGTGGAAACAAGAGAGGTGAAAAATACTTATTTTACACTTTAAATGCGAGTACACCAAGGTCATACATATGATATTGACAAAGGCTCAGGTCTGGCTCCCAATCATCCACTCCACTGAGCTGTACTGTAAAGCTGTACATACGTCACTCAATCCACAGCAGGACCAGACTGTTCAGCTCAAAGTCAGCATACAGCAAGGGCAAAATATTCAGTTGGCAGTGGGCATCGATATCTATCTATCTATGACGTGAAGCAGGAGCAATTTGGTTATCATTACAAATATTGAACAGGACAAATTTCATATATTAGGGGGGACCTCCATCCCAGTCTTCTGCTCACATGAACCATTTCCCCCACTAATATGAGCGATATCCCATAGATATCCCAGTTCAGGACAATGATTCTCAGCTGAGTGTACTTCTGCAGCAGCCAAGGGGGTTCGTGCAAGATTGTGGCATAGTGTTAGCTCAATTTAAAGGGACAGAAATGACAGTTTGGTTTGTATATATACATAAATAAATATATACACATACTGAGTCAGCTTTGTCTTTACAGTTGGAACTGAGGGTATGTAAAAAGTAGTTAGCAAACAAGCGAAGTTGAAAGTGTTGCACAAAAGAATAACACTTCAGATATAGATGATGAATAAACTGTGGAACTAGCTACATGTGGATAAATGGCAGAAATAGCTAAAACTATAAAACAGTTGAAATAGTTAGCTAAACTCAATGGATAAATAGTGAAATAGTTAGCTTGCAATGGAAATATTTAGCTAAAAGTAGGCTAATAAGCAGTTGAAATATTAAGCTAAAAGCGATGAATAAATGGTGAAATAGTTAAAGTAATGGATAAAAAGTCAAAAATATTTAGCTAAAGTAAATAGAAATAGATAGCTAAAAAATAATTAAGCGCCGAAACAGTTAGCTTGTAGTGGAAATGTTTAGCTAAAGGCAAGCTAATAGACAGTTGAAATGTTTAGCTAAAAGTAATGGACATATGCTACAATAGTTAGCTAATATAGCTAACAGTACAGATATATTTTGAAAAACTTAGCTCAAGTATTGGATAAACAGTACTTAAGTATTTAGCTAAAATAGGTCAATGGTACAGTAGTTAGGTAATTGTTAGCTGAGGATGAAGTAGATGTTGTAGTATTAGCTGTAGTAGAAGTAGAAGCTGAAAAAGTTAGCGAGAAGTAATGGATAAATGGTGAAGTTGCCAGTGTGGGAAATTATGATTTTATATGATTAATAGTGTTAAGCAACAAAAATCAACTCGACCTTGATGGCTGGTGTTTATAAAGGTAGATAAGTAGATCTGTAAGGGGTTGTTGGGGGGAGGCGGGTGGTATGTTGGAAAAGAAATGAAACCACTGGCTTTAGATTTGGAGTTCTATCTGTGATTTCAGGGTGATGATGTCTAGTAATGTGTTGATGTGTTACACTCACATTTCAGCTGCGAGATGCTTTTCCGCCTGGTTGGAAGCATGATAAGACCTCCAGTGGGCAAGGTGATAGACTGAGCGTATTGACCCCCTCCCGCTCTCTGTCTGATTGGATAGTGTGTGTGTGTGTGTGTGTGTGTGTGTGTGTGTGTGTGTGTGGCCCCATGAGCATGTGTATTTACTGTTATGTGGTGTGTGTTGCAGGGATGTGTGTGCACACGCAGCTTTAATCAGGCCACTAATCCCAGGGTGCTTTAAAGCTGCAGCATTGTGGGAGTGAAATGAGACACTTTAAGCAGAGCTTCAGATGATGACTGTGTTTCTGTGTGTATGTGCATGTGCATAAATCTTTTGTATGTCATTTAAAGAAGGGCTGTAACCATCATCAATTTTAATGGCCAGTTGTTTGACTGATTTATTGATTAGACGTTTGTTGTTTTGACCTCAGGTTGCTTGAGATGAATATGTGGAGTTGTTTAGTTGATGAGTCTTTGCTTGCTAAATGCTATGAAGGAATTTCTTGTTATGTCTGACCAAGACAGTAAAACCTCCAAAATATTAATTTCAATTAATGTAAAACAGACAAATCCTCAAATTTAAAAAGATAGAACCATCAAATATTTGACATTTTAATGATGAAAACTGGCGACTAATCATTTCAGCACAAACTTAAAATGATGTGTCAGGTGATCAGACTCAAGAACTGACGTTCCGTGGCACATTATGTCAACACCTTCTGACATGATTCTGTTTATAATCTCATGTGCAGACAAGTCAGTCTAATCTGATCATATTCACGGTTTTCTTCTCCGCCATCCACAAAATTCTATCCGTTTTATTTTCCCTCCATGCAAATGTGTGCCAGAGATTTATCTGCCCTTGTGATGGATCCAGCACACTTGGACAGCTACTTTCTGGAGAGAGCTGTCCGGGGCCTTCAAACAAAGCATGGAGAGAAAAACATAGTGGTTTTGGCTTTGCTCTGCTGGTTATTTATGGAGAGGATCCATCCATCCTTTTGTGCTCTGCGGGCAGGGGCGATGCGGGTGGGAATTCTGGGAAGTGAAGGATCTAAACGAGGCAACAACCCCCCGAAACATGCTGGTGGACGATGAGGTCCGCCAGTGCCTCCAGCTTTCGAAATACGGTGCTCCAGAGTGCAGTCAAGCGCACACACATGCATTAAAATAAGCACAAAAACACACAGTGAAAACAAATAGGATTTTAAGAGAGATTCCTGCCCTTTGCCTCCACCTCCAGTCCTATTACTCACCTTTTGTTGCACGAGAAACAGCTCTCTGCCAAGTGACCTACTTTTAGCTTCTTCTGGTTGCACTGCACACATTGACCTTTTCTCCTTCCTGCTCTATTTAGCCAGTACTTCTCATGTTCACTATGGTTTGCACCCCTGTTTTCATACCTGCATTTAAGTGTTTTCTTAACTTAATCCTACCAAAACACAACCGGGACAAAGCACAATCATACCAGTGGAGTTGAGGAAATATGTGAATACTCAGGAAGGAAAGTCAGTGATACAATGCAAGCCATCCGTGCTGAGGTCTTTGTGAGTGTGTGCCTCTGGTATGGCTGGCGGGCTATTGGAAATGGGGTTCTGGTTTCCTGCATACCCTGCTGACTGAGATGAATGGGTGTAGTGTGGGTAGTGTCTTAATGAACTCATAGCAGGGTGTAGTCTGGGCTGGCGGATTGCTCAACACCAAGTCTGGAGCGAAAATGCTACAAATCTAATTGTGGCTCTTGAGAACAGGGTCTGACTGCTCTGATTGCTTTCTGGTTGCTGTTGTCAGGACACAGAGCTCTGCCCAGGATCTGTGGCTGAAAAGCAAAGCGAGTGTTTGGCTTACATCTGGATTTGGTGTTGGCCGCGGGTGGAGGAGACATGATGAGACACGGTGAAATGAGGGACATCTCTGCCATTAATGATGCTATGTTGTTCACCGTGAAATGGAAATAAACAGATTACATCAACAAGCTGTAGGAGTGGAGGCTTTGAAAGCATGTCTGGCACCACCCAGGAGGTCACACGAACCAGCTATTTGTAAAACAACAAAAACAGAAAAATAAAGTCGCCTGAAAGCAAGATTAAGAGCGTACAACAATGCTAACATCGCTCTCAGCGCTACTTTGAGCTAAATGCCAGCATGCTAACATGCTCACAATGCTAATGCTAACTTTCTGATGTTTAGCAGATATAATGCTTACAATGTTCATCATCTTAATTCGGCATTTCAGCATGCTAAAATGTGCTAATTAGCATAAACCAATTGCGGTCGAGAGATATTATGGACAGCAAAAATGTCGACCTCATGGTGGCCCGGGTGGAAAAATCCGTGGAGTTTGGGATTCATTATCAGAGGATTGTGGATGCCATTTGACCAAATTTCAGGGAGATTTATCCAATAGCTGTTGAGATATTTCAGTTCGGCAGCTATCCTACAACCACAACGCAAGTGTAGCTAAAAACAGAAAAAGAAAGCATAATAAATAATCTAAAATGCAATAGAAATATTCAGATTTAAGAATTATAACTTCTTTAAGTTGGCTTACAACAACTGATCTTGTTCACGCTTGTTGCTGTTTCTGCTATTTTTCATGCATGTGTCTACCTCTGCAGGAAGATGAGACCCCCCCCCCCCAGCCCTGTCTACTAAACTCTGATTTTTCAGTTGTTTCTCCAACCAGGGAAACAGCCGTCAGCGGGCACAACACAGCACCTATCAGCATCTTTGGTAGACTTTTTCCCTATTGTCTGTTGTGTTTTGAGTACAGTCTGGGACCTTTCAGTTCTCTACTGTCTGCTGTCTAATAAAAGCAGAGGAAATCCCCCAGAATACATGACATTTGTCTGCACCAGCATATGAACTCAAAAACAGACACTTTAATTGGTTTGATAGAAAGCTAACAAGCTGGCTAACCTGATAATGTTAAACTGAGACTACAAGGGAATGGATATCCTGAATCTGAGTTTTATTAAAGGAAGATATTTCATGCATGTTCTGTTTCTGACCCCCTTTGTGTTTTTGGTTGAAGTTTTTTGTGCAAGTGGCTGCCATGAAAACATTCATCTATAAGCCACTAGCACATTAGCCAACATATGAAACAGATGTTTACAACAAGGCAGTGATTGTTAGCACACAATAATAAATCTGGTGCTGCAGTGAGGAGTAAACCTCAGCCTCAGCAACTGCACTGATACAAAACATGTCTTCTCGAGTCTTTTAAAGATGGCCGAGTTTTATATTTAGAAAGTCAATCAGCCGATCCTCCAGCACGATCACCTGAAAGTCCCCATCTGTTCCCCTCTGTCTGACACACACAGTCATGCACAAAGAGCCAAACTTGTGGTCAGCAGTTCGATCCAGTTTCTGCTCTCGGCCATCCGGAGTGGTTTCGTCTCAATGCCATGTCCCCCCATGCAGTCAGAGCCAATCTGAATAAAAGCAGCCACACATACAGTAGTTACACACGAGCCTTCAGTTGAATATATCGTTTTGAATTATACTTTGAGGATGAATTTTGCTGATTTTTACGGTTTGTGGAAAAATGTGTACTTTTGACGAAAAAACATGAGGTTACTGTCAAGTAAAAACAAGATTAGCACACTAATAAAGAACTAAAAGAGGTTTTTCAGATGCCAAAAAGATCTAAATATTTCAAACTGTCACTATCCTGTGAAAAACAGTGCATCTGTCACTTCAACAGACTTGTTTTCAGCTCTGTCATGATCCAAATTTAGAGAGACATGTCTTTCATTGGACAGGGATGAAATGAATGAAATAAAAGGGACAAAGTGACAGTCTTTGTTACAAGACCATGCAGACCACACAGCTCTATAGAAGCAAACAGACAATCAGACAACCAGCTGTGGCCAGTCAGGCCAGTAATCAGCAAAAGGTGTCTTCAGTCAGCTCATCAGCTAGTTCGGAGTGGTCAAAGGCCTGTGAGGGTGCACATTTTCTAATTTCTTTCCCTGATCTTCCCTCCCAAACTCTCCATTCACAGAACTAATGCCCCTCCGGTTTGTGCACCCTCACACGACAGGAACATTTCCAGAAACTTTTACCACCTCAGATTCGTGCTGTGTTCACATTTCCAAGCAACAGATGCTGAGGAAGAGACAAAAACCTTCACGACAGATGAAAAATCCATTTGCTGAAAGAATGCGCACGAGGCTCGGTGCCTAACTTAACCAGCCATTTGTTTTTGCTATTGAGTTCATCTGGGCGCAGGAACTTTAAGTGATGTTTATATTTGTATCCCTCTGGCTCGGGGGAGCAGCTCCGAGTTTTAATGTGGGTGAAGAATGTGCCTCGCTGTAAATCATTTCGTATTCCAAACCATGGACGAAACAACTGGGGCTGCTGGAGTCAGAGATGTGATGTGTTGCGATCCTGGGAAATTGTGTTTTGTTGTGTTATTCTTGCATGAAACACAGCGTTTGGAAATCTGAATAATGTGCCAATTGTTCTGCATTTTTATCCAGATCTCATTTCACTTCAGCTGCTACAATATATACCAGCAGTTATAGTTTTTTTTTGTGATGGAAAAGTTATTTCCCGCATAAAAAGACTCAAAATGAACAATGCCAACAGCCAACCTTTTGTCCCTCAGCCATACATGTCTGCTTTTAGCACTGATGTTGAGGTTATTGCACTGAACAGCAGTGCAGATTTCTTTACTTAGCTGAAGATATGGATTCCTCATCCACAGCTACCTGGGGCTAAACCAATTCCACCGGAGCGGGTCCCTGAGCAGACGGCTGGAATGAAAACAGGCCAGGATACCAACTCCACCGGCCGCTGCAGGGTATCCAGCTCCACTCCTGACCTGATATAACCTGCCTGCGTGAAGCTCCCCCGAGGCTTCGCTACTGCTGAACCGAGCCCACATCACAGCTTCACCTACTTACCGAGACCACATTTTATCTCATTATACACACAAACTGCGAGAAGGCCACGATACGCTCTAAGCAACGGGGAGGATGTTTGTTTGTGAGCGGAGAGTCCTGAGGGCACGCTAATGAAATCTCTAGAGAACCGTTAGATGTTTACTTTAAAAAGACTACAATCTATATTTACTGTATGTGGTTTTCACTTGATTTGTGATTGTTTCTTTCTAATAATCAACTCTTTTAAGCCGGCCAAGACAAATTTAAATTCCTCTTTTAAGTCAAGCACAATCAGCCGCAAATGATTTATATCGTACATTCATTCATCAATGTTCATATGTGCAAACACATGAAAAAGGTCTTCAGATTTGAAGTAATTCTATCGCAGTTACTTTTTAAACTTAAAGGATAAGTCTGGTGGTGTTTCTTATCCGCAACAAATCTCATGCAAAGACCAAATCAATGAATTGATCTCTGGTGTATCCTGAGCCTCATATATCTCTTTCCTTGCTGCCACAGAGCTCAGCTGTCATCTAAAACCCACAAACTCCGTCCTACTGCTGTAAAAACTCACTAGTGCAACAAATGTGTACTAATCCACAGCTGCAAATAGTCCCCAACAAAAGCACGATTTACTTCTGTTTGAGTATCATTTGCTGAAATCAGTATTGAGTATTGAGAGGCAGATTGACACACTGATGGTTTTGTTGACAATGAGTGAAATATTATCATTCTGTCTCTCTGCTCTGACATTTCCAAACAGTATTTTACTAATAAAGAATTCCTTCTTGCGTTGTATATGACTGAACTCTTTTGTATTCTGGAGACTTTCCCCCTCCACACATGAAGCATACTGTTGCTTCTGGCACAAGCTGCTTCATTCATGCCTCACAATCACTTTCTCCTTCTTCAGCTGCTTGACTTCCAGCTGATTTGTAACGTCCAATCAGATTCTTTGAAAGCTCCCTCAAAGAGCAAAGCCTTTTCTACCAAATCTACCTGCACAGTTTAGCCATTTGCTTTTAATTTTCTGGAATAAGAGCACCGTGCTTCGTCCATCTCATGAATCCAGTGTTGTTGTTTGGACCAGCCTGCAGACAAACCCATGTAATGTTTATTTTGTTGGTCTGCTTGGCACTTTGGAACAATAGAGAGTTTATCAGCAGAATTTCCTATTCTCACATTATGCAATTCTGCAGCTGGATGCGTGCCGAGCGCAGCCACAACTGGCCACGTCCTGTTATAATAACAAGTCTGGTGAGCCATTCTCTCACTTATCA
Source organism: Chaetodon trifasciatus (assembly GCA_037975065.1). NCBI lineage: Eukaryota > Metazoa > Chordata > Actinopteri > Chaetodontiformes > Chaetodontidae > Chaetodon > Chaetodon trifasciatus. The sequence goes on from JBBMOE010000015.1 coordinate 11,148,172, forward strand.
CTGCCATCCTCCCCTGTTTTCAGCCTGCAGGGGCTTTTACTGTATATCACTGTCATGCTGAGGCCGGGTTTGTCTGTCATTTGGGACAAAACATTCCTATTATGAAGTGACCTGATTTGGTTGAGAGCTATGAATATGATTTAAGCCTTTCGACCACAGGCCTTTTTGTCTGAACTATAATCCAGGACAAGACAACAATGCTAAAGCCTGTATTTTCGGTTTTTATATTTTCTTCTCACTTCTTCTTTCAGACTGCTTCATATCAGCCTCGTTGGTGCTCCCGTCTCCTCTTTCTCTTGGTTTTTGTGTGAGTTGAAGCCAGCTGTATTTCATCCTGACAGCTCTGTTGAGGTATGGTACAGTAATACCACCACGCCCTGCAGTTAGCTCAGTCCTTCGCAACAAAAGACCTCCGTTTAGGGATTATACAGTACAGGATGTAGTTTACTCAAAACAGCAGGGTTAGCCTTTCACTCTCCTTGTTTGTTTGCCGTACTACGCCTCCAGTGAATGAACATGAGGGCAACTTGAGCTCTTTTATTGCTCTGCTTCATCACAATGACTAAATGTTTAAGTGGATTTCAAGGAGGCTCTGAGGGGGGAGGGAGGACATTCGCTGAAAACACAAAGTACCACTTGGATGCTGTGTGAGCAGATATATGAGATAAAAACAAAGAACAGGTCTGCATAGTTGTGTACACCATCAGTACGATGTCAATGTCAAATGGGAGTTTTCTTCTCTTGTTTAAAGCTCAATCAGCTATTTCAGTCTAAAGATGAATGTGCCGCAAAGTAATCTGGCAGAAGTTCATGTAACCAAGCAGCAGCTTCCAGGCCTGAAAAATGAAGACCCAAAAACTGCAGTTCTTCAAATGGCCACTTGAGGCTGGCTCCAGTCAATCCCCATAGACCCCCATATTAAAATGCCCAATTTAACAGCAGAAATAAACATGTTTACAGCCTGCTGCAAAAAATGGTTTTGCTCTCTGTGGCTAATTTCCCCATTCATGACAATGGGCTTTGAGTGACAGCTAACTGTTAGGTGTCAGCAACCAGGCTTCATTCGGCCCATCTTAGCTCCACCTACGCTCCACCTCTTTGCTCATTTTTGGATTAGCTGATAGTTTGGTGGAGCAAGGCTCCGCCAAGATGGCGACGGCTGGAGTCCACTGACACTGACCTTCACGATGTCTCTTCAGAAATCCATGGGTGACGTCACAGAGGCTAAATCCATGTTTTATCCGTCTATGCTTTCAACCTTTTGTGTTGCTGAGCTTCAGTTGTTTGCTGCTTTGCACTGCAACAGATGACGCAGATGAATTACAAGGGGAAACATCTGATGCTGGCCACATAGCTACTGTCAGCTTTTATCATTGATTGGTCACAAACTGGGCTCTCACACTGACTGGAATCACTGAACCCTTACTGGATTTTGGCAATTTTAATGAATTTGCATTAATCCAAGGTGGCCACATTCTCAATAATGTTAATTATTTAAACAGAATATCAAACAACAGCCGTTTTGATGGAGATATGGACAGATTCTGAAATTAGTCTGGTAGACTGATCTTAAAATTGGACTTAATCCACACAGTGTCTACCAGCTGTAGTGATTCCAGCATTCTGCATCATCAAGCCACACACCTTAACTTGTCTGAAGCCATAACAGGATCTTCTGAATTGAATCTTCTCTTCCAAGAATGAGACTTACAGAAAAGACCAGCCACCAGGTTTAAGTCTGTCTGTCACCAACACCACCAACAAACACCAACCTGCTACAGCTTCTCCGTCACTGCAGCCATTGTTGGTGGTGATTCATTATTCACCTTGTGTGCTTTTGCTTTCACGTTCATGCATGGAGTGTAAATTAGAAAATGAAACCAAACTGTTGTACTTGCAGCAGGACACAAGGTTTTCAGTTGTTCTCTACAGTCACTGGTGGAAGAAAAAATCAGATCTTGTATTTAAAACTAGTAGTAAAACTGACAATACTACAGTTGTAGAATACACTTAGTACAAAAAGTACTAGCATCCAGATGCATTAATGTGCACATCACTTAAAGGTGAAGGTTAATCTATAATAATATATCATAATGTATTAATTGATGCATATTTTGTTTCAATAATCTAAAGTAACTGAAGCTTTAAACTACATATAGTGTAAGTAAAAAGTTCAGTATTTGCTTCCAAAATGCAGCATTTGTGTGGTGTTTACAGTATATTGATCACATTCAGCTGCCCTTTGTGTACAGCCACTTTTAGTTGAGGCTCACGCTTTAAGAGACCATGAAGATAAAACCGCCTTTTGTTCCACGTCTGCTCAGCCCATTTCACCATATCAAATCCAGAGACGAGCTTCACACGGAGCAGAGAAGTGGGTCATGGCAGCTGTTTCCCAACCAGGCAAGCACCTCTCGGTAAAGCCCAGCCAGACTGCAGTCCCACCGGCACGACAACCTCCAGCCTTTTCCACTGCTGCTACATGTAGGTTAGAGCTCTGAGGATGTGATATCTTTGAAGCCTATTCTCTACCTTGTCACAGAAATGGGGAAAAATCAATGAAATATTGGTCAGAGCTTTAGCAGGAGAGAGCAGCCTGAGTGCGTGGAGGCCTGCAGGGATTCATACCTGCTCCCCTGCTGGTTTCACATCCGTCTCTGCAGAACACAAGAACAGATGCAGCTTTGTTTTACTGAGCTGTCAGATGTCTCAGCATCACTCCCAAAATTTCAAGCTTTGTTCTTCACTTATTGACAATTTGCTTCTGTCTGGCTCTAGTTTGCAGTTCTCCCAATCTGTTAGCAATGCCTGTCATACAAAGTTAACAGGTTTTTCTTATATTAACATATTTCTTATCATATTTTTCTGTCAAACCAAGCTTGAAATTAATTTCTGTTCCAGCAGACAAAGACTCCCAAATTTTCACCCCATTTTTCTGGCAGAGATTCTTGTTTCTTTGTGTGGGCAGCCGTTGATTGACAGCAAACACAGTGAAACATAATGAAGTGCACTGATACGACAATGCAACTTCGGCACAATGAAACGAGACGATAAAGGAGGAACCAAATGAAAGCTTCGTGTTTATTGTGATGAACTGACTGAGAGACTCTGCCTTTGGAAATTGTTTTTCCAGTTGTACCAAAATAACTGGCTGGCTGCAACTATTATTTTCCATAAGAACTGATCTGCTGATAGTCTGCTCTATAGTGAGAAATACCTATCATAAGCTCGCAGAGCCAAAGTAATGTCTTCAAATGTTTTGTATTGTGTGACTCACTCTCCCAAACCCAAACCCAAAGACATTCGCTTTTTTTTATCACCTAAGACAAAGAAAAGCAGAAAATCAGCATGATTTAGAAGGTGGAATCAGGAAGTCTTCAGCACATTTGTTTGATTTTCTCAATCGTCTAATGAATAATTGACTCCTCATTTCAGCTGCACTGTGGATACACAAATAAAACTTGTTGTATTTACGGTGGCCCTGATGGTCAAAACACAACATTTCAGAAAACACGAAATTTCATAAAATGAATGTTGAGAATGTAATTGATTGTTTCTCTTTAGCAAATATAAATATCACTCAAGAGGAAAGTATAAAAAGGTTTTTCGTCTCAAGCCTACTAATAAATTAAGCATTATTGGGAAAATACAGCTAAAAATATTAGTTGTACCCGACCTGCAGCATTAATGACAATGAGATGGAAATGCTCAAATGATCTGCTTGGACACCTGGAGTGCAGACATAATATACGTATGTCTGCACACAAAGGGATCACACCGTTGCTTATACTCTGGGAAATCCCTTTAGCCTCAGGCTGATGGCTGAGGTCACTGGTCCTGCTTTTCTGGAGCTCAGTCTTCATCCCAGACAACATGAAGCGCACCCAGGGGAGGACTGAGGTCAACAAACATGCTTTCACTGTCAACAATCCGGCTGAGGGGAGGCGGCTTCATACCGGATTATCTTAACACAACATAGAGGTGGTGCAAAGCCCCAAAAAAGTTCATCCAATCAGGATAAATTCTATGATGATGCAACATCAGGTGTTACCTCAGTGCCCTTCTTCTGGATTTTAATGATAAATCCTCCTTGCACGTAAACTTTATTTCAAGGTTATATGTGTACAGAAGAGCAACTGCCTACCTCTTACCTGTGGTGCCTGTCCAACTTGTGCATGTTATTTAGGAAACAGAAGCTTGTTTCAGTGTAAACTGGAGCCAGACTGTCTCTGTCCTGGTTACAGTCTGATCATTCAGAACCTCGACTGAACTTGGCCTTCAGATCAGATCAAGACAAGAAAAATGTGAAAGTTTTTTGAGTGTGTCACCCCTGAATAAATCAGTTTAGAGCTGGATTAGCAAGAAGAGACACTTATTTTCATTAACACTGAAAGTGTTTGATTGACAGGAGTTGGCAGGCTGAGCCCCAGCAGGGGAACAACAAAGTAAACAAACTCGTGTCGTAGCCCATATGTCAGGGTCAGACAACGTGTTAGCAGTGATTTTGAAGAGTAATGACCACAGAAGCATTTAACCCAATTGATGTGCCACTTGCAGTATGTTTACATGCTGTTTAATGTGCTTAGTAACAAATTAGCAACTAGTTAGTTAATAACTGTAAAACTTTGGCCTAGCAAGTGGTGCTTGATTTATGCTGTCGGTGGTAAAATACTTGCTGGACGTGCAGCTAACATTAAAGCAGATAAACCCACATTTTAATTCATATTCCTACACACCCTCCAAACTCTTTAAAAGAGGGCATTAGTACCATTTTTAAATTCAAATCAGTAAACACAGGCGAATCAAAGGCTGAAGTGTAGTACTTTCTCATCCTGGCTAACATCTGAGCTTCTACTACTGTCTATACTCCTGCTTACATTGTGAGGAGTGTGCTTCATTGAGTGGTAGATTTTTACTGCAAAACAAAAGCAAAGAATGAGTGGGTCGGTTTTGTTTTCCCACCTTTTGTCACATAGGAGAAGCCCATAGAAACCCTGCTGTAAGATGAATTAACAAGCTTGTTTCCCATGTACTCCTCTGCCCTCCCAGCAGCCCATTGGCCCACAAGAAGCACTTAAAGAGGGAAACCAAGAATCCTTATGTTCATCCAGAATGAGTTCATGTTGGAAACCAGTTTGTAGTTTCTGAGGTACTGTAGTAATCCATGGCATGGCTTTGTGCCTGGTGGTGGGAGTGTGGGGTATCATTGTTTTTAGGAGGATGGAATCATGCAGCAGTGCCCCGCTGAGTAATCGAATGAACTGATTTTTTGATTTGTAGGTATAAGATTCAGATGAAAACTTACTGAACTAACGCTTGTTTTCAAACTATCCTCTCAGTGAACTGAAGGTTTACTTAATCAAATGTTACAAAGTCTGGTCTGGGGGCTTCATATAAAATTGTGAGCTACTTCTACTGATTTGTTTCCACTGAATACAATTCAATGAGGAATTAAATTCAGTATGATATGGCAGGAAAATGAAAGTTCAATAGCTTACAATAGGTAAAAACGTATGATTACCAGGCAGTGCTGTATTCAGTAAGTATTCAGATCCAGTGTGTAAATACTTCAGATAAAAGACCTGCATTCAAAACCATGCTTAGATAAAAGTACTCATTGTGCAGTAAAGTGGTCTGTCAGTGTTTGATAATTAGCAGTACACCCAAAGTACAGCTGAGCTGATTGGACAAAATTTTGACCTGCTGACGGTGCTTGAGGAAGGGGTTCACCAGCATTAGTACAGTTTCATAGTAATTAATCAAAAGCTGTCAAGATATTTCAGTTAAAACCATGAAATGTGAACTTCATGGTGGCACCAGAGGAAAAGTGAGTGGATCATCAGTCAGATGGATTCACCCTCTGGGAAACATGAATGTCTGTGCTAAATTTCACTGTCAAATAGTTGTTGAGAAATTTTGGTCTGGGCCACAGTGGTGGACCAACACTGCCATTCACAAGCCATGTATCTAAATATCTGGTTTCTCATAGTTAAAGTGTTTCTCTAATGACTAAACCAACAGACTGACTCCATAAAAAGGACAGTGTCCATTCAGCCTTTCTCTGGAAACACTCTGATCGTTGACAGTAACTCACTCTGAGGTGCAGCAGAGCAGCCAGTCAGGATGGGAGTAACATGGTGGTGTTAAATATTCACTTCCAGAAATCCACTTGCTTAACACTGTCTAGTTTCAGCCGCTTCTAACACCTGTAAATGCATGCATAAGCACACACATACACAAACGCCACATACCCAGGCCTCATGTGTTTGCATCTGCACCGGAAAATAAAACATCTCCATTGTGCTGAAGCACAAGATTCCTACTTTATATGAAGAACCAGACTTTTGGTGCGAAGCCAGGGAAGGGTTAGGTCCCTCTTGTCTGAACAAACAGGAGAACAGAGGTTGTAAATCCACTACATGCAATGTCAGCATTGATTTATTGGGAAATAAAAAAGTGGTTAAATTATTAGCCACAGTTCTGATGTTCGGAAGCTAAAACATCCAAATACAAACCAAAATGTTCATAATATTTCCAGACCAGTTTTGCTTAAAATACCCTACTGTTGTATAACTTAAATTAACTTAAACCACCGAGAGGAATGTTAGTTTTTTAATCTTAAAAGGCAGGTAAACTGAGTGAAGTTTGGTTTACATGGTGCTACATCCCTGAATGTAGGTTTATGTGTCACAAAGATCTTCCTGGCACTTATCCTCACATTCCAGGAAAATTAAGACTTTCAGATGGAAAAATATTTCTGTTGAGGTTTACTTTAGTTTCATAGCTATGTGGATCACAGTCCTGTGAAATAGTCCAACCAAGCAACAGTTGACTGTATTGACCCTGCAGATGTAGGCTGAAGTGGAGTTTTGAGAGTGGGTGAAATGCTGAGAGGGAAGCAGCAGTGTTGGCGTTCAGACGATAATGTCTGATGGCAAAAACACCTGTTGAACCATGAAGGGCTGAGCTGAAGGCCAGCTGTGTGTGAACAAGAAATGCTGTCTGTTTTGGCTGGATTTTGTTGTATGCAGTGCTCTCCAAATACATTCAAAACAATATTATTTAATAGATTTAGGATTCCGAGATATTAACACTTTTGACATTGAATGTGTCACCAGTTAGTGAAGTTTTGATTTACAGTAATGCTAAACAAATGAGTACATGACAGACACAAAACAGCATATTCTCACTCTTACTCACAGGTGTAGACAATAAAAATGCCATGTCCAGTGAAAGTTAAACATAATTCAGTATTGACTCGTTTAGCCCAAGCAGCAGATATCTTTTTACAGTTAAGAATCTTAGTATATTGATTTTGGCTTCAAAAATCCAGGATTAACTGAGATCTAGTTTTAGCTCCGCAGGCAAGAAAAGCATCACTCTGAATCACCTTCACTGCACCTTTCTGTTGGATCTGTGCTTTAATTACCAGGATTACTCCTCACACAGTCAAAAAGTGAGGTGTGTGAGATGAAGACAGACTGATAAAGGTCATGGATTAAGCTACCGGAGCTGCAAATGCTGCAGCAAACCTTGCAGCACCTACAGGAGAGCGCTGACAAGCCTGAACCCGGCGTGGCCCTTTCAGGTAAACCCCACGGCAGACGTGGGAGCTGAAAGATGATCGCCCTGCGTGCTCCGATCCCTTCATCCTGGATTGAGGAGAGAGGAGTGTCTGGTTTCCAATGTTTCATGCAGGACAGAACGTACTGAGGCCTCTGTCCTCTGAGGTTCTGTGGGAAAACAGGGAACAAAATGCAAGGGCCTCACCCCCAGCGGGGAGTGTAACCTGAGCATTAACCACTTAAAGCACAAGAGAGATCAGGTATTCCCCTGCCTTGTTAAGAGAGGTCCTTGGGGACAGTAGAGGGAACACACAATGAATGAGCATGACATATGCCACCATGCAACTCAATGAGATGTTGACTCATGAGGCCAAACCAGAGAAAAGGGGGATTGTTTGGGTGAGCAACACTGCTGTGTCCTTTCATGACTCATTTACACTGAACAAACGCATGAGCATAACTATGAAACATGGGCAGCGTAAAGCTATGAGGCATCATGATCATGGATGGATTACTGCACGGGCATAACGGGCAAATGCAGGCTTTGTCTCACCTGAAAAATGTCACTGAAGGAGAAGCAGATTGACAACAAAGAGGCACTAAATAAGAGAGACAAAAGAGAGATGAAAATGTTGCATTTTGGAAACAGAAAGTTGTAAATGAGGACAAAGATGCAAAACAAAAGCAAAAAGCTGTAAAACAAATGCAAGGAGATGTAAAAAGGCCACAAGAGAGAGAGAAAATTAATGCAAAGAGATGCCAAACTAATGTAAAGAGACGCAAAACAACCACAAAGAGACGGAAAACAACCACGAAGAGATGGAAAACAACCATAACAAGAAAGAAATCAAATATAAAAAGATGCTAAACCAATGCAAAGAGGTGTAAAAATACCACACTGTAAAATGACCAAAACAAGAAGCAAAATGATGCTCAAGACCACAACGAAGAGACTCAAAATGGCCACAAGAAACAAAATGACTTGCTGCTATGCAGAAGGAGTGGAGGGCCTTTACATGTTTGTGCTCAGGGGCTCATTGTCTCATAATCCGTCCATAATGGCGATACACAAAAACAGATTCTCATTCAGGATCTGTGGCTTCACTGTGGATGAAACAGCATGACCTCAAACGTGTCTGCATGTTGCCCTTGAGGCATCTGCAGGTTTGCATGACTGAATCTGTGGCGTCTTGAAGGCAGCGCAGGTACAGAGTGAGTAGTTTAAGCCATGCCGCCCCCCCCGACCCCCGACCTCTGCACTCATCACATATCTTACACTCATCTCGTCTTCCCCGCGGTCCCCCGGGGGATTCGTCCACAGACAAACTGACAGCACAACGTGTTCTCAGAGCTGCTGAGGGACCGTGAGCTGACAGCGCTGCATGCAAAGGGTATTTCCTTAAGGGAATGTCTCACCACATTTTGTTCTTCGGTGCCTCGGGAGACTTGAGTCAATACTTGTGAACATGCACCAGACTGAAAGCTAGATACTAGACAGCTGACCCCGGCTCCAGCGTCACTCACATGTAAAATCTGGCACAGCAGTGTTGATGATGAAGTTTGTTTACTCATTTCGTTATTGTTTTTCCAGGTCTTCCACCCATCAAGCTGAAGTCTTTGTGTTTGTATGTGTCCCACTGAGAAGCTCATAAAGATGGTGACAAGCATGGATCAGTGCAGCTGTGCAGGTCTTTAGACATCAATTTACAAAAATAACAGTTTGTATGAAGCTATTGAAAATGTATTTTTACATATTAAAGCCAAAATGGTGTTGAGAGCTTGAACCAAACAAGATAGTTTTGCACCCTTTATGCAGCCATAGCAAATCTTTCACTGCATTGTTGCTGTTGATTTACTCTAAAGTGAAATGACGTCATATCGTGATACAGAATAATTGTCGCACAAGTCTCAGCTCATCAGGTCGCTGCAGTGTCACCTCTCTGATGTGGTTCTTTGGTTGATGCTCCTTTCCTATAACTGCACACATATGTTACCTCATCATCCAGCCTTTGGTTTAATGCTCGCAGACTGTCACATCCTCCAGGAGACATTACACGTGTGCAGTTTATCATTTGACAAGAGGCTGGCCAATGCTTCGCTGGGAGATTTACTAAGTCTAGGTTTTACTCATCGGGGATTCAGCTTGAGGCGGGGTGTGTGTGGAAGCAGGCTGAGAAAAAGCAGCGAGCCCTGTGGGGTGACTGATGGAAATATTAAGCGTTGGAGGAGGGTCAGGAGATGTCAGAAAGAGAAAAATGATTATTGAGAGGCTCATGTCCATGTTTCCATCTTTGTTGTGGTCCATCCAACAAAAAGCACTTAAAATACTGACATGAACCAAGCATCTGGCTTGGGTTGCACCAGCTGCTCTTATATCCATTATCCATTGTGTAAAATCCTAAATTCTTAACCCGTGGCTAGATTCTGTCTTAGCTAGTAAAGACTTTAGTAATGTATAAATGCAGCATCTGCAGTGCCATCCAAGAACAAGAAATCAACTTTGTAGAGTTTATACTCGGTTACATTTATCAGTTTATTAACATGGCAGTTATTTTCTTGATTGATTATTATTGTAAACATATATATTATAAAAATATCATAAAATGTCCATCATGGTTTCTCAGAGTTAAAGTTGATGTCTTCAGGTTTCTTATTTTGTCTCACCAAGAGTCCAAAGTGCAAATATACAAGTTTGTTTTTTTGTAGAAGACGAAAGAAAATCAAAATTGAAGCAGAAGCAAATTACATATTTAAGTACCAATCCTTATAAAAAAAAATGTAGATATGTCAATCCTCCTGTTTTCCCCAGGATTCTTTCTCCTGCAAAGGCAGCATGTTGACGAGAAGTTATTCACTCAAAGAGCACCTGCCAATAAAACAAGATGAAGATGGANTGTGTGTGTGTGTGTGTGTGTGTTTGTGTGTGTGTGTGTGAGTGAGTGAGTGGGTGTGGGTGTGTTTGTGTGGGTAAGAAAGAAACACAGAGAAAGACCAGAGATGACGGCAGACTGATAGCACAGACAGAAAATGACTAAATATGAGTGCTTGTGTCTGATTATGTCATTGGAAAGTTTCACCCTCCTGAAAAATCTTGCAGCATCTTGCTTGAAAGAAAAAAGCACTGAAGGTTTCCCCATGATGAGGCCTAACAATGACTATTTTTTAGGAGCATCTATTGCCGTAAATGTAATATAGTATTCATGATATTCTAGACATCTTTGGAGGGTTCAAACATTATTGTATTGCTAAAAGACAAACTGCTAGAAATAACTGTTCTCTGCAGGTTTTTACAAACACAAAATCTAAGAGAATACTTGTGAAAAGTGAAAAGTGAAAAGAAGGCTACACGGTGAGTATGAATGCTGTTAAGCTCCACTGGGACAGCGGAGGCAGGACAGGAAGCAGCACAGGGTGCAGGAGGCCGCTGTCTCTGTGTGACCTCAGCGACTGTCTGTGGTTCCACCTGAAATAGCAAAAACCAGCCATTGGCCTCACTGCGAGACTCTCTGACAAGCCTGTGTAAACAGGGCTGGAGGTTCATCTCTGTCATCGGCGCCCATTCTTGTCACACAAACACCGACACACATGTTGGCTCTATTAGTAGTTAAAGTAAAAGTCGAGACGTGAGCGACGTCTGTGATGAACGACTGGAAGAGCATCTATAAATGTAACTGCAGTCAAACAAGCCTCTTTCTCTGCAGTCCCACGTGTTCAAACTCTTTGCAGTGCATTTACACCACATCACCACAATTATATTGGATTTCATTGATTTGCTTATTTAATAACTTTTGTTTTCAGACTAAATGTGTGTTGACTATATTGTCCTTTTTATGCTCCTGTGCTGGTTGTCTGCCCGTCATCCAGCAGTTAATTCACTAAAATTAAACCGTGATTTATTTGTGATTATAGTGACCGTGATGCCGGCATCTGTTTTGGCTTCAGAGTGTTCGGTCTGGAGGAAAAGTCTGCTGTGGAATTACAATTAATCCTCACACCAATCTGTTAAAAAACCCTCCTGGGACTCACAGTTACCAGAGGTTTACTTTGACAAAGGCAGGCTAATGACTAGTTAATGGACATTCCTCGTTGCATAAAATCAATATATCTCTGAGAGAAGCACAGAAATGAAATAGAAAAGAGATAAAGAAAGAAGCTGAGAGAATGTGTGGATAAATAAAAACAATGCCCCATCCTGTTTCTTCAGGATGAAGCCATTGCGAATGCAGACGGGGCCGAATTATCCCTGCGCAGCCAAGTAGTAATTATTTCCACGATTTGCATTTCAAATTCAATTCCCTCTCGTGGAAAATGGGAAGATAATAACATGCAAATGAGTTCATGAGAGAGTGAGAGAAGTAAAAAAAAAAACATGATGAGGAACAGATAGCAGAAATTTTCTTTTTGGCACCCCAGATAATTTGGGAGACTGATGAGTTTATTTTACAACAATGGATGGAGACAAACTGTGAAGCGTGAGGGTTCAGCTTCGTCTATATTCTCCCGTGAAATTGTCCAAAATTACATCCACAAACTATGTCTGCAAAAGCAAAAGGCAATGCTCTTCACTGTGCGCATACTACATGTGGAAAGACATGTAATATGTGTACATTAAGCTGAGAGTTCACCTGCTTTCAACTTTTCCTCTTTTCATTCAACTAATTTCAGTGTTTACATAAGTACAATTCAACTGCCCACAGAGCTAAAACTTTAACGTAATACATCGAATGCTCTGAGAAGTGACACTTGAACTGATTTTAGCTAGTTTAAGCTTTTATGGCTGAGTCACACTAGCTTTTGAATCAGGCGTTCTCAAAGTTTTCGTGACTGAGTGTCTGGACTGGACAGGTCCTTCAGATGTTGCCGCTAAAATCATGCTGAAAAGGCCAGCGGTGGCACTTTCATCCTTTAGTCCAAGGTGCCCGGCAGGTTTCCTACTGTCCCAAGCAACCAGAACCGCTTGTACCAGTTAATGTCGCCTGCAATGACTGTGGTCACGTAAAAACAGTGTATCATCAGGCTCAGCAGATATGCCGAGCTCTGAGCGGATATATCTTCAGGCATTGATCCTTCTGTTTGTGTTAAAATAGTAAGTTCTTGACATGTCGTACAGCTCCAGGTGTCCCTGAACACATATGATCAGCTACTTCAGTTTACCTGACCTTTCAACTGGATGTTGTGATGCCTTTGGACATAAAGGGTGGAGCAAGTGCTGCGAACATGACTCAACACAAGTTGAGGTTTTTCCATCTTGGTGCACTGCAGATGTGCTCAAACAAACAGGGGTGTCAAGTCTACAGATCCTATTCCCTTTCTATGGAGAGCAGGAGCCACATGGTGCATGATGGCAGTGCAGTGCTTTCAGATGCGTGCTGAAATGTGCAACTACTATGACTATTATACACACACACACACACACACACACACACACACACACACACACACACAGAGAGGCATCGTAGGGCAGCACACTGATGACCTCAGGAACGCAGCTGGTTACTGATTCAAACAGGAACTGACACACTAATGATTGGCTTTAATTGAAAAATTGCCTTTTTTTGACGAGGGCACATTCAGGTTAGAAGGTGAATGACGTACAAACACACGACCTAGTTTGCTGTAATACAAGTCACCTGCTCCTCGCGGACTGAAATAGCTCCGGCAGGCAGAGTGGGCTGGATAATTAGGTCTGTTTTTAATAAACACTGACTGAGGATGACACTGCTGCCTGGCCTGCTCCACATGGATAAACGTCCTTTTCCATCTTCTGTAAAACTCCGGCTTCTGCACAACCACCGATGCTTCCAGGAACAGTATGTGCCCTGCAGATTCAATCCCCCCCTCACTGAGTAAAAACCTCACTGCCTGCCTCTCGTCACATCACCACCGGGCACTGAGTGAAACGGTTTGAGGCTTTGCCGTATGTTTATCCAATCATATTCCCTTGCCATGACCACAAAGCTGGGCTTCCTTGCAGTGTCCAGTTTAATTTTTCCATGGGGCCTCACTGGTGACGGCTCTGCGGCTTGGGGTTCAGAGTGTCACGGAGTTAAGATGTGCTGCCTGGCTGGTGAGCCACGAGGGTGGATCTTTCTCTGAATGGGAGAGAGGGGGCGATTTATGATGGGAACCCTGTTATTATGTGAATCTGGGTAGATAATTTCTGTACTGGTGCTGTTTAAAACATGTCGCTGTTGTGTAAAACCTAGTAATTCCAAGGTTTCTTTATTTTCATTGATGGCCAAAGTCTGGAGGTTGCTTCACTTACTCACTTACTGTTTCTTTTGTTCTTTTATTCTGAGGGTTGTGATTATGAGCAATACATTTTGGCTTCTGATTTTCATACTTTTACTAAAGCTTAGCCAGCGTGCTAAAATCCAGTTCATCCAATGGTTGCTCCAAAACAACTCAAACTACAGAAAAAACTAATGAACTTTCTTTATATACAAAGTCAAAATTAATGTTTCTTGAACATCAAATTAAAATGTTATTCATTATCATTGGTAACAAATCCCATCAAAGGACCAAAACTAAGTGTAGTTGTTCTTTCAATACTTTCAAACTCCCCTATAAAGTTGACCAAGCTAACTGGTTTGTACTGAGGGCCAACATCTTTAAGACAGGATGCAAAGTTTAGCTTCTAGTTTCATATTTTAGAAAACGCTATATGATTACCTGTAACAGCTGGGCACTGTAATTTTTCCTAACTGTAGGAAATAGTGCATTTGTTGTGGACTATTTTCAGTCGTGGATTAATGCACATTAGCTTTGCTAGTGAGTATTTACCGTAGAGGGATGGTGTATATAGGATTGACTCAAAAAAAGCTAGAAATCCTTTATTAGTCACATTTTGACACACAACATGCGAAGTTAGGGAGGGGAAACTGCACACGCCATGCATATGTGAAATTTTTTCTCCGCCTTTAACCCATCCTTGGTCTGTCCTTCCTCCGCAGCAGACCAGGAGTGGTGGGCTGCCAGCCAACCGGCATCTGGGGACCTGTTCCTTGTTGTCACCTTTGGTCAGGTGGTTATCTTCTTGCCTGTTTTTAGTGGGGGTATTTTTATGGAGGATACCCCAGGTGAGCACGGGGAGAACATGCAAACTCCACACAGAAAGGCCCCTTTTTCCTCAAGCAGCAGGCACTGAAGGCGTGGTGGCCACCAGCGCCCACAGCAGGACCTTCTAGCTGTGAGGCGACAGTGACACCACCTGTGCCACCTACAGTGCTAATGTTTATTGTAATGAATAACTGGGTGTTGCACTGGGTGTAATATCACCCAGTATGGTGCAGGTATGTGTTTTTTTAACATTTTCTGACATTGCTAACACGACACTAGTTTCTCCTTGCTCACCAAAGCTGAACTGAACTCAGGCTCCAAAATGTCCTCCTAACCTGCACAATGGCTGACATGACAGCTGCTGTATGCATGTTTTACTCTGGTTTGCTTAGTTTTCTTAGTCCTTGAAAGGTTGACATTTCATCAGTAGCAATAATACAGAGTTTCTTCAAGCACTGTCTCCAGGCCTCTGTTCATCTTAATGGGCCTGTTTGTCCTCATCTAGCAAATAGGACAGTTCTGTAAATGTGCAGAAAAAAAGATGAATGCCTTAGTGGCTTCCAGGGAGGCTCGTGGACTGTGTCCCACCAGCTGATGTCTCGCTTTGTGAGGACACATAAATCTAAATACCTCAGAACCTGAGTCACTCCCTGATGTCCTGTCTGAGTCAGATGAGGCAGTCATGCAAGACGAGGACAAACAAGAAGACACACAAACATAACATGCGGGAGAGTTCACTGAGTCAGTCTCTCTGTGGCAGCGTCTTCACTCGACTGGCTGCCGTCCACATCAGCTTTTAAGCGTGGTGACCCTGGGATCAGACCCGCATGCCTTCCCCTTTAGCTCAGCCCAGATCAAGAAAATATTCTGCATTCTGGAGGCTTTGAGTTGGGGCAACTCTGCTAAACATATCAGATGTTGAAGTGGGACGTTTCATGCTGAGGAATTTCTCTACACATATACACACAAAAAACTATTTTCCAACCCGGTTTGAGCCCCTGGTATGCTGCCTCTTGTCCAATGTGCCCAATCAGAGCGCCTGTGGGTTTCTAATACTCTCTTAGGGAGACTGTAAAAGCCAAGCATGCCTTGTCCTTTGTGTGTGATCCCATTATGTCTTCAAGTTCAGGCTGAGGTATCCGAGGGTGCTTTGTACTCGCTGCTGATGAAAGACACAGAGGGTCTGTAAGTGAGGGAGCAGCCACCAGAAACGCAGGTAATGCAGATGGAAGAAGCAGCCATCCTTACCAGGCCTCCCTTCCTCCTCATTTGAAGCTCCACCGCTGAACTGTGACCCATCAAGATGTTCGGCCAAGATGCATAATGACCCCCATCCAGACCCACCCCATGCATACAAATTAAGGGCAACGCGGGAAGGGGGCACCTGCCGTGAATCCGAACCCTCATTAAATATTTGAAGGGAAAGTGACAAAATAGAAGCTGAAGATGAGAAAACATGAATTCACAAAGATCCCTTTCCCTCTGAAGGAAGTTATTTTGACTGAAAGTGAATGTGTGGAAGCTGTCATGCAGCTTAGGACAGCAGATAGCAAATGTTTTGTAAACACTGGATTAAATTGGATCATCTGCCTCAGGTTAAAAAAGCAGTTAATCCGCTTATCCACAAAAATAATTGTAAAAATAGGATGTGAGCAGAAATGGACATGTCCCACGTTATCTGTCTTTAGTAG
This sequence comes from Chaetodon trifasciatus, assembly GCA_037975065.1. Lineage (NCBI taxonomy): Eukaryota > Metazoa > Chordata > Actinopteri > Chaetodontiformes > Chaetodontidae > Chaetodon > Chaetodon trifasciatus. Next base: position 11,164,487 of record JBBMOE010000015.1, read on the forward strand.
TTTAAAGCATGGATATATATTAGACAAATTGGATATGGGCTCAAAGATGGGACCTGCTCACTTTACACTGGGATCATGCAAATAAGAACAGCTTTTCTAGGCTCTGAGAAAGTTTGCAATCATAAACCTCCATGTTTCTTTTACAATGACGGTCTGTCTGGTTTTTCGCTGCATTACTGCAAGGAGCCACTGAGACAAAGTGGCAGCATCATATCCAACTCGCTCAAAACATCTGCGGTTTAAAATCTTGCAGGTTCCTTATCATGTCACTCTGTGTAATAGGTCTTGGTTGTGTTTGTGTCAGATGGTACAATATCAATTTTGAGGCGAGTGATGAGTGAACTGTAAATGTAAGTAGGAGGAAAAAGTCAAACATGAGCAGAGGCACATTTTTCTATTACTGAGTGTTTTAAAAAAGGGTAACTGGAGACATATTATTACCTGGCATGATACATCTGCGGTTGTCTCAGGGTTTGAAAATGCAGCAAAACAAAAAATACAGGCTTTGGCCGGAGAGCTCGCCCTTTTATTGAATATTTTAGCTTGATTCAAAATGGTGTATTCTGAGTCATTTTATGCCGAATTTCAGTTGTTGGGTCGTGCATGCAGGGCTTTGTAATGGTCCGGCAAATTTGTTCATATACTTCGGAAGCTGTTAGGATATTGCAGAATATTGACTTTGGTTGTCAAAGCTCTAAATTCGGCTGTCAGTGGACGTGTCTCGCAGTATGATTTAGGACCACTGTGTTGGATTCACAACCAAAGATTTTACCACATTTCTTTCATGATCATCATCTTTCATCTGGGACAGCAAAAATTTGCACAAACAATACTTAAAACCCACAGTCACACAGTGAAGACTCCATGCACTTTAATTAGACCAGTGTCTCAGCACACAACCTGCTGACATGTCAGCGCACACAAAGCTTATAAAGGCTGCACTGAATTTAACATTCATCCATTAAGCTGATCTCAGTCATCTGTGGTTACACCCACCTATTACACCAATTCACATAGAAGCAGCATTTCACACACTTCATGATCGGGAGGAAAATACAAAGAATATGACAACGTTTTAACAGAATGACAGACAGTCTCTCTGTGCAAGAGGGGAAACTTATATTCATTTTTTATCTAGTACAGTAGCTTCTATGCACATATGAAAATAGTGTTTTCTTACATACCTCAGGTCAGCTTGTGAATTGCTGCTGTAACACTTCAATTTCCCTCAGGGGATCAATAAAGTACTCTATCAATCTAAACATCATGGGACTGGCTGTCCTAAAATTAGATCTTTAAATAGAATATCTATCAGAGCAGTCAAAACAGGATATCCTCTGTAAACAAAAGGCTGATTACATGTGTCGTTCGGGTTCATTAGATGTTAATTTATTTAAGTTTTATTGAACCAGGAAAGCACTGTCTTGGCCAAAACAGCAGCATAAAAAGTTACAGCCAAAACAAAATCAGGCAGCACAGAAAACAATGCTAAAAACAGAAAATAATGCTAAAATATGGCTAGAAGTAGAGTGAGACCGGAGCCCAAACTAAAACCAGATGCTTTAATTATAAAAATACCAAAGCCGTGTTGTAGCTCCGAGCTGCCGTCTCTGTCATCCTATTAACACTCGACAACAACTGTTTGTTATTTTCCACGTGTTATGAAATACTCAGACTGGTATTTATAGCACTCGACGGTCATTACAACTAAAAATAGGCCCCAGCACTTTTTTTTTTAAACCTGTGAAACATGGAAGCAGTTTCTTATTGAAACTTCTAATAACAATCATGGCTGCTCAGTTTGTCTCCTGTGAATCTGGAGAAAGAAAAATCCAGTGCTAACAGACAGAGCGCTGTTTGTTTGTTCTTGCAGTGTATCCATGTTAGCAAGTGTTGTTGGTGTTGCCCTGTAATTTTCAGCTGTGCTGCTGCAGACTGGCACCACTCAGCGCCCTATGACATCAGCTCTCTGGGCACGAAACCCAAAGAAGACCCATGTTTAACCAGCAGCAGTCGCTCATTCAGCACCACAAAGACAAACAATGCTCAAGACTGAATGTACAAACGGTACAAGATGTGTTCGTACTTCTTGACTGTTTGTGCAGGTATTGGGCAATTCTGGGGTGAACAGTGTTATGTAATGACGTTTGCATAGCAGCCTTATATGGAGGTGACTTGGTGGGGGTGTTTGTCCCGTTAGTACATGCCTCTCAGGGCTTGAAAACACTGGTGAAGTGAGGTTTTGGTAACAAAGGAGCCTTCTGTCCTGAGATTTTTAAGTTTCATTTTCTGTAAATAGGCAGTCAATTCTCATAAAATCCAGGTAAAGGTGTAATTTGACCACAGAAATAGACACCTTAGTCAGCCTCAATAGCATCCATCCATGCCAGAAAAACACAAGTGGTCTCCTCTTGATCTCAGATTTCTTTCCTCAGCATTAATGACACTTTTGTTTGAATTAACTAATGCAAAGGCTGAGACTGAAGAGTTTTTAATGTGATTTTCAGATAAAAAGCAACATGATTTAGTCTTTAATCTGATGTTTTGACACATTTGTACATAAAGTTATCATATCTTCAATAAATCATGAACCACATCCACACTGCGCTGCTTCTCTCCACTGACTTGAATTGTCTTAAATAATTAATAGGAGTGTTTTCTCTTTCGTGCTTGAACAAATCCTCATCTTACCTGGAATGAAACGCTGCACCTGCCCCCACACTCCGCTTTTGATTAAACTGGCCAGGCATGAAACAAAAGCTGATCAGAAGTCTGTAAAGGAAATTAAATCATCCGGAGGAGTATTTCACTGCCAGCACATCTGTTTCGATATGATTGCTCAGTAAACAGCTGTACTTTTCTGTCGAGGAGATTTTCTGTGTCCTGAGGCTCAAGCTAACTATAATTACACATAAGACAAAAAGCATTTCTTCTCATTTCTTGTTAATTGCTTCTGACGTCAGCAGATCTTTAGCAGATTCGGCTGTAGCTAGCTAGTGTAAGCTAATGCTAACAGTAACATTCTCCAAGTTGGTTTAAAACTCTGAAGTCATTTGACTTTTTAATGTTTTCAGGTGATTTGGTTTCAAATTAGAAGCCTTAAATGTGGCTTGGCTACATGCACAATATAATGCTAACAGACTGAAGCTAAAGCTTACAGGTGTAGTATTACTGTGGCTAAATAGCCATTAAAGTACGTTATATTACATCACAAAGTAGCATGGTATTTTAAATAAACATGTATATATTATTCATTCCAACATTTGAACGGAATACTTTTGCAAACAAAAGGATTTGAGAATGAGGAATAGCGTTCAGCTAACGTAATGTTATCTTTGGCTGGAGTTGCTTTAATAACCACAAACCAAATACAGAGAAAGACACAGATGCTAGCATTAGCCTAAATGCTAATATCCTAGCATCTTATTGTTCCAATCCTGAAAAAGTAGTTTACTGATAAACCTTAAACAGTAATATAGTTAGTTAGCTAATGATATACACCATGCCTCTGGGAAAAATAACATTAAGTTACGACTGTAAATTAGTTAGCCTGGCATGCTAACATTTTCAGCTTATGTTAGAGCAAATAAACATGCACTTTAATCATTTCCTTACACTTTTGCTCTTGTTGTTTTTGCTCTGGAAATATATCACTCTCCCATCTCTTCACCGTTTTCTCTGCTTGACAGGCTGTTACGGCTGCTTACGTATGACCGGGCGATGGCGAGGGTCAGCAACCAGTCAACTGTGTGACTGGGGGATGTTTCAACTGAGGCTCAGCTGGATTTTACTGGAATAAAGGCAAGAAAGGCTCAGGTAAGGTTGCGGATTGTTTCCATGTGTTTTGGGGGTGAATAGGGTAGATAATGGGAACAGTGACACACAAATGGCTCTGGAGGATTTAGGCCTCCACCAGTGACATCACAGCCCTGAATAACATAAGTTTTGTTTAGTCTCACTGCTGCCGACTTTAAGGATGACTCATTCCAGGTTTCATGGCCTAATGAATTCAGAGGAAAACTTACTGTGCAGCTGAGTATAAATATTTGCATGGAGTCATACATTTTACTCTGACTGCATAAGCTACACAACCGCAGGACCATACAGTCAGCCTGAGACAGAAAAGGCAGGCAGGAAGTTGTGTTGAAGGATTTTTTCTCTCTGTGAGGACTGACAGGCTTATCAATTAAGATGGCATCTCGGACTGACAGAGTGAGACGGAGACGAGCGACTCCGTCTGTCACATCTCTAAATCTGTCCCATTAGCAAGATAAACGCAGGCCTGGCTGGGTGCTGGGAGGCTTTTTCCACCAGTTAACATTGACTTAGCAAAGATAAAGCAGTGTCTTGCCAAAGTGTCACACAAATAAACGGAATATTTTATCTTCAGGGACATCAATTCAGGACAGAACCCACATATTTATCAGTTTACATACAAATAAATACAATGACTGACTGGATTTTAACCGTCAACCAGTTTCCTCTTTTACAGTTTAGTATGCAGATATGACATTTTGATCTATAGTAATAGGTAAGTCAGGTAACAATGAGATGATATTTAGGCTGAGGAAAAATCTTACAGATGTATTTAAAAAGGCTCCACATGCAATGACAACTTATTTAGCTTAATAAGAAACATAATAAGAATATTCATTTCAGCTTCAAAATGAACTGTTGAAGATTTATTCAGCACCTCTGCAGGGTAGAAAACCCTCTGGAGCAGCGTTGGTTAAGCCAAAGATATTCTGAAAATACATCACAAGCTGTGTCTAGACAGGAGCTTGTTTGTGATGGTGAAATTTCAGTCTTGTCCGGGGACAAAGAGAGAGCACAGCAGCGTTACACTGCTCACAATGCCCTCTGAGGAGGCTACCTTTGTTTGTCTAGTGTCCATTGAGTCTATCTTGTTGATAAGACTCTGACACATTCTTAACTGGTGATACGGATTCTGCAGCTGAGGTATTTGTCGTCTAAATCATTCTCATCTTCTCTCCTAGAGCCCTGCAATGAAAACATAAGGGCTCTTATCTCAGCGGAGGTTTTTGCTGGTAATTCAAGAGCTTTTTGTCACAAACTGTAGACGTCTAATCAGCGGAAGCCATAAATGGCTCGTGGTCATTTGTTGAGCAGTGAGCACTGCTGGTGCTAAAGGGACACAGTCGACCGCATTTCATAGCTTACCTTTGAAAATATCTGTGATGGAAACAGCCCAGTGTCCTGATAGCCTGAGCGTAATCTACACAGCAGTTTTTATATGGGTCATTGTGCTCCCCCTCCTACAGAAGGATCTGTAAGGCCAGATCCCAGACGTTGATAGGCCTGTTGGGACTGGATGGTTTTGGCTGCTTGACTGACTCAAAACGTGCCGGGAACATTTATGCTTCTGGAAAGTTTAGTGTTAAGCTTGTCTGCATCACCCACACACTACTGGCATCCATCCCTTTCCTTTTCCCTCCTCTTTCCAGACAAGTTATAGTGACCCTGGGATGAATATAGGCCTCCAGGGGAGAGTTAAGTTAGAATAAGTGAAGTTTCAGATTTTGGCTGTTTCTTGTATGAACACACTGGCTGCACTGCAGTTAACAGTGCAAAAACAGTCTGTGCTGCCTCTTGGGTTCAAACTGCAGTATCTCAACAACTTCTGAATGGATCACCATAATATCATGGTACCCAGAGGATGAATCCCCTGGCTTTTCCTCTTGTGCCACCAATGAGATTAAGTAGTTTTTGAGTGAAATGTCTCAAGAAGTATTGGTTTTGGTTGTCATGCGAACACTCAGAACCAAGATGAACAACATGGTCAACATTAGGCCTTTACCTGCTAAATATCAACATCTTAGCATTTAGCTACCATGGCTGTAGGTGACTGACATGTTTGGTTTTTAGTGAAATGTCTCAACTATTGGATGAATTGTGGTTGCTGTTGGTCATCTTTTGCAGGTAAAAAATAGCATTCCTACCAGCTTTAGCAATACTTTGTTTTTAGCTTATTTGTAAATGTAGCATGCTAACACACTAAACTGAGGTGGTGTTAAACATGGTAAATTTTGTACCTACGAAATAGCAGCACATTAGAATTATCATTGTTAGCATGCTGATATTAGCATTTAGCTCAGCGCTGTAGCCTGTCAGAGGTTTGTGCAGCCTCACAGAACTGCTAGCATGTTTATAGACTCCTTTTTTTGTTAAGACACCTATGACCATACACTTTAAATAAACTTAAATACTTATTGGTTATGTTGCTTTAAATGTTCAGCTTTTGGCCTCCTGCCAAAGTTCTTTTAGCTGTTCCTAACTTTAAACTCGAACACTTTTCCTCCTCTTGCCACCACAACACTGCAGTGGTGATGTTCCCCTGCAATAAAAAACCCATCAAAGCGAAACATTATTAATGAAGACAAGTAAAATTACACCGCTCCAGTAATGATCAACTCCCTGTTTTGACATTGACCAAAACAGAAAATGTGTGCCCTGAGGAATAGTTTCTCTCAATGAAAGACCAGAATGTCCCACGTGCAGGAACATGAAGCAGCTCGTCCTCGTGTGACTCACCCACACTGCTGCAGTCTTGAGCCTTAGCAAATCATTTCAAGCCACCAGCAAAGGTTTGGTTGTCTTTCATCGGAATTACATTGCTTGAAGCAACAAGGATCTCGATCCGGGATTCCCACACTTGAGCAGCGGCATGTGGTCATTCAACACTTTTTTGATGTAACTCTTCAAAGAGACAAGATCCCTCTAATCACATAAACCCTGAGTTCTACCACTTGCTGCAATAAATTACCCAGTCTAATAGATAGCTGTTAATCATTTGTGTCATGTTGTTGTCATTTCCCAGGACACAAAAGGAAATGGAAACCAAAATATCTCAAAGGGGGCCGTTTTGTTTGAAGGCTGAAAATAAGGAGTGGGTGCCAAAAGTAGGACCAAAATCTAGAAGAAGTTGGGAGTTTTCATTGGAGGATAAACTGCAGAAAGGATCAAGAAGTCCCAGGGGCAGACTTTGTCAGATGCAGGTGTAGCCGTTGCTTGTGGTCAAGCGCTGGGCCTCTCAGGTGCAGCTATTTTCATGTAGAGCCAAAGAGAGATCAAACCCTCATTCGTTCCCTCGGTTTAACTCGTGCCACTTCAAACACAGTTGTTGTTTAAACTGTGATTGTGAACACCTGCCTGGAGAGCGCCATCAAAGGTGAGCTACAATAACCCCGCTGGTGAGTCTCTGGGAACTCCTTGTTCTCACTACAAAGGGAATCGGAGTACCTGCTCTCGTGAACTCTGGTTGACTTTAGATTTGTGCACCAGTTCTGCCCCAAACAATAGAGCTTTAGTGCTTTTTCTTAAACCTTTGTTGGGCATTCAGTTGGCACTTCTGGCGTCAGTGTTAGTATGTCTCTTCTCGGTCAGTCAGATCAATTACATGGATCCATAATGGAAGACAGACACAAAGACAGAGACAGTGTTCCAGTGGTTTTTCACTGCAGCAGTGTTGAAATCATTGAGAATTGTGTTTGATGACAGATTTAGTGAAAATACAGATGTCGAAGTGAAAAAAGGCCCGGAAGCGTCTATAATTAAATACGTAAATTAAACTCCACTGGAGCAGCTGAGATAATACTGGCAACATATAATAACTCTTTCATAGAAAATATTTTGACTTTTATATTGATTTCCTGGTGACATCCTTTTGTCAAAATGACAGCCATTGATCACAAAGCCTCGTTAACCTCAGCTCTAAAATTGTCTTGCTTAAAGGAAAAGGTTTAGTGTTTTTCAGCTCTGTCTTAAAACAACAGTCAGGCGCCCACATGAAGACTGAAACAGGTTTTATTCATATTGGCCATTGAGAGGTTCCTCTTCAATGCACTCTTTAATGTTAAAAATTATTCCAGTTTATCTAAAGTTAATATGAGACTTGAGCAGTCGGAGTTAGATAAAATCTTCCAAAGTTACACATTGTTTGTGTTCCCGTCCCTCCAGCATTTTTCTGTCTTTTATTCATTTATGAGGATGGTGTGCATTGTTCAACATTTCTGTGAATGTGCCAGTGGTAGCCAGCTGGCTAATTTTCAACTGCAGTCCTTTGGCGAGGTGCTTTGAAACCAGTGAAGTGATGAATATACATAACGAAGATAACAGGTTGCCACGTGACAAGAATTCGTATGACAGAGCAAAAATCATGCAGAGAGACAGGAAACAATAATTTAGCAACAACAAACAGCTTTTCTGCACGTCAAGCCATGCAAGCAGCATGAAGGAACAACACTAAGCAGCACTGACCACAGCCACTGCTTTCACACAGAACACGCAGGTAAGTCGCAAACAGTAGACATAAATAAAAAACGGCAATCAGTATGCTGATCTTATTAAAATGCTGCTGGTAAAATGATAATTTACACCTAACACAGAAGCCAACGCAGAGCTGTGAGCCACCTCACTGGACAAACATACCTGAATGTCAATAAAAGCAACACCCAAACCACGTGAAGCCGGTCACCTGGCAACCAGCACATAGCCAATAAAAACAAAGATAATAACAAAGATTACAAGTGTTCATTTGTTATCAGCTCATATCAGTTGTTGTTCCACAAAGGAGAAGCTCTTACAGATAAGCATGACTGGCTGAAGGAGCTGGTCTTTGGAGGGGTCACACAGTTCCCTCAGAGCAGATGTTGTAGATTTGTAGTTTGATGTTCAGCTTCATAAAAGTAGTAAGTAGCGGAGGATCTTAAACATGAGGCAGGTTGGTGTGTTTGATTAGATTTCCAGACTATGGATGACAGGGAAAGACAAAGAGGACATACTAAAAGGAGTTTTAAGGCACTTAGCTTAGCATAAAGGCTAGAACACTCACCTACTCACTCACAGTAACCCTGTGTGTGTTTTAACTGCTTTCTTGGATTTTTCTGTGTTTTTTGATAATTGTGTGTTCTTGTGTTTGCACAAAAAAATTGCCCCTCATAACACCTGTTTCAATGAATGAAAGAAAAAGACAGTCCTCCAACCAGAGATCAAAAGACGAGAATACAAACAGCTGGAAGACAACAGCCTGTCTCTGTGTGATAGTAAGGCAGCAGTGTCTTGAGTCATCACACAGCCGGTTGGTTCCAGTTAATGTCCTCACTGTGACAGGGATGTTAGCCAGATGAGGGGGCTTTGCTGATGACTCACCTGAGTCAAGGCCATCTGCCTGAGGGGGGCAGAGACAAAAAACAAAAAAACATGGTGAGAGGAGGAATGGCAGAAAGACCACAGCGCCCAAAGATGAAAAGGTTGGAGGGGACGATATCTCAGCTCGCAGATTCAGTTACACCAAAAGTACAATGGGCTCAATATACGTGAGATCAAAAAAACCTGCAGATAATAGGTCCAAAATGCTGCAGGTCCTTACAGAACCCCGGGCTGACTGTGGAGGTGCACAATGCCAGCGTGAGCCTGTCTGAGGATACAGTGCCGGCTCATGTTGCCCCCAAAAATCCCCACTGGAGACAAAACCATTTGTCAAGGCCCCTCATGGGAAAGGGGATTCACGTCGCCTTTGCAGGTTTCTCCTCACTTTTCAAAAGCAGGGACTGACAGTTCAGAAGTGAGCAGTGATAGATGTGGTGAAGCCTTTGCTTAGTAAGGCAATGACAGTGGCAGCGAGTTCAGAGTCATATAGCAAAACTGAGTCATAAAGAAGTCACACGCTGTAATTTTAATCACCTTCGAACACACTGACAGTTCATTGTTTTCTTTTGTCAATATCTCAACATGGATATGATTGTTGGAGAGAAAACCCAGCCCTGCTGTGGAAAACTACAGGCGAGGAGACGTCAGAAAAATGGGAGAAGGAATCCACCTACTGGCCAATTGAGGGAACCATCGACCTCAGCTCTTTCCAGTTGGGATAATATTTCAGAGAGGGAGAGATGTTACATGACATTTTAATGTGGTCTGTTCTGCAAAGATCATTAATTATGTTTTGACCTAATTCTTGTTTGACCTTTATTTCAGCGTTCAGCCAGCAGTTCATTAAATCTCCATGACGCGGGCCGCATTTGATATGTTAATAACTTGTTTGTTTTCCATGTGCTCCTTCAGTAAACACGGCCGGATTCTCTTGGGGATAAAGGCAAAGCAAATCTTTCATGGCTGATATTTGTGGTTATTGGCTGACAGTAAACTAAAAGGCGAGAGCACAAAGTAAATACGTCTTTTGTTCTCGGATTCATGCTCGGAGACAGTTCAGATCAATTCAAAGATGCAGCAAGCAAGTGGGAGAGTCAAAGGACTCTTTCATCCCACTGCCATGACCATTGATGTGTCTGCTCCTTCATCTCCCCCACCCACACTGCTCCACCTCCCTCTGCACAGTTCATTTTACCCTGCTGACCCTCCACGCCGGCTGACAGGACCAACTAAAGAACAACGTCCCCAATAAAACACTCTGAGGTTTCATTGGTGTAGATGTTTGTCAAAGAGAGGGTGAGATCTGGAGAAGCTGCTTCTTCAGCTGGAGGCATTCTGGATTTTTAAAGAGGGCTCTTCAAATCCAAGAGGGCTAAATCAGGAGTTAAACCTGGAGCTTCTTCTGTAGAGTCCACTGGATTATTCTTTTCCCCTATAAACAGGATTTCTTTGAGAATGATTAGAAGAACAACCCCGATTCCAAAGTGTTCCTGACCTCATGCAGTAATCTCCTTCATCCAATCATGTGTTCACAAAGTGGTGAACCTCACTCCATCCTTGCTTGTGAATGACTGAGTCTTTCCAGGACGCCCCTTTCATACACAATCATGACACTATCACCTGTTACAAATCAACCTGTTTACCAGTGGAACGATCCCAGTCTTTGAAACATGTTGCTGCATCAGATTCAGAAAACTTGATATTCAACCTTTTCACCCACTGAGCTTGATTGTAGTGTTATTTATGGCTATAGACATTTATTAATGACATGATGCGTTAATGTATATAAGGAATCTGGAACCAGTCTCAGGCACCAACCTGATGGAGGCAAGAACATGTGGTGCTTGAAGCAGAGCGGAGGTTGTGCAACGTGTTTTAGTTTTGATGTAAAAACATGACAAAAAAACAAACAAACTGTAAGATGAACACTTCAAAAACAGACAATAAAGAGTGAGTGAAGGTAAAAACAAGGCCAACCTCGTGTGACCGAGTCAAACTGAGTCACAATGTAAACACATTTGTTTTTCCTGACTGAACTTTGCTCTTTGCCTGCAAACCTGAACTAGAAAACAACAAACAAAACAATACTTACTGAAGCCCAGAAATATTGTTTATTATTATTATTGTTTATCATTAATCAAAACACACTGTGGGTCACCTTACTGTGTCGTTTCAAGCAAACTCTAAACTTTGAAACAACTTTAGAATAAAACTTTGTATTCATGAAAACAGAACACTCCTAAAAGTTTGACACCCATAAGCCAACATGGACGAGATGCTCCTATAGTGCTCAGAAAAAATAACATTTCCACATCTATGTTTCCATGATGACTGAACAAACTGCATCTGCTGATAAAGATCATGTGATGTGATTGAAAACCCAGGAACAGCAACCTTGAGGTCAAGAATTAACTTTGAAACGAGGGTTTCATTTTCGCTCCGTGGCTTCTTTCTCATTGATGGAGAAATGTTGGAATAACTGGTGCTAACTGAATTAAAATATGCAGGGAAAGACTTCTGATGTCCATTGCTTGAGACATAAACACAGCCAGAGACCAACAGGCCAATGAGCGCATGGAGAGATGCTTCAAAACAACACCGTGCAGCTCAAAAAAAATACAACCAAGGCTTTAAAGTTTAAAGGAAAACCCACACTGTGTTTTCTGCCGTTTCTTTAACATCCAGGACGTTCAAGCCTTCAGGCCCTCATGGCACAGAAAGGTGCGAGAGGATATTAAAAAAGGTTTGATGAAACAGGACCCGCACATATACAGGTGACACAGCTGTATTGTTTCAGTGATCGTCTTACATTAGGGATACAAGCATTTACACAGACTTAGCCCATTTACCGCACAGATTACAGTCAACCATTCTGCTGTGTTTTAGAAACGTGAATACATTTCCCACCTTTACTATTTTTAATTCAGCTTCCATTAGCGGACCTGCTTGCGTTGTGTAATCAATCACTGTGTCAAGATAAAGCCTTCCATGCGAGGCAAAGCAGACGCAACTCCAACAAGTTTCCCAAAGTCTGCTGAAAGATTTTCAGAAAGAAGAGGAAAATTCTGCTAAACACAAATACATAGAGACAATGGCTGTTGCCATGTAGGGAAAGTGAATTAAAAAGTAGATCATTGGTGATTAAGTAGCAGAACCTCGCTGTTATCTCCCTTTAATAACACCTTTCTGATACATTATACCACTAAATGTTTCTCTACATAGCTGATTACCTCTCTGACAACAGCTGAGCTTGTAGGAGATGTGAGCTTGCGTGAATTCCCTCCTGATCCAGCAGCCTATTAAAACCCTCCCTGTTAACCTTTGCGTTTGGAGAAAATTCTCCAGTCTGAAAAGATGTCAAATGTCAGACGTTTCCTCACCCTCATACTGTACCTCTGAACTGGGACACTTCTTAAAATACTGCAGTCCTCGGAGAAATGTACCAGAACATTCAGCGTCTACGTAACTCTCAGGTTCCCTCCCTGTTCCTCCTGTTCTTTCTGGTTCCCTCTGACACTCAGCCGTGTGAGAAAAAGATGTCAGACAAGTGTAAAGCTCCACACCATTTAAAATAGCTTGAAACTACTGGGGCTGAGGTCTCCCCTTTACTCGAGTCCACCTTATCTCAAAGTTTGGATTCATTTCAACATTTAGGCAAATTCTACTTAAAATTAAACCTTTGCTTGCTCATGTTTTGTATTTTTTCCCCTCCAAACCTGCCATTAAGACTCACCATCCCTTTGTGCCTCCTCACGTCCATCCTCTCATATTATTTATTATTATATCAGGCGTTTTGGGGTGACGTGGTAGGAGCCAATCAGCACAGGGGAGAGCTCCTGCATCCACCCGTCATCATGGACAACGCCCCGGAAGCAGCTGGCAAATATATACATATAATATGTGTAAGAAGAGATGATAGAGATGATGTAGAATCCTTTTAAATAACAAATGAATAAATTAATAATATGTATGACAGTTTATGCAACATATATCATGTTTTACATATATATTAGTTTAGGTACTTAGTTTTGATTGGCTGAGTCATGTTCTTAGCAGTTTGAAAACCTCGTGCCACCTAAGCTAGCAGCCACACGTAACGGTTCTTGTCTGTCGCTTAGCAACCACATGTTTGGCTGCTGGTCAGTCAACTGTTGGCGGTAAAACAATAAAATTAAATCTTTACACGCTAGAAAAACGCGTTTATCCAGACGTCACGGCACAAAAGATAAAGATTATCATGATAATTACTATTTGATTTATAGCCTTTATGTAGATCAATGTGATTACGTTGCAACGTAACAATTTTCACGCACATTTGCGCAAACACCGTCCTCTCTTTTGTTCCCCATTCATGAAGCGACGTCAGTTTCCCCGATATGCGTCGACGTAAATTGCGAGCCCCCTCACAAAGCGGGCGCCTGGCCCTTTAAGGGTTATGTAGCGGGGCTAGCCGATGTAGGACGAGCCGCCCGTGCGTCTGCCTGCCTGCGCTCCCGCTGCCATCCCCATCATGGCCTCCACACAGCCGCCACTGACACCACCGAGGATGAACCGACCAGCCAGCGGCCCTTCCCTTCCCGGAGCGGAGACGGACGTCAAGCCGAAGCAGAGGCACCGGTAGAGGCGAGCCGCGCCGGGGAGAGCCGCCTCACATCCCATGCCACCCCGGTCTCCTCCATGCCTTCGTCTAAAGCCAAGTACAGCTATTCGATAAAGAGGGGTGCGAACCCGGGCGGCGGCGGCGGCGACGGCGGCGGCAGAAACATGACAACGAACAGGGATTATTCTGTTAATCTGTCGGTGCAGCAAGTGCTGAGCCTTTGGGTGCAAGGCACGACGCTGCAGCACTTCACAGGTATGCGGAATGAATGCTGTTTTCATGTCTTTCAGCTGTTCACACATAAGTCATCACCACCAGCAGCGGCAGCACGCACGGTGCACTTTTATTTCAAAGCAGACTAAAACCTGCTTTTGTGACATTTCTCTTCACATGCTCGGTGGGCAGAAAGGGCAGAGCCGCTCGTATGAAAAGGGGAGCATCTGTACCACCTCAGCCTCCCCTCCGGCTGATGAATGCCGGCCGGGCCACAGTAAAAAAAAGCCACTCCTCTGTCCACGCGTGCGGAGTCAGTGGATGACATGGAAATAATCCCAACATGTGGCTAATTAGTCTTTCTGCTGCGTGAATGCGCCTTGGCTGTGTAGTAAATGAAGTGTTACCCTCCTCCTCCTCCCTCTCCTCCCTTTGTCTTGCAGTCCAGCAGTGAAGGGGCAATTAGAGGCAGCGTCCTCCTCTCTGGGCAGGAAGTCTGTCTCAGATGGTCTAGACCTTCCTAAGTACTGAGGACGAGTTAAAATCAATGCTTTTCTCAATGTAATTTTGAACGGCTGGGCCACGTAGGGGTATTAATAAGCTGTAAATATGATGTTGGAGCATCACGATGGGCTGTAGTAAGGTGCTTCCTTCTCAGCTGATTTTCTTGTTCCTTATTCTTTTCTTTCATGTGGACGTGATGGATGACGTGTTCACAATTGAGAGTCATTCCCAGGTGGAGGTGGTGATCCACACCTTTTCTCGAGGTGTGTTAAGGAGCTGGATGTGGGGCTTGAACGCGGTCATTAAGTCCACATGAAGTGAAAAAAAGAGTGTAGGAACAAGAAAACAGTGTGTTGGCATTTTATCATTTCCTTAACAGGCAGGCTGAACTTCCTCAGCAAGAACTTGATGCAGAAGAAGAGTGCTGGCCAACATCTGCCCCAAACATCCTGTTCTCACTGCTAAATGAAGGGGAAAACAGCGATGTATACAGCAACAACAGGGCTGCTCTGTGTGTATAAACACAAGATTATAGACATTCTCGAATTCCTCCCTGCAGTGAGAGTGAAGCCAGGGCGGACATGTAGTCATAGCAGAGTTGGCACAGACCCATCTTATGAAAAGCAGCTGACATCCTGTGTAGAGAGACACATCAAGCAAGAACGTGAAAGAGGTAGTTAATGATGTTGACTCAGCAGGAAGCTGCAACGCATGTACAAGTTTGAGGAAGCAGAGCTGCAGCGGCGAGCAGAAAGCTGTAACGAGCTGACGCCCAGATTTTAGAGCGCAGGGTGCATGAAACTGCCACCCGATCCCCCTCAACCCTACAGCTCACCAACCAGATGAAAAACGACCTCCTGAGACATAAGATAAGGTCAGGGGGAGAGCGAGCGAGCCTTGAACAAGAAGAGCAAAACACTCCAGAAGCAGATGTAAACTTTTCAGATACGTCAGCCCCTTTGCCCTTTCTTTGAGGCCCCGGGGAGTCGCTTGAACAAATAGATTTCCTGTTTAAGTTTGTGTGCTCGCAGCAGTTTCACTTCTGCAGTGAGAAGACCATAGTTAACTTTGTGGTTTCCAAATACAAGTGCACAACGAGGCAGACTAGCACTGCAGTTGATGTTTCTGTAAGGTCAGCTTCATCGGGTTGGTTCACCGACGTGAAAAACATATCCGCATGGGTCGATGCATGTAGAGTTTTGGTTTCCGGGTTTTAAAATGTCAGTCTCCACCCGAAAACAATGCAGGTGAATGACCTTGTGTGAAGGAAGATAAATCAAAATGTCTTTCCAGAGACCATTTCCCTTTTACTAATTCACAGTCCTCACTGTGAACAGTTTTTATTGGAAGTAATTTGAAGAAGACACAGATGTGTTTTCTTGTAATTTAGGTGAACTAACTCTTAAAATGACAGTGACGTTTCTCTTGTTACCTCTAGTGTCTAACCCAGGTTTGCTTTGCTCTCCTGGTTTTCATGTGAACATCAGCTATTGGACGATATGAAATTTATGTCACATTATTGTCAGGTTTATCTTGTTAATGATAAATGTTACGCTAAATATTTCAGATACATCAAAACACTGTTTTCTTTCTGCTGTAATTTCCTGTTTCGCTTCACTCTCATTGCTCACATCAACCCCGCTTTTAGCTCAGCAGCCAGCTGGTGAACATAGCGGAGCATTTAGCAGTCAGATATTTATCTCTGGAGTTGGTGGAGACCAAAGCGGAGCTAAAAGGAGAGTTAATATTAGACTTACGTTCACCACAAACAGGACTCTAAATAAACGCTAATGTTGCTTCGTGTCTGCTGGATGTGGAAAGCAGCATGCTAACACATTCACCACAGTTTATAAGGTGATAATGTGTCATTGTTATTTATTTTTTGAGTTAATTTGGTTCTGCGAGAGATTCACAATGTTGGTACTTCTGTAAATTCAGTTTATCATGCAGCTTTATAGTTAGAATAAAGTTAAACTTTGTCGCACCTTTCAAAAGCAGAGCGCCTTAAACAGGGCTAGGTTAACAAAAACTAAATGAAAACAGAAAATAAAAGTAGAAAGAATAAATTAGAATAAGGGAAACCGGAGTGGGAAAGGAAAAATAAAACGTTGGACTTTTTGAAAAAGATAACCTTTAAGAAGTGATTTAAAAGACGTTGCCGATTGTGCAAACCTCAGATCTTTACCTGGCTACAACAGCCCGCTCCGCCTTTGTCTTGAGCTGGGACTACAGTCAAAGGCAGCTGCAGCTTTATCACTGCCGGCCAGCCTCGTCCCACCTCTCTCTGTCTCCCTGTTCCGGGACAGATCCATCATTCTTCCTCCTGATGGATGAACTCAACAGCCCTGCAGAGCTCCTGCAGTCCTGCCACTTTCCCTCGTTCATGTTCTGCAGCAGCGCGCGAGCTCGTGCAAAAACTCTGACCTCTTATCGAAGCCACCAAAAGAAGATGATCCCCTGCTTTTTTTGTGCTTGAGTGTTGACGGGCGAGCTCCACAGCTGCCGTGCCGACAAAGACCGCGATCTGTAGTTGCGGATTAGCAGAAGTTAATGCCGTGCTCTGACCGTGGTTTGGCCGCTCGCATCTCTGAACATGACACAGCACTCGAGTGGAGCGCATCTCACCCTGTAGGTGCTGTTTCTGAGCTGTGACCACCTGCTCTGCTGTCCCTGAAATTAAACGTTCGCCTCGGCTCAGCTTAAAAAATGACCTGCCAGGAGTCTTTTCTGTCGGCCGCAGTAAATAACGAGCCACGTTTTTCCACTGGCTCCTTTCACCCGACCAGTTTTCTCTTTCTGGTTGTTCATTTAGATCTCAATCACGTTACATCAAGCTTGTAATTCATCCAGAAGTGCAACAGAAATCCCTTTAAAGGAGGCATTTAAATGTTGATGTGACCAATTTATCCACCAATGGTGGATTTTACTGACATTTGGTTTTCAGCGGGTGTTGGTGTCGGACCCCGCCCATCAGTGACTGTGCTCAGTAAAGGTGGAGGAACTCTTCACATCAAAACCTGATAAAAATGTACTTAAAGTATCAAAAGTAAAAGTACTCTTACTGCAGAAATATGGCACCTGTGAACTTGGATGCTTGGATCAAGGTTGGAAACCACTGGTTTAATCTATAACAATGCAAGTTCTAATCTTATTTTATGTGAAGTCTTAATTTGAAAGGTACCTTGTAGCTGCATATGTAGTGAAAGTATTCTCCTTGGAGTGGAATAGATGTATAAAAGTTGCATAAAATGGAAATACTCGTCTTATTTCCCCCTGCTGGTGCTCGGTCGTACCGTTCACAGGACACGACAGAGGTGGACTCTGTGGGACCCGGCCTCCCCGTGGCCCTACATGCTCCTGTGCTGAGCATTGTGTTAATCCGTGCAGGATTAAGTTGGGCGACAGATGCCCAGTCTGTGCAACCAGGACCCAGCCATGGATCCCAGCGGACGAGGGAGGGATGTCGCGGCTAACCCTCATTTTGGGACATCCTCGCTCACTCCAGCGTCACTCTGGGTAGACGTTAAAAGGAAAATATGTAAGATAAGATAAGATATACTTGATTGTCCTGGAGGGGAAATTTGATTCTGGCAGTAATACCACACACAGCTGCAATCAACTGAACTACAACACATAGACAACAGAGCAGCACACTGTGACAGGGCGTCATAGATTGTGACCATAGAAATGACACAAATAGATGATTAAGATGTTTATTATAGAAGGAGCTGAAGGAACATGGGGGAGCAGTAAAAACAGCCCTAAATGTCCTAAATACAACAGATTAGTTCCAGGTTCAGTAAATGTGTTGTTCTGTTCAGGCCCAGGCTGATATCAGGACTAATAATAATAATAAGTCTGTAGCTTTATTTTTGTCTTTAATCAGCCGAGATTCATTTGGAAAGATAAAGAGGAAGAAAAGTCTTCTGGCTAATGAAGTAAAATGAAGTTGGCAAAGAGTGTTTTTATGTTTCAGTTAAACCTACACGGAACATCTTTAATATTTTATCATTAAACATGAATGACGTTAGCGCTGACACTTGTTTTGTCTGCAGTATTACAGTTAAGTCAGATTGAAGTGAACTGTGGTTCTTCCTTAAATGTCCGTCAAATGATCTGAATCAATGAACAGATTGATGTTGAAGGTGTGTTGCTGTCTGGAAAAAAAAAAGCCTTCAGCATAAAACACACCTGTAGTTCTTCACTCATTCATGCATTAATCCAAGATGGCTACCCGCACTGCTAGTCTTCTAGTCGCGTCGGACAAATATCCCAAATGAGCTTCTTTTGTAGCGTTACGTATTTGTAGCTGTTTGTCAACAAGAGAAACCAGAAACAAGCTGCGTGTTATTCCTTTTACATGACCTCAATTGATTCCGTTTGGGCTAAAAGTGGATTTTCTTTGGTTGTATCTGCGCTCGATGGCGGCTTTGCTGCGCGTTAATGACGCCTCTGTGCTTCTTTTACTGTAGCTCAGAGTTGCTCCCATTCGGCTGCTTGTAATTACGGTCTGAACTGTATGACCCGAACTTTGCATAACGTCCCATGGGAGCCTCCCCTCTCCTCGTGTCCTCCTGAGACACATTTAAACATCCTTAATGATGTTGGACCTCCATTGATTTGGAGGATGAAAGAGCGAGGATGTGAGGGAGCATCGTTAGCAGAAAGCGTCCACCGTCTCCTGCTGCTCCTTCTGTCCGTCCCTCTTTCGTCCCACTGTCCCGTCACTCCCTGCTCTCTTGCCGGACGTTGATGCTTGACGAATGACAGCAGGGCGTCGCTCTGTGATTGGGCAGCCTGATCTAACGGCGTCCAGCCATGCAGGACAAAGAGCCGCTGTGCTCCTGCGCCGTCGCGTCTCTCTCCGCCCGGCTCAACAGCTGATAGCCGGATCAATAAGTAGATGCAGGCGCTCGTTGACTGTGGTGTAACTAGGTTAGATGGATATGCCGAAGTGCTCCCTCTGGGCTCCAGGAATACTTTGTAATAGAATCGTGTCTTCAGATGTTTACACCACAGAACAATGTCACATGTAGTGTTTGCATCCTGTAACCCAAACACACTCCTGCGCTTCGTGTCAGTCGTTCCTGTCGACGCCGGACGCCCCCGTCCTCGGTCGATGCCTTTTCTTCTTGAATAATCTCATGGCCGGCTGGCTTCTCCTCTCTCCCACAGTGCCAGTGGTTCAAAGCAAGGCCCCTCGCTGGCGAAGTTTTGATGAGGCTCTTTATGTAAAGCTGGTTTGTTTGACAGAAAGAAAGACAGACAGAGGAGGATGAGGAGGAGGAGGAGGAGGAGGAGGAGGAGTAGAGAGGCTTTGAATGGGGCTGACCTCTGATTTGGTCTAGCTTCTATAGAGATGTTTGCTTTTATTTGTTCCAGTGAAATCGGTCGTTAAACTCTGGTGCCTGATGTGTTTCCTCAGCCATCACTGTTGCGTGCGGTGGAGCTCAGTGTATAATTACTGTTGGCAGTTTGGGAATCGAACAAATTCAGCATTTCTGATTCCTGGTTTAGGAAAGTGGAATCTGCCGAAGATGTTTGGTACAGCTAACTTTAAGCTATTGCTTCAGATGACATCTTCCATTTAGCGCTCAGCCTGTGGCAGCATCTCGTCTGAAATCTCACTCGGAGCCGTTTGATCCGTCTCACCTCGGGTCCATTACCGCGGTCGGCTGCCTCCTCCATGAGCCCTGACTTGGATTGTGGCGGCGGCAGATTGAAATCCTCCCTCACAGACGTGCGCAGCTCTGTTCATCCTGATCTGTAGCAGCAAAATGCTCCCAAACAAGCTCTGCTTGGTGTAAATCTGTGAGATGCGTCAGGACGGAGCAGGAGAGCATTTCTGTCTGAGCGATGAAATGTGCGCGACAAGGACGTTGTGTCTTTACCTGTCGAGGGAGGAATGTTTATTCTCTTCCTCGCTGTGATGAAAGTCCTTCAGCATCACGTCCTCCTCACTCCATCTTTAATTCAGTGGTGAATGATTTGGTTTTGTACTTAACATAAAGTTGTGGGACTTCTGACGGACGGAAAAGGTCTGAATAGAAGCAGCAGAGGCCAAGATATCCTGACTTTTAGTCCTCAGTATGGGCCAAGCTCTGAGAGCAAGCTGGAGCATACATTTCCCACAATGCACCTGGATATCATCTTTGATTAGCCTATCCCTTCCTGGCAAATTCCTGGCCAGAACCAAACAGTCTGGAGGAAAGTCCACCAAGAAATACAAAGGTGTGAAGCTGAACTAAAGCTGTGTGTTCATGAGACATTTGTGGACATCAGTCCTTTGCAGGTTGTCTGTCCATGTTTCCAGGCTGTGTCTTACCAAACCTGTGCTGTGTCTCCCTGTCAGAGATGTGGTACTGGGTGTTCCTGTGGTGCCTCTTCTCCTCGCTCTTCGTCCACGGGGCGGTGGGGCTGCTCATGTTGGTCATGCTGCAGCGCCACAAGAGGGGCCGCCTCATCACCCTGGTGCTGGTCAGCGTGGGTTTCCTGGCCTCCCTGTCCGGAGGCGTCATCACCAGTAAGCCCAGTTACTCTGCTCTTGTTTTTTATTCTTTTTTTTTTTTTAGACCTCAGCGGCGTTCAGCATCCAGTCAGCCGAAGAAGATGGGAGGTGGCAGGGAGGGGAGGAGGGAGGTGGGGGGAGTTTGTTTGTTGACTCCTGTCAAACAGAGGAAGACAGGAGCTGACAGAGAGACAGAGAGGGAAAGATTTCACACTCGTGTATTTTCTTGTGTTCCTCGCTCGTCGGTTGATGAAGCTTCAGCTGCGTCTGAGCGATGTTAACAAAATCAGATTTCACAGTGTGTTTGGCTCAAATCAACACCTCCATTTAGTAAATATGATGGTGATTTTAAGGATGACTGTTGGTGCATTTACAAGGTATGGACGTCCAAAAAAACCCCTAACCCCCCTGACCCTAATGTTGAAATGATGTGGATACATTGACTAAACATGTGAGTGACCTTATTTAGCTTCTGATTAGCCGAGCAGTCGATCGACCCTCGTGATTTGGCACCAGATGTGACAGTTGCTTAAACTGCTGATCTTCTTATTTATGTATTCAGTCATCAGTATGTTATAGATTAAATTGCGCTCAATTGTGACTGTTAGTCGTTTGAAACAGCCCCAAACTCTCAGCACACACTCAGGCAGCTACTCCAGACTCTCAGTTAGTTTGTGCTAATTTCATTCATTTTTTTGACTTTATGTACTCAGTCACACTATAAACTGGCACTGAATGGGGCCTTTAAGCGGTGCACCAGCACACTCAGCTACAGACTGTGAATTTGTCAAATGTGTTTCCAGGGAGAGTCTGACAGAGTTGCCGGCCTCCAGCTAGAGAGTAAAATTTAGGAAAAACAAAGTCAGTCTGCTCCATCAATCTTTAAAGTCCTTTCTCACAATGCAACAAAACTCCAGATCTGGAGGCCTCGGGCTTACTTACAGAAGTATGAACAAATGTATTTTAATACAAACAGAAGATTTGGTTTAGACAAACCAAACAAAATCAAAGATTAAACAAAGAAAGTCGTGATCAGACTTCTTACTCCAGCTTTAATAGTGTTGAGGTTCAACACAGCCGCACGTGACGATGATTAAGAACAGTATTTTCTATTATTGATAAACTGTCTCATCTATCCCAAACCTGCAAAATCACATGTGAATCAATCAATTAATTCTTTGCCTTAGTCAAAACTCTTCAATGCATTTGGTTTGTTTTTCAGTACAATTGATAACATAAGTCCTAAAATGATAATATTGTGTCCCGGGTCCATCTTTATTTTCTGTGTCTCTCTGTGCGTCTCCATTGCTGCCTGCGCTCACCGGTTTTATCTCTATTTGTCTGCATACGTCCCACGGTTTGTCCCTCTATACAAACATGCACCAGATATTATTTAAGCCTCGTCTTTCATTACCTTCCACTCACCGTAACAGGGTTTGTACACAGACCTTCATCATTCTGAGCGCACGGCAGCATGAATCACTCTCCATCGTAGACGCAGGCTGACCCCCGAAATAGAAAGACGCTTTATTATTAATGTGAGGCAATCAGGGGGAGAGCAGACTATTGACTGCGAGCATACGCCCCTCAGTCTCACCCTGCATGTGCACTCCAGCCTGGATGGCGGGACGGAGCGAAGGCGGCGGCCTCAGCCGAGCAGAAGTAAAGAAAAGGTCATGTAGTGTTCGGAAGAGACATCAACCTTTAAAGTCCCCGAGTGCTCGTTTCAGATCCTGAGCGTCCACGACCGAAGCAGCAGTCACATCACAAACTCCACTGTTATTGTCTGTTAGAAATGCAGTTTAATCAGGAATTTAATCAGTTTTCAGCGTCTGTTATGTAGATGGAGTTTAGTTTTAATGGGCTTCGATTGGATGTGTGACTTACAGGACTGTCGGTCTCAACCCGCGTTATCAGATCAGGAGGTAGGAATTGATTAGAGCACAATGAATGGAAACGTAAACATTTGCGGGCTGCAGTTTGAGCACCATCTTTGATTTTGGCCGACGTTTATTTGCATTTTGAAAACCTGCGAGCTAACAGCTAAGAATGGGTTAGCTAGCAACTTTTAAGTTAACAATTAAGCTTTTAATTGACTAAAATGTATTGTATGTAAAGTCTGTTTTAGTATTTGAGTGGAGGAGATTGAAGAATAATAGATTTTTTTCTTATATATACGACGAAAAACAAACAAAATAACCGAAAGATTGTCATGTTTTGTTTCACTGTTGTTCTGCTGGACAGAAATCTCTCACGTTAAATAACCAAAAACTGTTCAAAATGTGGCAAAAAGTTGCGTTTCCATGTTGGATCCCATCGCTTGTTGTTTAAAGCTGATTGAGAAAAAGACTTCAGGGCCTTTAAATTCACCTTAATCTGTGTTTTGTTTAGTTTTGACCAAAATCAAGCCCCTCTGTTTCGGCCTATCATGAGGACAAGCGTGACAAACCGTTACAGGGAGCGCGGCGAGTCGACATTCGACCGCTCCGCCATCTTTTAATAAATATTCACACACAAAAACAATTTTTGTGCGGAACGCTGGACTCCCGGCGGGAAGCCGCGCTGACGGAGGGAAAAGACGAGGACGGATGTGTTTGTCCTCTGTGCTCCTCGCTGTGAATGGACAATCCGTGGTGATGGTGACAGGCCGTGACAGACGGCTGTGTTTGTGCGCCTGCCCATCTGTTTATTAACACTGCTGATGTTTCTTTTCTCCTTCAGGCGCAGCGGTGGCGGGGGTGTACCGCGTGGCGGGGAAGGACATGGCGCCGCTGGAGGCCCTGGTGTTCGGCGTGGGCCAGACCACCCTCTCTGTCGTCATTTCCTTCTCACGCATCCTGGCCACCCTGTGAGGCGAAACCCCAGACGAGCTGGAGGGCGCAGATGACAGCAAATGAGTCGAGACTTTTGGGCGCTCGTTTGCGGATGGAGAGGAGGCGGAAACTGCTCTGGACCTTTGAGGCCGGAGGCTGGAGAGAGCGCCCCCCAGTGTCTCTGCTCTGTTACTGCCACACACACTGCAGCTCGGAGGGAACTCAATGCAGGCCGGTTGTCTTCGTGTCAGAGAGCAGCACCGGGGCGGAGACGGCGCCGTCCTCAGCGTCCGGACTTGAAAGCCATGTTTCGGGTGTTACATCACTGCTCCACGCCAACAGCCTTCTCTGGGACGTCCAGATGCCTTTGTGGCCACTGACTCTTGAAGGCTTTCTGTTGCACTTACTGGGAAAAAACTCATTTTTATAAACAGCAGAGTGACGACCTGTAACGACGATCTGATGATCAGAACAAAGGTTGAGCAGTGAGCGGCGGTTTAGGGAGTGACGACCCGACAGTCTTCATCAGCAAACACACGTTTTCTTCAGCGTCAAACGTCGGCTTCGCCTCTTCGGTACAGATTCTCACCGTCATTCCTTTTCCTTGAATTGTTTAAAAGCTGCACCGCCCAACTCACGAGCAACATGCAGCTTTGAATTTTGCACTTTGTAAACGTTGGAGACGCCTCAGAGGTGTGAAGTCAGTCGAGGTAGAGGAGAAACCAGCATCAGCGCTACGTTCGGTGTGTCCTGTTGAAATATCGATTCATTGAGTGCCAACGAGAACTCCGAGTCAAAGGAATATTCTGACACGCTGGGAAATGTGCTCACTCATTTTCTCGCCAAGAGTTGAAGAAAAAGATGCCACTCTGATGACTGTCTGGTAAATGTGACGCGACAGCTGGGAGGTAGTTAGCGTAGCTTAGCATAAAGGCTTTAAACAGAGGGAAACAGCTAGCGTGGCTCCACAAAGCTCATCTTACACTTCATGTTAATCAGTGAGCTGCACAGCTGCTGGTTGGTGGACTAGCTGTTTCCAGTCTTTATGGTAAGCTAAGCTAGCCGTCTCTTGGTTCCATCCTCATGTTTACCGTGCAGACAGAAGAGTGCCACTCCTCACAAAAATACTCCCTCAAAGCAGAAGTCCTGGGCGAGCCTTCAGAAGTGGTTCAGCTTTGATTCAGGTCTGGTCAGATCAGGATCCTCTTTTTCAGTATTTTCAGACAAACTATTCTGTGTCTGTGAGTCCTGATGCAGATTTTCTGTAATAATGTTGGAATCCAGCCTTTCTTGGCCCGCCTGCTACAGCATAACCCCCCCCCACCCACCCTCGGTGGAACGCCGTCCCTCCCAGGAGAAGGTCAGACAGATTCTGCTGCTCAGACGGCCATTTTGCTATGGCTCCCTCTTTTCTTTGTTTGGTTTGTTAACCCATGTTCCTTAAGTTTAACTTTGCATATTGCACTGAAATGAATCTGCCTTGTTTTAGCACAGCGTGCGGTGAAACTGCTCCGGTGTGTCCCGATCCAGTGAAGCAAACTGTAAATGATCATCCATGAAGAAATGTGCTCGAAGCTACTGTATTTACTCAAGCTAGGTTATCGTGTTGATACATTAGTTTGAGATCTTCACTGATAGTATTAAACAATAGAAAGATACACTGAATTTATTTAAGTTTGATGCTCTTTAAATCCTCCATAAATCCTCCCAAAATTCAAACAGATTGTCTTGTGTGCAGCTCCGGGCGAGAGGAGTTAGGTTGTAATGCCAAAGTTTCACTTATGTTCTAGCTTTATTTATCACATTCGTCTCATTTTATTAATATCACAGCCACGATTTATTTGTCTTGTTCAGTTGTAGAAACATTTGCACATTGGCTCGGCTATGAAAGGGCCCCCTGACTTCATAAAACCACAGCTGATATGAATTTGACAAAAATAATCGATGTTCGTGTCGTTCAGTGTGTGTGCTTGTGTGGTTTTGTAGCGCTAAAGGTAAACGCTGTGTATTTATAGGAGTTATGTAATTGACACAGCTCACCTTCAGTACCAGCTGAGCACACCAGAGGGCGATGTTGCACAGAAATGAAGCAGCAGCAGGAGCCTGAATGCCTGAGAGATGATTGTGGATTTCAAAATGATGAAAGTGCTGCAGAGTGTTTTGATACAGACATTTGACAAAAACTGTTTTCTAGCCCACTTTTCCCCAAAATTAAAGTAAAATTAGAGAGAAATCACCCGAATCCCCCTTTTTATCCGCACTGCACATTGTCCATAACACCCGTTTGAATGTTTTAGCTCAATTTCAGGGACCAAATGTGAGTTGCTGCTGATGACTCACCTGCTGTCGAAGCAATGATATCTCTGTGAAGCTGTTTGTGGGGCAGTTTCTGCATGTCTGTGTGTTTGGTTCATAGAACATGCGTGTCGTGGCTGTACTTGGTGTCGATCTGTGCGGTTGTGCATGTGAGTAGTATAGCGGGGTGTTAATTTATTTTCTTCGATCAGAGGGGGCTGCTCACATTCTTTAGCGGACCCCTAAAGCGTCAGAAGGGGTGAGGACCTAATCGTAAGTGACACTGTGTTCGGAGGAGCAGTTCACTGAGCAATGTCTTACATAATGTGTCGGAGAACTTTTTATGTGACGTGTGAGAAATGACTTCTCTGCCGACTGGACTGAAGCTGTCAGATCAGTGCACTTCCTGTACATCCTGAGCTGTATATAGCCATAGTGTACAAGTGTAACCAACAGCTGATGTGAACAAACTAACCACTGGATAGTATTTTGATATTCACGCAGGATTCACACCCAGTGCCATGGCCGCTCATGATGAATATTGTTTTTTTCTGCTCCAGGTCCAATGTGTGTGTGTGTGTGTGTGTGTGTGCGTGCGTGTGTGTGTGTGTGTGTGTACTGCAATATCTAAGGAGCAGCAACTAATAATCCCCTCTAGACTTTAAATATGCCATCACACTGCAGCGAGACGCCCAGCTCAATAATCTTGTCTCTTTCATAGGCTTATAACTAAAGCTGCCCCCTCAGTCTACTGTCGTCCAAATGCCACATATCCCCCCACCCCCACCCCCACCCCCCGGACACATACTGTGTACCCGCTGCAATTGCATGTGCAGTGCAGCTCATGTAACGTGTGAATGGACTCTTCGGACAATCCAACAAGAGACAATGTTGTACAAAACCCAAAGTGGCACTTGTAGATAATGTACAATATGTTCTTTTTTAATTTTGTACCAGCCGAACCGCTGATATTTATAACTATTGCCTATTTATGTACAAATTGTTCTCCTGTACATACTCAACAGTCGGTTGAAATAAAAAATCTTTTGCAGTATAAACGCTCAGGAGTGCTCTTTCCGTTCTTCACGGCCTTCGTAGATCTGTGCGAACATGCAGCAGCAGTGACTTTATCCTCCTGTTCTTCATCACTCTTTCACAGGATCCCTGCTGATAATCGATCGATAAACCTGCTCCTCTTCCTCTGTGCGCCTCCTCTGTGCCGATGTGGTTTCAAGTCGCCCTCCCTCCAGTTTCTGCTCACCTCCCTCCTCTATCCAATCATTACTTCGAGGTGAAACAGCACAGAAAAAGTTCATTAAAACTTAAATTTAGTTAATCTGCGAAAAAGTCGTCACATAAAAAGCCAAGGTCTGTATTCAGCAGACTACTTTAAGTTCTTCCAGATAATTTTTGGAAGGAGTGGCAGTATATCAGCTCTCTAAAGGCTGGAAAATCTGCTGTGTCATGTGGATTCAATCCGATCCTGAAAGCAGTCATGATGGCGACCTCAATCAGCCTCAGAGTGGCGACTTGAGTCAAAAGTTTGGTATTAAGTCAGCTCTGGAGCGCTTCTTCAGAGATGCTAAATTAACAGTGGAGGAACATAAAAAGTACATTTACACAAGCCTTGTACTTTAGTACAACTTAATGTACTGATCTTCTGCTACTTTGTACTTCTGCTTCACCTCATTTCAAGGTAAATTTATTGTCTTCACTACGTTTATTCGACAGCAATAGTTAGAAGTTACTTATATTCACACTCAATACATGTGATCAGATTATTAATTACAGCCATGAACACCATGAATCAAACCACCCAACAGTAAAACAACACTAAGAGCATTCAAGACTACCAGCGCTGTGAGTGCTGCTAAACGCTAATGCTAACGCTAGTGTTTTAGGAGAAATAATGCTTACCATGTTAGTGTTAGCATGCTAACTTTCGCCAATTAGCACTAAAGTGTAGCTGAGGCTGATGGGAATGATTATACTGTTCATCCTCTGGGGACTCTGGATATCAAAGTTTCACAGTAATTTTTCCAGTAGTTGTTGAGATATTTCAGACTGGACCAAAATGTTGAGTCAGTTATCATCATCATCACTTTAGCCGTGATGCTAGCACGGCTAAAAACGATGTAAAAGTGTTACCGTGATGGCCTATCATTAACATAAACTCTTTTACAGTCGCAGTAAGCGTACTCTGACAGATCTGCTGTGCACTAAATCATTAAAAGCAAAGAATAACTTAAGAGAACAATGAAGTATTTTACTTTTAAACAGGAGTCATTTCCTCCTCAGGGACGACCCATTTGGCATTGTTCCTGCGAATCCACTAATCTGTCATGAATCCAAACTGGCTGCCTGACTGTAAATGTAAAGAATCAAAGTCACTAGCTTTAGTTGCTGCTGGGTTCGGCCTCTGCGAACGCAATCGGAGGCAGCATCAAGCTGGCACCACAACGCCCAGCCTGTGAATGCATCATTATTCACTGTGTCTCCGTTTGTCCTCTGGGTCACAAGCGTCATCTCCATTCATGGCTCGTCTCCTGGTGGCACCGGGGCGGACGGAGATCATCAGAGAGGAGCCCACTCTGCTGCTGCAGCCCTTAACTTCTGCTGTACGTGCTCTCCTGCAGCAACCTTTTTTAGAGAGGCAAAAGTTGTGTTTTGTCTGCCCCGGGCGGGAGGAAGTTGGCTGTTTTCATTTGGTGGTATGATACCCAAAAAAAGCCTCCAGTACGTGATGTCTCATCATTGTAATGACAGGGGCAGGACCTCCTAGAACATTTTGATTGTACCCAAGACTCCATAACTGAACTAAACACAATTCAGACTCAGACACAATTGCTTATTCTCATATCTGATTTGACATTTTGTTGCTATTCCAGCCGTGTGATGTGCCTTCCTCCCTGGCTTGAAAGGATTTGCCCGCCAGCTACTTTTTCAAGGCTTTTTTGGATAATATATCCAAACCTCAGCACAGCCAGATGTCTATGCTGAATGTAATGTGTTTATAATGCTGAGAGCAGGAGGAGGGGGCTGTGAATAACTGTAATGGAATTTAATCAGCATGCTTGTGGATTTTAAAGGACAAAGGTCCCGAGTTTTTATCACCTTGTTTTTTGTTATTTTATTCTTTAATGGCAGAGAACAGAGCCTGTGCTCCTGGTTTCCACTCATCAGCAGCTATGTGGACGGTAGTTCTGTAACCAATGAGAGACAAAGGCTGAGCATTGCTGATAAGAGGTCAGTGGCTGCTATGAGGGCAGGAAGTGTTTCATAAGAGGCCAGGGAATGCGGCTTTGGTATTTATGAGTGTTTAGTAAACTGGGAAAAATGCACGAGTGCGCTGTACAGCAGAGACAATGTTTATGCTCTTAACTGGCCTTAAATCACATTGAATCACTGCAGTTTGTGAATCCTGTGGCCCCGAGGCAGACAGAGATCAGCAGAGAGGAGGCCATAATGCTGCTGCAGCCCTCCTGACGCACGGCATTAGTGTGTGTGCTCATGCAGAATTTATGCCTCATTTTCCCTAAAAGAAAGTATTTTTCAACCTTAGTTTGTTTACAGTCTGACTATGGCTCATGCTAACTTTGTATTTGTGACCCCTTGTAGAGCTTCAGGATACAGAACTCTACATATAAAAACGTATGAGGAGTAAGTAGCATGAGCCTTTTAGAGCTTTCCAAATAAACCTCATGAAATTTACCGTCATCATCATCATCATAAAATAATTTCAAATACTCATCTTAACTGAAATAAACCCAGCCCTCTGGATTTGCTATTTTTGCTAATTGCACAGGAACGTACTTAACCAGCTGGCTAACTAAGCTAGCTGTATAGTAATCAATGTAACTATTCAAACAGTTCTTCATTTTTAAACAGTGCTGGTTTTCTCATAAAATAACATGTGCTTTCTTTCTAAGTGTGTCTTTGTCTGAGCTGAACTGGGTGTGGTTCACCGCCTGCCAGCCCACCTGCACACCTGAGGTTCATCAAGCAATCAACGCTCACACTATATAAACCCCGGTCCTTCTCTCCAGGCTTTGCTGGATTGTCAGTTGTCTAATGTGGTACATTGTCTCAGCTCCTGTTTCAGCTCTTGCTAAATATGCCCCATCCTCTCTGCTCCTGACCTCACATCTGTTTGTCTCCTCTGCTTAGAAACCTCCAAGCCTTCCTCCACCTGGATCTCCTGCCATACGCCAGCCAAACTCTCTCTGCCTCGTCTCCCAGATCTGCCTTCGTCTGCGGTTCCTTGTTGCCCCCTCAGATCAAGCTCCACTGAATCGCACATTTGTACTGTCACAAATAAAGTGCCTGCACTGATCCATGTCTGGTTCTGCTTTTGGGTTCTCACCCATAAGCTCACCCTTTATGACAACGACAGAAAAATAAACAAAAGTACAATTGATAGTCAGGGACTAACTTCCTGAAAATATCAGTTAATGAATCTTCCAGAGATAGATGTTATTAGCAGGGAGCTGTGTTTCTGTGATTTGTCTTCAAAGATAAAGATTTGGTTTCATGCAGTTGGTCTTTGATGTTGGATTCTTCATGTCAGCGGTGTCGTTGTGTTGCCAACAATAAGACAGGCATGTTATACACAGAGGCAAGTAGAAAATTGATCAAAACTTCCTGAAAAACTCCTTGGTTCCTTGTAATTTTAATTGTTTGCGACAATTGTTTCACAGTTTGTCACAGCCACTTTGCATATCCAGGCATTCAATCATGAAATAAAGAGCCTTGACTTCCCAGACCTTCCCCTTCATGCCGGCCACCGAGCCACTCGCTGCCTTTGTCTTATCGATTCCTCCACAGGAAATACTCAAAAGTTGAGCACAAGTGCAGACAAGGGGATTGCATGCCTGCTTTGAAAAAAACACGCTTCAACAATGGCTGGAACAAGGCCAAGTCTTTTGACCCAGCAGATCACTCCGCATTATTGACCTTGCCTTTGTGCTCGCCGACTTGACTCCAGTTGCTCATAATGTCCAGTATATAAAGCTCAGACAACAGACAAACAGTTCACGAGGCCAGTCTCCATCAGAGGCCCGGCCCGCTGTTAGGGCAGCGCCTGCCGTCTGGACCGAGCTGTGATCTCTGTCTGGGTTTCCTCCATCTCGACCTCCTGGGCAGAATATCCTAAACATGGAACATATTCTCCGGCAGTGTCAACACAATGTAATCTGAGTGACGCTGGAGTGTGTTACAGTCAAAGAATGCCAAAAATGGACTTAATGTCTTCACAGTTTTCCAGTCACGTTGGCTTGTTGACGTGATTTCAAAGAGGCCATTCACAGATTTTGGCTTCATAATATATGATGGTGATTACGGTTTTCTAACTTAAGATTGTGAACTAGATTTATCCACAAAATAAAAATGGTGTTGAAACATTTTTAGTTGGTGAAAGATGTAGTTGAAGTGGCAGTTAAAGTACAAATGCTAAAAGAAGTTTGACGTAGCAGTGACAATGGCAGTGCTGAAAGAAGTTGAAGTGTCAGTTGGAGTGTCAGCGTTGAGTGAAGTTGAGGTTTGACTTGAAGTGCAAGTTTTTAAAAGGAGCTGAAACATCAGTCAAAGCACAGGTGATAAATTGAGCTGCAGCCCTGAAAAAATGAGTGTCACTTCAATTGTGTAAACTAAAATGTCAGTTGAAGTGCTGGCCGAAGTGCAAGCATTGATAACAGCTGTGTGTGTGTGTAAGGACTGAAAGGAGTTGAAATTAACGTTCAGTTAAAATGAAAGAGATGAATATGTAGTGTAGGTGATCAAAGCAAGCACTGAAAGGAGATGAAATGTCAAATAAAAAAGTATATGTGATAAATCGAGCTGGAGGTGTGAGATGAAGTGGAAGTCCTGAAAGATGTCAATGCCAGTGCATTCATGTAAACTAAAATGTCAGTTGAAGTGTTAGTCGAGGAGTAAAAGATAAAAGCAATTGAGTTGTCAGTGCATGAGTGGTAAATATGTTGAAACTTCAGTTGAAGTGGAAGCACTGAAGGTAGTTGATGTGTCAGCTGACAAGTGTAAGATGTAAGAGAGAAGTAAAATGTGTGTGTGAACAGTGGAAGTTTTGGCAATTTAAGGAGCTGAGACCTATAATTAATATAATTATTATTTGCTACAGCTTTTAATTAAATATATTTGCTCAATGACTTCTTAATCATTCTAAATGCTAAATTATTGTCTTTTACTGGCTTCTGTTTTTAATTTTCCTCTAATTGTATTTTATTTTTATTTTTCTATTCTATTCTGATCTCTTTCTTTCTTTCTTTCTTTGAAATGTATGATTTTAATGTATTTTTATGCTTCTGTAAAGCACTTTGAATTGCCTGGTGTACGAATTGTGCTATACAAATAAATTTGCCTTGCCTTGCCTTGCCTTGCCTTGCCTTGCCTTGCCTTGCCTATAAGGGCTTTGAAGTGTCAAAGTATAAGCACTGAAAGAAGATGAAGTGTCAGCTGAGAAAGAGATGAATGTAGTGGAAATGTCAGGTAATATAAGTGGTAAACATGGTTGAATTGTCATTTAAGGAAAAAAGAAATGAAAGCAGTTGAAGTGTTAGTTGGCGTGTAGCCACTGAAAGCAGTTGAAGTGTCAGTTTAAGAGTAAATGATTAATCCAATTAAAAAGTCAGTTTAGGTAAATGCAGCTGAGATCTGACTTTGAAAAAAAAAAACACTCTTAAAATAACTAAGTAATCAGATTACATGAGTCATAATTAAACTTGGTTTTGGAAGTCCCCTCCTCTATGTGACTTGGAGACAGGTTTTCACACTCTGTCCTTGTGTCCTTCAATATTAAATGACGTCGAAGAGATCAAATATCCTTTTTCTTTGCCTCCATTGTTCTGCAGAGCGTCTGCTCGACACTCCCCTGCTGAGTTCCTCCTTCGTCCATGACTACTTTCTGATGAGGGTCTATTGTCTCGACCAACAGTGGTCGCGTGCGAGGGACAGTGTGACCAGCATCAGCGAACACTCCTGGTTTTCTGGTTGTCTCCAGCGCCAGACAGGAAGGACTGTGAGCTTTCATAAATATGGAGCCTCAATTTAGGGCAGGACCTAATTTTTAGCCATACTAGCAGCACAGCTCTGGGGATGGTGACGTTGGTCTGCCGGTCCACCACTTTGACCCAGACTGAAATATAACAACTATTGTGCCCAGACAGTAATAAGCCCCTCAAGATGTATCCTTATAACTTATTATAAACCATCAGTTACAACCAGCCATGAAATTTCATGGTACCATGTAGCAGGTTTCCAGAGTAATGTGTGAACTGTGACAGCTGCAGTCTTTCAAAGCTGCACATCAGTTGTTATTCTCCACAAAAGCCACAAGAGAGCAGCATCGCATCCCTCATTCTGCGGCTGCCGGCTGCCCAGCTCCACCTGCATCACCCACCGGGATCTCCACCGTGATTCATCCTCCGAGCCGCTGGGACTGACTGAGTCAGAGAGGCCATCACTCATTTGGTCAGTCAATATCCGATCCAAGCAGTGATGATCCCCTGTAAATCGAGGCATTAGCCTTATGTTCACCTGTGGCTCAGAGGGAGCGACGGCCTGCTCCCACATCCGAAGCATCTTACAGTGCTGTGGCATGAACTGGAGGAATAGCTGGAAAAAAATGATCTGCAGCAGGTTTACTGGCTTTTCAAGATTATTCCAAATTATATATCCAGTGCAAATTGACTGACAGCCACAACGTCACACCTGTGAGTAAGTAACATCCTTATAAAGTAGATGTTATCACCAGATACAACAGCTGACTGACAGGTAATTATCCATCCATCCTTCCATCCGTTATCTACATTTACCCGCTTATCCTGTGCAGGGTCCCGCAGGGGCTGAAGCCCATCAAAGCTGACGCAGGGTGAGCGGCAGGGTCCTCCTGGACAGGTGGCCTGTCTGTCACAGGGTGGATACAGACGCTCGCATTCAGACTCATATGCTTTGACTTGGTTTTGCTGGAATTTGAAGAAGCAACTCTGCATCTAAAACCTTTGTGCAAACACGTTCACGTCTGCAGAAATGTCATCCACTCTTGGAATTAAATGTGCTTTGAAGAGACTTTTTCTTTCTTTGCCTTCTGTTAGAACTTTGTTTCTCTTTCATTTTCAGATGGACAAAACTGATTTGATGTTGTGATAAGCCTCTATCTGTGATGCTGTGTGTGTGTGTGTGTTTGAGGATGACATATTTTACACAGTGTGATGATAAGACAGGCTGAGATAACATCACGCTGCACGCTCAGGATGCTTTTCAGACACAAGGATGTCCTCCTTCATCCGCTCCACCGCTTTGTTATGTAACGTGCTCGCTTCGGTTAGAACTGCAAAGTGTCGAGTGGTTTCTTGATTCAAATGAGTTGTGCTATAAACAAGCCTTCATCCTCATCAATAATGGATTCGCACTGTAAAAACGTTTGTCATCCCTGCTCTTCAGGGCCTCCACATCCTACCAGAACAGTTATGTAACAGCAGGCAGAGGGCAGGACTGGGGTTCAGTCTGAAAGAGAGGGCGAATAATAAAAAAATAAGAAAACCTGCAACTTACTCACATCATTAACTCAACGTAACAAATGAATTCCAAATAAAAAACATTTTAACATGAAGTATCCCCAGTAAATAGCTGATATTTGTGACTCCAAACAGTCATCAGCCACCACAGATTCTGAGACTACAGACTCCTGAAAGACACTACAAACAACATGTGTCTTTGTAGTCACTTTGCATCTATTTGTAGCTGTTTTTTGTGTCTTTGTGGCTCTTTCCAGTTATTCGGGGCCTCTTTGTGGGCACCTGAACCTGACAGGCCTGTTCAGTAATCCTTCCATAATAGTAACGAACAAGCCAACAACTTATCACTTAAATGCACATTTTGAGGTATCGCATTCAAAAAGTTTGATGAAAAAAAAAACGCTTTTACGTTCACTTGAGGTGGTTTTTACCTTTTAGAAAAAAGCGTTAATGCACTTAATGAAAGATGGAAACACCTTTTCATGACTGATTAGCTGTTTCCAGAGAGAGAGAAGAAGAAGAAGAAGAAGCTGTTTCTGCTGACTATCCGCATTTTTGCAGATATTCCCATAACACGTGAAAACATGGCAACTGAGGTGTGGACCAACTGTCTTCTTCTTCTTCTTCTTCTTCTTCTTCTAAAACAGTTGGTTTTGTTTTCAGTTTGCGACCTCTACTTCTTCTACTCTGTTTATTATTGCCATGAATCACGAAGCCATTTTCTTACTAAACTACTAGTTTATTTGCTCCAAACCAGCTGAGACTAAAATACATTTACTTTATTTTTCTTTTTTGCAACATTTGCAAAGTTAGCTTGAAATTCACCTCACACTTTACATGGAAACAGAGTTAATGTCTGACTCCACGGGGGGCCGATCAGACGGCCGCCCCCTTGGCTCTGCCTCTGTGTAACGTGAAAGGCCACAGACAGGGAGGATGGCATTCTTCAAGATGGAGGGGACAATGGCAGACCCCTATCAGGCCCCCTCCAGACCCGCCTGGCCGGACCTCAGCCTTCCTGCCAGGCCCGGGCCCTGACATTTTGATTGAGCACATTGGGTCGGTGGCGGTAACAAGCCACCGCTGAGATGTCGCTGCTGATTTGGGCTCCGGCTGCCATCGCTCAGCGAGGGGAGGGACGGGGGCACTTTCGTCCCAGCCATTGCTCTCAGACGCCGGCTGGGACGTTGACCTTTCAGCCAGTGTCGGTTTGGAAGTAAATGGTGATTAGTGCATTGGTGCTGAGCAGGAATGTGACAGTGATGTGCTGGCAGGTGTGAAGTGAGCCTGCAGGTTGCTGAGCACCGGATGAGAGCGATTCAGGCAGGTGTAGCATTATGTAATAAAACATAACGCTGGGTTTGTGCTGACTGCAGTCTCTTAAAATAGTAACTATGCACCAAATGTGATCAGCTCTCATCAGAGGCAGCGAAGGGAGGCGATGGAGTAAACTTCACCGTGTGTTTGAGCGTGGATACAGCAAGAAGAGCCGCTCTTTATTTTCTAGATTCATCACGTGATCACAGATTTTGGAATCATTTCACCAAATCTGCAACTAACTTTAATTGGAAAAATGAGAATTTTGACTTTATCTTTGCAGATATTTACACATGTTTGTGCAAAAACTTTTACTAAATTACAGTCTTATCAAAATAAATGTGTGTTTAGAGCCAATTTTTAATTATTTGTTTTTGCAAATTAGCATCAGTGAAAATCTTATTCTGACCTCCATAAAAACAATCCAGAAATGTCACTAAATAGGATTGTCATTACTGATTAATTATGTAATACTGGGACCATAATTTGTCACAATCTAGAAGTTTTTGGCTTTTGATTTAAAGTCATAGGACTCAGCCATGACAAAACAAGCTAATCATGATGCTGTGGGATTAATAAAGGTTTATCTTATCTCATCTTATACTTTTGTATAACGATAACAATAATAAACTTTATGCACCTTTCATATCAAAAACGCAGCTCACAGCGGTCCATAATAATAAAAAAAACTACATGCACAAAGTGATTCACAGAAAGAATCAGTGCAAAAATAAAATGGAGAGCAGACCTGCTTTACAACAACACTAAAAACAGGATAAGAAATAAGAATTAAAATACAATAAAAAGTATGCATAACATCAGATGGAAAAAATACTCATTGAATGAGAGCAATAATATCAAGTTAAAAATGGCGTGCCTATAAAATCAAGTAAAACACAACATTTTTAGAGAAGTGCAGCCGTGCATAAGAGGCAGATAGAACACACAGGTTCGAGTAAATGGAGATCTACAGTCAGACAAACTGGAACAAGCACAGGTAAAGACAGAAAACAATGCATTAGTCTGAGAAGGTCTCAAAGCTGCGATGGGAAGCAGCTTTGGGTTGCTCATCTAAAATGGTGAAACGCTTTGGCTCAGTGAGTGTCCAGTGACTCAAACTGCCAAAAGTGGTTTATTTTAACTCGCTCCCCCGTCCTGGCCGAGGCCCGCTTGTTTCTAATGTTCAAAGGATCCCAGTGCATGTACAAAAACATTTAGCTGAGGATTTATTTAAGCTGAGGTTTTGTGTGATTTTTGGATTTGATATTTACTCTCCGAAGCCTGTGATTGAAGAAAACAGGGTTTGGATGATTGACGTGCGTAATCAATACTTTGATTAACTCCTCATGTTTTTCTGGAGAGGAATGAAGTTTGCAGAGAAAGTTCCTGTAATCTTAATATTTCACCCGGCCGCTTTGTTTATATGGGAGAAAATGATCCTACAGGAGGCTGATTTACCTTATTTTATTTATTTTCAACATCATTCTGGGAAATAATGTCTTCGGTTTGTGTTAAGAAGGTGCAGTGATATTATTATAACAACATCGTACAGTTGGGAAATGTCTAAACTAATACTCTTTTCTTCTTCTTCTTAGAGATAGGCGATGGGTGGGTGGGTAGATTGTGGGGTAAAAATAAAGAGCAAAGAGAATGAGTCACCATTCCCTCAATCCCAGTCTGGATATAAATACATCCACATAGACACTCATACACGCACACAATTCTCCACGCGTGGCTGACATTACATAAGCTGGAGCGTGGGAGGTGTGTTGCGAGGCATGTATAATTCATCAATGTGGGACTCAACTGAGGGGTAGCTCTTATACCCAAGTGAGCCCCTGAACGCCTCACCGATGTTTGATTGAGTTGTTCGATTCTGTGCGGACCGACCCGAGAATCGGACCGCAAACGGCCCAGAGGCCTCGCACCGCAGAGCAGTTATCAAATACGACAGAGAGTGGGGAGAGGGATCAGAGTGTCACAGGAGCAGAAACATGACGACGTGCTGAAAGGTTTCCCAGGAGCTGCAGGAGGAGGACAGTGTCCGCTTCAAACGCACCAGAGTCAGTTCAGCTTCAGCCCATGTTAAGCCTGCAGCTGTGAACACAACGCTGACAGAATCACCGTTTAATCTGATGTGCTGGACGTTATCACTCAGTTGGTGTCGTGTTTCCGGCCACCTGATAAATATAAGTCTCACATTCACTCCTTTAGTTCTGTTTTTGGTTATTTAGATTCTCTGAGAAATCACTCAGGGTGACCCTCATTTACGATGATGCTGAAATTACACCATGGACAATATGAACACACACAAAAAGACAAACAAAATCAGTGAAAACAAGCAGGTAATGGATGGGTATGAAGTGCATTTTTAATGTGTCCAAGACTGTTCAGCTTAAGATAAGATATAACTTAATGGATCCCACACCGGGGAAATTATGTAGTTCCAGACAGCAAGAATTTTTGAATTGCACATGGTGGGATACGGATAATAAAAACAAAGTTTCAGGTCACATTGCCGCAGATTCCCCGAGTCTGCTGCACTAACACTAACAGCAGTCCCTCTGAGATCAGTCCTGGCGCGAATGGGAGACCCGGCCAGTCACTGGAGCAAGTTAAAAATGGGTTCTAATGTAACATTGATGTAATGTGTGAGTGCTGCAGCCATCACCAGTAATAAACCTCAGAGCTGAGCAGTAAACTAAATATAATCAGTGTGGTGGCAGCAGCAGCATGTCTGTAAATTACATCTCCATCAAGTGACAGGAAGTTGATTCAGCAATCCTCGTAGTACAAACCGAAGGGACGCTGGTTTATGTCAGTATAAAAAGAAAAGGCTCCTAATTGTGCCATGTAAGTGTAAGCGAGCCAATATTTAAATAAATGGCAGTAGAAATGCAGATTATTGTGGTCTATGTTTTTGGATCTTGAGAAAACCACCAAAGTTTGATCTTAAGATGACTTAGAGGATGTGGCAGTGAAAGGAGAGCTACAGCAAGAGAGGCAGAGTCATTAATGTAAACACCGACTCCACCAACTCCTGAGTAAAATACCTGGTTCTGTAGCAGCTAAATGCTCCACTGTGCTCATCAGCTAGTCTCTAACTGTGTCTGTTTGCTGTTTGGAGCTGAGCAGGTGGTGCACAGTCGGACTGACATCGGCTGACAGATGCTAACATGCTCAGAGCTGAGGGGAACTGCAGGGTTTGGTTATGATTCTACGTGAGTCCGTCACGACAAGAGAGCCCTTTCACATACAAGTAGTCACTAATTTCAACTTTGTCATTTGAAATTAAGGTTAAAGCTGCTTTATCTGACAGTATTTCAGATGATAGATCGACAGTTTAACACATTTCAAACACAGGAAATGGACGTCACATTCAATATAATTCATTCACTTTATTCCAGCTGGATAATCTACTGAGTATCGGTCCTGGGTAATACAGCTCTGTGAGTACCTGTTGAACTTTATTCAAAATTTTAGTGGAGATCCCAAAGTTTCTAAAGATGCAAATATACAAATTGGGGAAACGTATAAAATTTCAATTGGACAGAACGCTGCAGCCATTAAAGTCGTGGAGTTTGAATATTTCACTGAGTATTAACACGGTGTAGCTTCAGTGAAGAGCTGCTACAAGCTGACGGCGAGTCTGTAAGTTATTCTTTCACATAGAGAAGAATAAGAAGATTTTTAAAGCCACTTTGGGAGAGATGCAAGTGGAAAACTGAGCTTTAATTGTGTTATTGAGTTAATTGTGTCCAATGTGCTGTCAACAGCAGCCAGTAGGTCTCACAGACTGTGGCCTGGTATTTTGAAATCCAGGTAATCGCCTTCTCAACTTAACTTAGGTAAAAATATTTAAGTGATGCCAGCGACATATACTGTAAAAGTACTACATATTTTTACGTTACACTATTGTATTTTTATTCTAGATGTACTGACATGCAAGCAGCTTTGAAATATTGTAGCTCTGAGGTTAAGCTAATTTTACTAATGATATCAACTGTCAGGTGGTTTTCTTTAAGGACTGAAGATAAACTCTTTATAAATATCAGTTTTAATTCAGGTCCAGATTACAGTCTAAGCAGGTGCAGGAAGTGCTGGTGTGTTTTGGTTTTGTCCACAGGGGGCGCAAGAGAGCTGAGAACTCAGTAACAACTGCATGAGTCTCCA
Organism: Chaetodon trifasciatus; assembly: GCA_037975065.1. NCBI lineage: Eukaryota > Metazoa > Chordata > Actinopteri > Chaetodontiformes > Chaetodontidae > Chaetodon > Chaetodon trifasciatus. Next base: position 11,204,606 of record JBBMOE010000015.1, read on the forward strand.
CTGCAGCTGGACTCCTGAACAGTGAACTGAAGCCCACATACTGGGCCATTTATATCCAATATGTGTGCTGCATCCTCCTAAAACTACTTTATGTTACACAGACATGGTATTACTTTTTCTGTCTATCAGAGAGAAAAGAAAAGCCAAGAAAGCTGAGCCGCTGCCAGCAGTCCTATCAAGAGAGCAGTGAAGATGTGAGAGAGGAGCTCTGGGGAAAGCCCGAATTTGATTTTGATTGCACCTAATATACTTAAAGTACTTGAAATCCCATGTTTCCACTCCACAGTGCTCAGATATGAGTGATTTATTCCCACTGAAGATTGTAGAAGAAGTGAAAGAAGTGTTGCTCCATTTATGAAAAGCCTTGAAAAAGGGGTTTGATCTGGTATTCAGAAGAAACTCTACCCATAATTTCAGATGAAATATGAGACATGTTGCTAATATCTGAGGTTGATTGAACAGTTTCGATATTTCTTAATAGTTTTATAAGACTTGAAGTATTCTCCGTGACCCTGAAAGTAAGAAGTAACCTGCTTTCAGGCTCTCAGGTCTGTTTGGGGAAACACTGCATTTCATATATCAACAACAGGACAGTTTCATTTCCTCATAAATGTCAGATGACAGTATAGTTAAAGGATGAAGAAACTAAAACAAACCGGTTTAATCAAACTATCAGTCCAAAGAAAACAATTCAGTTCAATGCAGAAACATGCAGGAAGTTTTAGGTTTCTTAGTTCAGCCCGAGCTGAATGTTGTCCTCGGCATTTTGGGAAATATGCTTATTTGCTTTCTTGCTTGACTTAGATGAAAAATTGTCTGTTAAATATGAAGGTGGAGCTCAGAGACGGTTAGCTCAGCTCAGCACAAAGACTGTGAAGTATCTGTGTGCGGTGGTGTCTTCTTGTTGTCAAGTCTTGAGTTTTGCACAGATTAAACAAAGACGTCACATGTTAATTAGTAATAATAATAAACTTTATTTGTAAGTTACAGCTCAAAGTGCTGGAGCTCAAAGGGATAGAAAGTGAATGTGAAATCAGATGGAGAAAAAACCCACTTGATAATAATGATAAAAATAAAATAAAATAAGGGTGCAGACAGAAGCATCAAAGGACTGTTATTCCTTTAATACAGTGGCAGAATTCAGAAAGCATTTCACTTTGTCTGCACGCTCTGTCTTTATGCTAAGCTAAGCTAACTGTCTCATTGGCCTTTATATTTATATTTAATAAACAAACATTACAGTGGTACCAGTCTTCTCATTTTAATCTTGGCTGGAAGGCGAATGAGTGGACTTCTGGCTATAAAGAAACCCTCAGGTTCATCCACCTGTACGTTCTTAGTTTATCTGACCGTGGTCATCGTCTGCGTGCACTAACTCTGAGCTTGGGGCCCCGTCCGACATCTTCTTATCCAGGTTTCATCATGACCGACTGGACCTACGGCCAAACCTACAAAACTAAGAATCAAGCTGAAATAAACCAGAATTTCAATGTGACACAAATCTTAAACGTTCATTCGTGTGGATCTGAGGTGGAAAGCATCACAGAAAAGTAGATGTCCGTGTCAAGCACGGATCGTTTACCTTCCAGCACTCAGAGAACAATTAATGGATCAATAAATTGGATAGTGGTGCTTTCCCCAGCACCGCTCTGACGCTCCCCAGGGCCCAGCTCACAGGGACGGCCGACGGTTACCGAGTGCTGCGTGTAACCCATAAATCAGCTGATGGTTGAAGTACCAGGGGAGCTGCACCCGGCTCCTCCTCGCCTCTCCGACCGGTGCAGCATTTTTCCAGGCAAACCCAGTGCGTTTCTTTGTTTCCTGCCCTCTTTCTTTTCCACTGAAGGGTCTAAAAGTAGCAACAATACAGCTGACATGATTTTTTCCTCCTGTTTTTTTTTCCCTCTTCTTCCCGCAAATGTTTTCCAGGCATTCAGAGTGCAAACAAGTGGAAAGTGCAGACACAGAATGAAGACGTCCCTTTGAAGGATGGGACAGAACTTTTAGGTAGCTAAACGCTGCTGTGTCATATTTGACATATGATGTTAGAAAAAGAGCATTTTTCAAGAGGCTTTAAAGATAATCTGCTCTCATTTGCTTTGTCATGTGCTTTGTTTTAAAAAAAGAGATGGAGTTCATGCCAGTTTTTGGGTTGACTTTTTCACTTTCACTTCAGTATTCCCCTAAGTGATATGCAATCTCTTTTGTAGAAATAGTGATCGCATGAGTCAGTGCAGCGTTACGCCACTTCATCTTTATGAAACGTATGACTCTCAACCTAGAAATGTTTCAAAATCTCTCCAAATATTTTCATTTTCCTTCACATCCCAGATCTTTGACTTCCCTTTTTTTCCTGATCATATTTTTGTTTTTGTGCCTAAAATCAGTCAAACATGAGGATACTGAGTACACGTATCTCTCAGCCTTTAAAAACCCAAAAGACAGTAGCACCAGCTAGTTCAAATATTTATAGCATTACTGTGTACTAAGCTGAGTTTTACACATAACTAAATTAAAATGGGTTGCACCATGTAATTTAGTTCTCACACAGAGATTCATCCTCAGTAAATGTTTAAACTAACAAACTTCCAGGCGAAACTGTTAGCAAACTGATCCAAAACAAAGCTACGTTAGCCTGCTAACATATGACCCGTTTTATAGAGGAAAACAGAGAAAGTGGGAAGATTTTAAATTGCATCTCACAATAATTAACACAGTGTACAAGGAGCTAATTTTCCAAAATAAATCAAAGCCTAGATGAGCAAATACAAATGAACCCTTCCTCAAATGAATAGCATGCTAATGTCAGGCTAAATGATTAGCCTGGTTATGTTAGCGCAAATCAGATATTTCACCAATTCCAAACTGTATGAGTAATATATTTATGTAGTAGGTAACATATGCAAAGTTTCTGAACAGAACTGAGACTTGTGCCTGTTTTTGCCTTTCTGTATTATCTGGATCTGGTCGAGTCAGGGAGGAAATTTGCTTTTTTGAGATTTTTTATATTATTTGAAGAGTTAACTAACCGGTTAATGTTCATATGAGGCAGGATAAGAAGTTCTGAACCATCACAGCTGGTTATCAGATCAAATAAATAATCTAATGCATCTAATACAACCCTGTCCAGGTAGTTAAAGCCTCCAAGATATCAAAAACAATGCAGCGAACATGTCCGTGGTGTCGTCGTCAGTGGCTATGGGCCTGTTTTTCATCATTGCTATCACAATACATATTAGCAGCAGTAATCTAGCAGAACACAGCCACTCACTTTGTCTTTTCTGCTCCACCCTGGTATGGAATTATTAATTTTCTGCTCTTTCTTCTCTCAAAATGGTGTATTTACTGTCATATGAGCAGACACTCAAAGCATTTTCCCTTATTAGCACAGCCCTGGCCTTCCCAAGAGCAGGGAATTTTCCCTCTGTGGTAACGTCACTGGAAATGTTGACACAACACCAGGCTTCTCCTGAAAAACACTCTTCTACTTCAGGATCCAGGATTTCAGTCTGGCCTCCCTCAACCCACATCCCCCTCAGCGATGCTGTGGAGGTGTCGTCACAGCTCCGGCTCGGTGTCGTATCCCGGTCTGCAGGTTTGTGTCTGCAGCTGAATGGAAACTCTGCAGGACTGTAGTAAATTCACTGGCACCAAGTCTGTGGCAGTGACTCAACGTAGGGCAACAAAATCCCAGAAGAAGGATGTTGGCCATGCTTTAAAGAGCGGCTTAAAAAGCAGTTTATTTTTTTTTTTCCTGTGGACAATATGTAGGTCACATGGGAACAGTGAAAAAAGGGGAATTTATTTTTCCTAAAGACTCATTTTGCAGGGCACTGAGAGCTGGATGGAGCCACTGGGGTCAAACGGGGCACAGAAATGGGGTTTACCTCAGCTATACTTTTCCGAGAAGCGCTGCGTTTAAAGCTGGCATCGGGCAAAGTGATTTTCTCACCAGGGATTAGAGAAGGGCGTAAAATCTTTCACTTAACGACATCTTTCCACTTCTGCTCCACTGATTAAACATCAAATCCACATACTGTATGAAGCTTAGAGTCGGCATTAAAAGTGGCTTTAGCTTGAGTGGATTCCAGCTTTAACCAAGATTTACACAAACAAAATCTCCATATAAACTAAGTCTAAATGTCAGCTTTTTTCCACACTTCACACACAGTTATACACACCTTGCATAATCTCGCTCTGTGCTGCATATGTTGAAACAAAGGCAGCCGAAGCTGTCTGACTTGCCATCGTGTATTCACTGCACAGCTCTGCGCGGCCATGACGGATGACATGGGAATACCGTCAAATGTTCTCCCTCCAAAGGCCAACAATCAAGTCTGCTCACACACATCCACACACATAATACACACACACTGCTTTCTTTATTGATAGCATCTCTGGATCTGTGCCCGGCTGCTTGCTTTGGGACAGTTTTTATGATCCCTGCGTGCCGGAAGACGCCCACAAGACCTTAAGTTTCATTTCTTAATATGTGTGTGAGGATGCTCTCTCTGCACTGATGAACCATACATGAGCACATTATACACACATGCCTTTTCCACAGCATGGCCGGATTTCAACCTGATTCAGTTTGCTGACTGGAAACACTAGTGGAACCAGTCGTCCAAAAAAACTGTTTATGCCGTGTCTACAAGCCTTTCAGACACGTTTTTTACTTGCACATCCCAGGCAGCAGATACGCTCTTATCAACTCTGTTCAGGCTCACGTCTCAACTGTGTCTCACAGGCGAAACTACGATCTGATGCATTTATTTGCAGTTTAGAACTATTTTTTTTAACAACACCTGTGTAAATACAAAGTTTATGCTCAATAAAATGGCACTGAATAAATATATCTGTCTACATTATTAAACTTTTATCAAGTTTATTTCTATCATCTTTATTTTCTTGTCATTATCTGACCTTATCCTTTGACTTCATTGTTTCTGATTGCATGTTTGCTCTTTTATTGTTGTTCATTATGTTGAATTAGAATTATGAATTACCTACATGTCAATCATATGCATGATGGAAAAATAGATTAGAAATACTCACAGGTGTCAGGGTAAGAATTACACACTGAAAGTGTGGATGCTCCTCCTGGATGCACATAAAAACACCTTCATGGAAATAGGGCTAATAACAATGCTAACAAAGTATCAGCATTTGGTGATCAATATCGAACAAAGTATTGAGGTTGTTGGTGGTACTTGATGAAGACTTGGGGGATCGATTCATCGTCTGGGAACCACGAAGATCTGTATGAAGTTTCATGGCAATCAATGCAGTAATTGTTGAGATATTTCAGTCTGAAACAAAGCGGTGGACGATCTGAGTGATGCCGCCAGGTACTTTTCAAAGATTTGGATTTCACGTTATAAAAGCTGCAACAATAATATGACTAACATGCCGTTATATAAAAGACGTGAAGACGCATTGCAGAAGTTTGAGGCAGTATTATTCTTCCGGACAACTTTCTTTGAAACAGGAGAAGGGTAAAATAACTGTGGGCTGGTGGAGGGGGAAATGTCTTTTAATTGATGAGTTTGCTGACATATTCAGCAGCCGGGAAAGCCCAGAGCTGCTATTCCTGTCTCCTGGACCAAAGGCTGGTTCGATGGACTGTCAGATGGCATGTGAATGGCGCTTTGAGACGGCGGCGAGAGCTGAGAGAGTACTCAGCGCTGTACCCTTCAACACAAAGAGACAGCTCTTGTGCGGGGATGCCTGGTGTTGTTATTGTATGGCTCAGGAAGGCAGGAGAGCCTCCCTGACCTTGAATTCAACTAGCGGAGCTGATTGCTCACATAAAGTCATGAAAACTGACTCACACTGTTGCCATTCAACTACTGACAGCATGCACATTGTGCTGTGCAGCCTGAGTGAGAGCTGACATCCTATTTTGGTTGGCTTTGCTTTGATGGACACCCATAAATAACGGGATTGTTTCAGTGCTGGTAGTAAAATGTGGTGAATGTTTAATTTGTTTATCAAACAGCACCGGGGTGGGCCATCATAGCAGAGATGTTTCGCCTCCTGGTGACTGTAAAATATCTCTCAGGAGCAACATTTCCGGACACCAGAGAGAGGCCATCTCGTTAATAGTGCGTATCAGCGAGCGTTCAATCAACCAGTCGAGTCATGTGGCCGGAGAACGTCCTGTTGCCTCAGCGGGGTGTGTGTGTGTTTATGTGTGTCTAATGGTGGTTGGGTGGGGGGTGGAGTCCCGGTGTTGCCAAGGCAACAGCCTCAGTTATGTAACATCATATGGTGCGCTGTAAACAAAAAGCATCCAGCTATGTGTACAATCCCGCCTTTTATCAGTGCTGTGGGGAATATATGGAAACAGACATTTTGCACAGCAGTTAGTTTCAAACCTGCAGCCTGTCTCTCTAAAGCCTTGCTGCACTGCTGCACTGATGATAAAAAAAACACCCTTTATGGATACAAATTACACTGAGAGCAGTGGACATCATAGCCCCATAATTTACCTTTCACAACCATGCATGATACCTCTAATTGAACACCCTGAAATATAGTTTATTAGGTTAGAGGGGCGAGCTGTGCTTGTGGAATCTGTAATGGTGTTTAAGTGTCCGGTGTGATATGTGTGTAAGCTTATCTACACAGGACAGCTTGGGTGCCAAACCATTGTAGTGTATTTATATAAGGTGTTTATGGCCAGTTCCTTGCATATCTGCAGCAATAGGAAGTGTACAGAGAAAAAAAAGGATAAAAGGACGTCACCCTATAAATACTTCAACAACATCAATCTTTACCCAAACATCTCATTGCTAAGAGAAAGAGGACACCCAGGCATTATGAATACTGTCTTTCTTTGGAGGGTGGTGTTCAATAAATATCTATTTTTGATACGAAGGGAAACAAAGATGTAAAAACAGCACACGAACCCCGTGAATGGTTATCGTTTAGCGAGGGACACAAACAGCAGCGCTTCCCTTCACATAAGAAGCTATTGTTCATGAGGACAGTTCTGCAGGGCAGCTGTGCTTATTTTCTGTTACCCTCCAGGATATTAATAGCCCCACTGTCATTCACCAACACTGCTGTGGGGGCAGTTGAGGAAGTCCCCCTCTTTAATGTGACCAAACCGTGATTATACTGCTGCACTGACAAAGGTCTTACTGACATGGCAGAGTTTGGGAATGTCAAGAAGACCGTCCATTGAGTCGGTAAGTTGACAAACAGCTCTGTACCACTGAAAGAATATGAGGGTTCAGGTCAAGACTAGCTCATTGGATTGAACAGTTTTCTAATCGTACAACACACAACACTATCCTGAGACTGTTCGGATGAGGACAAACTCCAAAAAATGTCCTTTAACATGGAAAAAAAAAGAGGAAACCTCAGAAAGAGCAATAGGAGAGGGATCCTTTTTCATGCAACAGATGTCCTGTGCACAGAAACAACAGTTGAAACACTGAATATGGAGAAACCATGACAATATTAAGTAAATAGATAACAGAGATGAAGAAGTGACACGCATGGGGCTCTAATAAAAGCAATATTATGGATAAAAAGAGTTTGTAGGATGAGGTCAAGAGCAAAAATGTGTTTATCTGTGAGATGCTATCACCCTTTTTTCCAAAGATCACTAAGATTATTATGTGTTGTTACACATAAGCTGTTTTAGAATACCAGTTCATGGGCTAATTTGTCCAACCTGAGGAAGCCGAGATGCTAATGCAACGTTAGCAGCTCCTTCCTGTTCTTCATTTGGTTTTGGGAAGTTTACACTCCAGAAACTTCAGCCAAATTTCCATCAGATTTTCACATTTGCCAAACTCTTCAGTTATTCCTCATCTTCTAGTCCTTTTTTCTCCTGGGAAAGTGAGCACACTGTTTGAAAATACAAATCATAAAGCACATGGCTTGTTTATCCAGAACCTTTTTATAGGATGCATCCAAATCATCCAAAGGTTATGTTGCAATTGATTTAACTGTATTTTTACAAGAAACACTTATGTCGGGGTTAACTAGCTCTTTTGTCCAATACACAGACAATGCTGTGCTTTTATTTACATTTTGTGGGATCATTAACTAGTTGACATTTGGCTTTAGCTCCGGGTTTTAGCGTTATATGATGGATGTAGCATTTGTGTGCATATTTATAACCATTTGACAGGTTTTTACACATTAAAAAATCAGCTAGAGACAGACTATTCAACCAATTCATGGAGTTTAATCATTAGCGTTAGCTTACGCAAGCTAGCTGCAACTGACAGTTTGCTTCTGTTTACTATGAATTTCAGGTGTTAGATCTTCCACTGTTATCACTGTAAGCTGCACATGTGCCATGCAAGACTGGAAAGCCAAATAATTAGTCCATGAGGTGAATTATTAAGAGAGGAGAGCAGTTTCCTGTGCTCCCCCATCACATACTCCACTACTCCAACTCCACTAACGCCACAGCAATACTGCATTTCTGCTGAACCTTAAAGACACAAATGGATGTAGTCCAGCTCCAACCACAAAAAGCTCAGATTTGATGGCTGCTCGTATTGACTTTGGCTGACAGGACGGCAGCTGAGGGCTCAATTAATAAACAATTGTTCTGCTCTTGGCATTGCCTTAGCTCAAACCAAACAAGCTGTCTTCTCAGGAAAAATGTGGTTATGTAAAAAGGTTTTCACATCACACACACACACACACACACACACACACACACACACACACACACACACACACTCCTTCCCCCTCCTTGCCTTTTTTTTTCATCCTGCACTGAAGAACTGAAAACATCTAAATTTTTGTGTGGGTGTTCAGACAGCAGTGAATGCAAAAAAAAAAAAAAAAAAACAGAGCAAATTCTCAAAAATTAGATGTCATTGTGACAAAATTTGCTATTTCAGTTGATGTAATCAAAAAGTCTTTGAGAATCACTTTTACATGCATGAGGTCATCAACACCCCTCAGTCAACCATATAAAATAAATCGCCCGAACGCACAGAAATGCTGCATTAATGTTCAGATCGCTGGCTGTGAAAAGACAACACCTCATTCCTATTCGTTTAGAAAAAAAGTTCCACTATTCAAATGTGCCATTTTAAGTTGTTGCAGTTGAAACAGGTGAGTCATAAAGCTCGACTGAGCCAGGAGTCCCACTCTGCAGTCTGCAGGAAGCCTGTGATATGATGGTGGGCGGCTGTCACACAATCACTTATTAATGGGTAGATTTGCCTCACTGCAGCAAAGTTTCTCTGGGTGACAGTGTGTTTCTCTGAGACGGCTTTTGCAGAAACTGCAGCTATTGAAGTTTAGTTCAGCAGTGTGGATCCTCTCTTCTCATACTAAAGATTAAATTCAATACAAATCAGCCTGTTTCTAATTTAAAGAAAGTATCTGATTATACTGTGATGCTTTCTGGTACACATGAACATTTTATGTATTTTTGCTAATAGATTTCTGGTTGCTGGGGGAAAACTTTAGATTTATTTACGTATTTATTTGAGAGCTATTTCCGACTATGTGGCAAAAAATAGCATGACCTTTTTCGTTCAGTGATGTGTCATCGCTGGACCATCACAGGATAAAAATAACAACATGGTGTCTTGGCATTAGGCACACCAGAGCACCCAGGCAACCTGTTTCTTCTGCTGCCAAGGACATAAAGATATTGACACTGTGACAAAAAAACAAGAGCAAATATATTAAAATATTAAATTATAATCAACTTATTTTATGTTTTTTAAATCATCTTGTTTTCAGACCTTTCTGTGATTGAGTGGGCTGTGAGAACATGTTGCATTATGGGACGGCCTTGTCTCATGGTATTTTCAAATGTTTATTGGAAGAAAGGTGAAAATGAGCAACAAGTAGAATTTCCCTCCATGTTGGTGTGTTTCTCTCCACTAGCTTTAAGACAACAGCCTTAACGGTTTGCTAAGACAAAGCTTCTGTGGAAAATATGAATTAACGAGGGGAAACACGTGCAAAAGTGAGTGTGAATTCACAAAGGTCATTTGAAACTTAACACGTTTGACATGCAGTCACATAGTTAGGCCTACAGCGGGTGCGACACTGAGGATTTTGTGTAGGCTTGTTCTCAACTGATCAAAATACAAAAATGTTGGACAAATATCGCTGTTGAGATTGGGAAATATTAGCATTGGCTATCCTGTCTTTTTGATTTTTGCGGCAGGCATTGCAAACTAATCTATTCCTGCTGTGTTGATGCTGTTTTTGCCATTTCTACATCATAAACCCACTTTGTTTTGCACTAGTTATCAATGCTAATACATGCTCACACTATCCATTCATCTGGTGCAATACATTTACATCTTGTCATTTTTAAGTTGTTACATGTTTTTTCTCAACTGTGCAATAACACTATTTGTTATCTATTTTGGCAACAGTATTTTTCATAAACTGTATATAGCATATTGTGCATATACATGGAATTCGTATTTTTCAAGTGCAATACAACATATGACATAAGTAATTTTTTTCATAAGAATATTGGCAATAGTACTTCTACGGGCAGTAGGATTTTTATGGCATTTAGTATTTTTATCATCTGTAGATAATGCACATATACATAATTGTTTTTCTATTCTGTATCCTGTACACTTTTTTTTTATCTTGACTCTTTTGTGCCACTGTGTTTGCTGGCTGTAACAACTTAATTCCCCTGGTGTGGGATCCATAAAGTCTTATCATAAAAAATTAGTTTTTATTTTAGGCTAATCTTATTTTATTTATAAAAGGAAGAAAGAAATATATTTGCTTTGGAGATAGCTCCTGTAGCCTCCCGGTGTCTGCAGTTGATTTGGCACAGAGATGGTTGTTTTTGTTAGCTGTAGCTAAGTGGGCTAAAGACAGAACATGTATTGTTAGCAGCGAAGAATATGTTTAACCCTTTTCAACATCTACGATGATCGATGATGTTAACATTTGTAGGTGAGTTTTCAAACCGTTCACAGCGTGCCAGTTAGCTAGTTTAGGTCACTGCTAGCTAGCCTACAAAATGCCATTAGGTAGCACACTTGGATTTTTGTTTGCTAGCTTGTTCAACAGGCCTGAGGGCAGACATTTTGTGTCTGTACTTTAGGATAAGATGAAGATATAAATGTTGTGTTTGTTCACTCCACTCGTGTTCTGTATTAGTGTTTTTGACTGCTTTATGATGGTCAGCTAGCCTTCTTTCACACAGACAGTCACACACAAAAGTCCCTCTCTAAGGCCAGTATTCTGTTTGTCCATTCTGGGCTACTGTAGAAACATGGCACTGTGAAATGGTGGGCTCTGTGGAAGAAGACCTGCTCCCTCTGTGGATATAAAGAGCTCATTCTAAGGTAATAAAAGCAAACTTATGAATACTGTATTCCATTTCTGCATTTATTTGTCAACTTTGCAGATTGAGAGTAACAATACAAAATATAATCAAAATAACTAATGCTATCAGTAAGACTTTATTGATCTCCAGGGAGAAATTCACAAGCTGGCCAGCAGCAACATTAATGTACCAATGCATCAGTAAGTATAATTAAATAATATAATACACATTATTCTGGAATATACCATTCTGCATAATTAATATAGTCACTCTTTAACTATATTTTATGCTAATACTCTTTTACTCCTACTTAAGTGAGATTTTGAATGCAGGACTTTTACTTGTAACAGTATTTCTACACTGTGGTAGTACTTTAACTGAAGGATCTTGGTACCTCCTCCATCGTGAGGTTGCTTGGCACCAATGGAGGCCACGGCTCATGTATGCTTATTTTCACTGAGCGCCGGTCCTGGTGCAGAGAGACCCGCTGTTGCGTCCCTGCTGCAGGTTTGTGCACGGGAAAGCCCGGTCGGTAGTGGCGGAGGGGCACAACGTGACCTGACAACAAGGAACCTCCGGGAAAACCGTCAGTCCTAAACTATGTGCAGAGGAGAGGGTGGGTGGGGGTCCGTCAGAGGGGTTTACGACACTCGACACGACCTGCGGCTCCTCACCGCTCGACCAGGAAGAAGTCTCAATACGATCCTACCGCGAGAGGAGGAGGAGACGGACGGGGCGCAGGCTCACGAGCACGCATCGACGCGAGGGTGAAGTTCCGGCTTCCGTGTCAGCACGAGGAGTCATCGGTGCTGCGTCGATGGCGCGGACGTCGGGATCCCCCCCGCGGGCCGGAGAGGACCCCCTCATGGCTGAGAGGCGGAGACGGGACCCCCGTTGACGTCAGTGGGCCTGTCTGTTTCCTGCAATAGAAAGTGAGCGAGAAGGTGAAGGGAGAAAACACAGAGCTGTACCCCCTCCTCTTTACACGCAAAGGTGTGTTACAACCCTGCACCTGTGAGTATTAATAAATTAAGTTTGAGTGCGCTTGATTTGTTCACCCCCGTGTTCTTCCAGCGGGAGCTGGAGCGGGTGTCTGTCACTGTGATATAGGTCGCTGTCGGTAGCTGCAGCCTCTGAGGGTCGGACATGCTCTTATCGCTGTGTGTCGCTCGTCCGGTTTTAGCCCGCCGTGAACTTTGAGGGGTCTTCACGGTTTGACCAGGTGGAGGCAGGTGAGCTGGCCGGTTTTTTTTTTTTTTTTTTTTTTTTTGGCGCAGTTGTTTCCTGTGTGGAGTTGTGCAGCAAACCGTGCTCAGAGGACGCAACTTGAGCTCCCCGGCGCTTCTCTACGCAGCGCTCTTTGTTGCTCTTTTTGCGTTGTAGGTAAGCCACAAGCTATTTCTGTCGCCCCGAGTGTGTTCGTGTGTTCACTGTCTTCGCCTGCGATGTGACCGGGCTGCATGCGTGCAGGCTGAGCGTTTGGTTTTGTTGGATAAGGGGGAAGTGTCCCGTTCGAGCGCTGTTGCAGAGACGGTGAGGGGTTTTCCCTGGCTCCTCCCTCACTTGCAGGGCGTTCACGTGTTGCAACAGGCACAAAATACGCTATTCCCATGCATTGTTTTTGCTGACTTAATTCCATGCATTTAAATCCCATCATTTCTTTGCCTTCTGCAGCGTTTGTCACGGCTGCACCCCGTGAACCGGGTGCTCATCTCCAGTGCAACGTGTACAAAAACATACACATGCAGCATCGCTGTGTGTTTATTTTTCCCTGATATTTAAGCTTATTAATTATGTCACGCACTCAGACACCACCAATGCGTGGGTATGCGTGCTTTTCCGCCGCTGCTGCCCCTCGTGCACGTCATGCCTCTGGTTGATCCTCAGGTGTGAAGGAAATCATCACTCATTAGTCACCTGCAAGTTGCATTTCGGCCTGGCGCGGTGAGGACATAGCGTTACAGCGCTGGTATGTGTGTGTGTTTTTCTGGTGTTAGTATCAGGGTGTTTCCTCACATATCTGTGCACACACACACACACACGCACGCACGCACGCAGAGACACGCAGACGGGCCGGCAGACGGACTGACAGACACGCCAGAGGAAATGTGCACGTCTCCCTCCTCCGCCTCATCATCCGCGACGTCGAACCTGCACCGAAGCAAAACTGTGCATCACCGCGGTATCCAGGTGAGCCGCTCTTCGTGTTTCTGTCGCGCGACCTGGACGTGTTTTTATGCGACCTGGTGCAGGCACCGTGCACACAGCGAGCCTATACCGAAATCCACCGTGAGATGATGTCATTGCTCTAGCGCCACATGTACCAACTGTATGGAGGAAAAAAAATCATCATCATCCAGTTGTAGTAAGTGTTATGTAATATTGGTGAGGGGGGAAACAAAGGCTGGTTCCTGAAGCTCTGCTGCTCCCTGCAATGCTCTGACAGGGGCTGAGGTGTTGTGGGGACATGATGGAGATGATGCAAGGGCAAGAAAGCTAAAAAAAAATGATTTAAATTAGATATTTATTCATGATTTGTGTTTTTGGGGGTCTATGCAGAGGTGAGCTTCTGCAGTTTATGCATATCAGGCAGCTGACAAAAGCTTTCGCAGCTCTGTGGCTTTGACATCTCAGTAACATTTAACTTCTACACCCACCTTTCTGCCTCACGTTGTTTTAGCAAACCAGAATTTGCATGAAACCCATATTAAGCTTGTGATCTTTCATTGTGCTAAAGGGCATCGAAAGCGATCAGATCAAATGTTTTCCACTGCGAAGGTGGGTTCAGCCGCTTCGATGTTTAGACTTTCTGCAGTGATCTAACTTCAGCAGCGAGATCGCTCTGATAGTAACCTCTGTGTGGCCGCCCAGCTGCCCTGAGCGTTCATCACCGGCGCACACAGGACCTTATTGTTTGCATCATTCGTCATTCGCGCTGACATTCGTCAAAGTGAAGAGCGGGCGCTCTGTATCAGCCGCTGACATGTCAATCAGACATTTCCCATAAACAGCAGCGGCGTCTGAGATCAGAGTGGCAGATAGCAGCTGCTGCAGAGGTTATATTGATATGGGGAGAACATATTCACACCTCCTCCCACTGACAGCAGACATTAGCCCGAGCCGCACTGCACATTATCCCAGAGCAGCTCAGAGAGGAGAGGCCTGAAGGTCCGGCCGGGGCACCTGTTTGAGGAATAAACTCAGTCGGCGCCCCCGTCCTGGACTCGCAGACGGCCGCCGAGTGAGAGCAGAGGACTCCACAGGCTGCCAGGCATGCAGAGCGCCTCATCGATCAGTGTGAGTTCACCTTTAGCCGATTCTGACTCCATGCATATGTGTGTTTTCTGCAGATGTACCCAGACTGTGGCTCCGGAGTCGACTCTTCTCGAGGTCCAACGCTAGAATCCACTTTCCCCAACATGCACCTGTGAACTGAGGTGGAAAGATGCCGCGGACCAAGCAGAATAACCCGAAAAATTTAAAAGGTGAGTCCACACGTCCGTGCTGCGTTCTGCATTTCCTGTCAGCTGCTGGGTTTGGATGTCGGTCTGAAGAGGAACTGCTCAGTTGTCTCTTCTGACCACAAAGCAATTAGATCACTACATACTGTTGGCGTGAGATGTGTTGTTTGGCTTAAAATAGGATGATTATTTCCTTCCTACGTGTCCTGAATTACGAGCTCAGCTGAGAGCAGGTGGTCTTCCATCATAGTGGTGGGTGATATTGCCTGAAAAAGATGTCATGATATTGGTGATAATCATGGAAACATGATAAATACTGAAAAATACTTAATTGACTTTTTGGAACCACTTGCCAGTTTGGTTTTTCAGACCTCTCATCATTATCGCTGCCCAGTGAAAACCACGGATCTCTAAATTTGGTGGTGTTGAATTTCATCAGCTGGTTTCATGGATTGAGAAGAAATTCCTGCTTCTGAGGGGAAAAAATCCATTTGATCATCTGAGCTCAGCTCATGAGAAGTAGATGTTTTTGAGATGCCTGGCTTTCACTGGACAGCGACGTGTTGCTCCTTCCTCTGCGTTTCCTCACACCTGCCTGGCTGTCGATCTGACCTTTTTACAGTATTAACAAACTTTTCCACATTACGTGAGTCACTTTTTGTTGGATTCAACCGTTGTTGCCAGATTGGATCATTCCCTCCCATTTCAGTGTGTAAAAATGGTTGAATTTGGATCATTTCCTGGATTGAAAGTGGAGCCTTTTTGTTTAAGAGGAGGAAGATGAACAGAGCGCTGAGTTGACAGATAAATGATGACTATCCAGAGCTTTGGTGGAGACTCTCCGCTCCACATCGTGCTTTCCTTATCGTTAATGGACTTGGATGTTTGAGCTCATTGTGTATAATGATGGATGTGCAGACTGTGACACTAGAACCTAATCTTAATCTGAGCTGAATGTACGTACATGATGGTTTTGTCACATCGCAACTAGTTTGGAAGCAAATTGTGGTTCAATATGCAACAGAACCTGAACATTATTAACATTTTCATAGAATCTGTGGATGAGAAAAAATCATATCAGACACAGATGATTACACAAAGCAAAGTTAGTGTCAGAGCGTTGTGTGGATGTGGATCTTAAACATGGTGAGGATGTTTCTGGGCTAAACCTGCAGCCGTATGAGATTTTCATGGTAATAATAATAATAATAATAATAATAATAATAACTTATATTGCACCTTTCTTTAAAAGTAATGTGTTGTTGTAAAGTTGTTTTTGAGCAAAAGCTTTATTCTAACTTCATGAAACTTGATATAAACTATTTTTAGTCACATTAATATGGTAGAATTCATTCCATAGATGAGCAGCTGTACAGGGTCTGACACCTGTGAATCTTCATATTCAGCCACAGGACATATCAGAGGGCCGAGGTGAAGGCATCGGTGGGACAAAGTTATAATATAGTTCTAATTTCATGCATGCATGTGGGTAAATGTGAACATTTTATGAGAATTGGGCTGGCCATGGCTTTCAGATATGCGTATGAAATCATGACATACATGCGTCAATAAGACAAGAAGCTGATGAATCATAATGACAAACATTTACCACATTACTATTTACGTATGGTACACGAGTATTCTGTGACGCTTTTCTTTGCTCATGTGTTAACATACAGTCTGCGGCTGCATTGTTTGCTTCTGATCTCTCATCAGTGGCTTCAGTTTTGTCTCATCTGATGTGACCAGTGTGTGAAACGAAGACGTGTTTATTCAGGATTTGGTGTGCATGAATGTGTCATCGTGAGTGAGGAAACAGACACTTTTTGAGGTGAATCTTCAGGGATCCTCATGCAGCCGAGGACACTTGGATATAAACCAAATCAGAACAAAATGCATTAAAAGTACATATTGAAGGTAATTGGGCTGACACATCCCGAAGCTGCAGCAGCTCTTCATGCTAATGCAGAACACCAATTGGCTTGAAGGATTTCGTGTTATGTTGAGAACTGACAGATTTACGTGTCAACAGACGTTTGCAGTTCACAGATCTACGAATTTGCAGCGTTACATGCTGGGTGTGAAAATGTGCATCACTGCCATTCCCCAGCAGTCGATCCACACGGCAGATTTCCTCATGTCCCTGAGCGACGAGCCAGCGGGCCAGTCCCTCTGTTTATTTATCATATAAACACTTCTTGTGTGCTTTTTTTCATTGAGCTTATTTGGCCAAACAACATAAATAATTAAGTTTGAGAACAGTACATTACATCGCCCAACAGAGGACGGGAGGAACGGCGGCCAAATGATACTTGGTTCTATTTTTAATGGTGGCTGTTCCCTCGTTTCTCCTGGTGCAGGCAACAGACTGCAGCTGCTGCAGTGTTTGGGGGATTTTTTTTACTTGATGCTTAAAGATCTGGACTTAAAAAGAGTATAATTGACAGCACTTTGATTGGGATGGGAGATTCTTATTTCAGGGGTGGGTTTAGAAATTCTTGATTGGGGGGGGGCACCTTTGTACGATGAGTAAAAACATGTTATGACTCATATTTGAAGCCTGAGTTCTCAGCAGTAATAAAATCTACATTATTAATAGTCTCATTGTTTCTTCAGTGTAGTAAATTAATTCCAAATAAACAACTAATATCAATAAATAGCTGCTCTTTGTAACTGCAGACACAGATCAACTGTGTTTATAGTTGTTCTCTTTGTGTTTGTTTTGTGTCTCTTTGTAGCTATTTTGTGTCTCTTTGTGGTTGCTTTATGTCTCTTTGTGTTTGTTTTGTGTCTCTTTGTAGCCATTTTGTGTCTCTTTGTGGTTGTTTTTTGTCTGTGTTTGTTTTGTGTCTCTTTGTGGTTGTTTTGTGTCTCTTTGTGGTTGTTTTTTTGTCTCTGTGTTTGTTTTGTACCTCTTTGTAGCCATTTTTTGTCTCTTTGTGGTTGCTTTATGTCTCTTTGTGTTTTGTGTCTCTTTGTAGCCATTTTGTGTCTCTTTGTGTTTGTTTTGTGTCTCTTTGTGGTTGTTTTTTTGTCTCTTTGTGTTTGTTTTGTGTCTCTTTGTGTTTATTTTGTGTCTCTTTGTGGTTGTGTTTTGTCTCTTTGTAGTCCCTCTTATATCTCTTTGTGTTTGTTTTGTGTCTCTTTGTAGCTATTTTGTGTCTCTTTGTGTTTGTTTTGTGTCTCTTTGTAGCCATTTTGTGTCTCTTTGTGGTTGTTTTTTGTCTCTGTGTTTGTTTTGAGCCTCTTTGTAGCCATTTTGTGTCTCTTTGTGGTTGCTTTATGTCTCTTTGTGGTTTGTGTCTCTTTGTAGCCATTTTGTGTCTCTTTGTGGTTGTTTTTTGTCTCTGTGTTTGTTTTGTGTCTCTTTGTGGTTGTTTTTTGTCTCTTTGTGTTTGTTTTGTGTCTCTTTGTGGTTGCTTTTTGTCTGTTTGTTTTGCGTCTCTGTGTTTGTTTTGTGTCTCTTTGTAGTCCCTCTTATGTCTCTTTGTGGTTGTTTTTTGTCTCTGTGTTTGTTTTGAGCCTCATTTTGTGTCTCTTTGTGGTTGCTTTATGTCTCTTTGTGGTTTGTGTCTCTTTGTAGCCATTTTGTGTCTCTTTGTGGTTGTTTTTTGTCTCTGTGTTTGTTTTGTGTCTCTTTGTGGTTGTTTTTTGTCTCTTTGTGTTTGTTTTGTGTCTCTTTGTGGTTGCTTTTTGTCTGTTTGTTTTGTGTCTCTGTGTTTGTTTTGTGTCTCTTTGTAGTCCCTCTTATATCTCTTTGTGGTTGTTTTTTGTCTCTTTGTGTTTGTTTTGTGTCTCTTTGTGGTTGCTTTATGTCTCTTTGTGTTTGTTTTGTGTCTCTTTGAAGCCATTTTGTGTCTCTTTGTGGTTGCTTTATGTCTCTTTGTAGCCGTTTTGTGTCTCTTTGTGGTTGTGTTTTGTCTCTGTGTAGTCCTTCTTATATCTCTTTGTGTTTGTTTTATGTCTCTTTGTAGCCATTTTGTGTCTCTGTGGTTGTTTTTTGTCTCTTTGTGTTTGTTTTGTGTCTCTTTGTGGTTGTGTTTTGTCTCTTTATAGTCCTTCTTATATCTCTTTGTGGTTGTTTTACATCTCTTCGTAGTCGTTTTGTGTCCCTTTGTGGTCTCCCCTCTGCCCTCTGAATTCAAGACACTGAAGTCTTTTAAATTGGGTAAAAAATTTAATTCCAGGCTCCAGATGCAGATTTAGTCTCTTTTGTTTTCCCTGAACACACGGAAGTGTCTTCGAGGTGTTACCTTAGACTTGATATAACTTGCCGTCTCCAGCTCTGGTGAATTTCTCAGCATGTTGTGGGAGCACCCAGTTCACTTCCTCATCATCTGATAACTTGTTGAGACATTTGTTTGGCTTCTTGTTTTGCCTTTTGACCCAGTTCATCACCCCTCCTCCCGGGCCTGCACTCAAGGCTTTTCCTTCATCAGAGAGGAAATGATAATTGCGTGGCATGCTATCACATGCTTAAACTCCGCTGTGGAGAATGTCTTTCCCTGGGAACTCAAAGAGCCCTCCTCATACTTTGAGCCCTCAAGCCATCACATAATGATGCTTAATGTCCAAGACTGGCTTGAAAAACTGTCAGCTTGCTGCTAAATGAGCCTTCAACACAGCGTTTTCTTTGCTTTATAATGTAGCAGTTATTAATCTTAGCACAGTTACAAACATGCTACCTCTTCAGGAGTCCTCTCTGCCTCAGAGGTTTGGCTGTGGTCTGACTCTGGCACAAAGGAAACCGCACCAACCTCGTCCCGCCTGGTCTTCAGGGGACACAAAGAATGAATCGTTTTATTGATGCTGTCCCGACCCGGCTGCTCTGCTGACATCCATCAGGTGAATTTAATGCCTTTGGATGGAACGAGTCAAAGCTAGCTGTCAGTAAAGCTTCAGTCTGAGCTATAGACTAAACTTTGCGTGAGCCATGATAAGATGTTATCTTCAGCGGTTTTCACAGTGAATATCTCGACTTCGTGAATATAGTGTCTGTTTATTTAAACCGTCATTTAAAAAAAAAAAAAAAACCAGAGTGGACTTAATTTAGTGCAAAAAGTAAACACCCTTTGTCAATAGTTATAATCAAATACTGTCCAATAAAACGTCCCTGAAATAAATCTTAAGTGTAAGAAGCTTGTGGTGATCGGTTTCTGTTGGCATTGTGGGAGAGTTAGTTGTATAGTTATATTTATTACTTCAGGCCCATGTTACTGGTCCTGTTTTATTGGACTGAATTATATAAAGTGAACACACATTTAAAACAGCTTCATAGTGAGTTCTTGTTTTCATGGCTAAATTAGGTTTTATTGATTTATTTTGTTTTTCTTTGTCTCTTAACCAACACATGCACACACGCCTTTTGGCTAAACAAAGTTGACAAAACAAATAACACTGATGTAACATACTGTAAAGGAACTAACGTCAGACTTAAGTGAAGTAATAGCTTCGGTTTGATGCCTGCTGTAATCACCCACAGCTCAAGACATGTATTCAAATGTTTTGTTTTGTCCGACCAACAGTCCAAAAAGATATTCAGTTTACTATCATATATGACACAGAAAAGCAGCAAATCTGCGTATAGGAACAGCTGAAAGTGGAGATTTTCTGCTTGAAAAAATGTAAATATAATGAATTACTAATCATTTAAACTATATTTCTTAAATGGCATTTTGCATTATTTTAAACCAGGTGTTAATTGAGATTTTTGTGTAAGAAGTGAAGGCTGTGTGATGGCTTCCTTCAACTTGACTCAGTTATCACAAAATGATCCTGCTGGAAGCTGGATTAATCACGATATTGATTCATTAATAAGAAAGATCTTTAGACAGACCTGAAACTGGTAACTCAATGTGAAACCGCAGAAATGAGCAAAAAATGAACAGATTAACACAAAGATCAGAGAGGAAGGAACTTTGAGGTTTGTTTTTGATGATCCTTCGGCTGACTTTAGGAGAGCGTTCCTGTCTGTATTATTACCTGAATCATATTAAACCATCGCACACCGTAAAAAGAGCCACAAAAGGAATCATCTGCTGTTTTCAGCTGCGCACTCGCTTATTTTCTCATCCATTTTTTTCTCTTCTGAGACTGAGGAAAGGAAACCTGCTCACAGGTGCTCAGTGAATCATTCACCCTTGAGGGACAGTCGTCAGATTCAATCAGAAAAGTTCACAAAATAAAGATGAAATGCTGAAACGGCGCACGGCTTCACTCACTTAAATCTTAATTTTCGAAACTTTAAACTGCACTTTTGCAGAAAATACTGTGATTTTTAACGCGGCCTCAGGTGTCTCAGTGTATAGTTAATGTGCTGCTGTTTGGTGTCGTCAGGAAAGATCCTCTGACGCAGTTTGTGGGCAACAATGCAGGAAGTTCGGAACTCCTGTCCCCCCTCCTTTGTTTACTTTTCTCAAACAGCTGGTCTCCAAGCAGCTCTGGAGGGATACACAGTGGTTTCCCCCTCAGACAGACGCTCTCTCTGTGGACATGAGCAGAAATACACAAAATACTCACTGCTGCCAGGCAAACTGTGGACTAATGAAATATTGGGGTTTCTTCATGTGTACAGTACAACGTGTAAAAACAAAGAAAAAGTTGATTTATTCAGACGACAACAGTGTAGTTTCCACCTGTCAGACTCTCTGCATCATGAGTGTTTCTCAGTGAGGAAGAATCTGCTCCTGAAGACCACAAGATGTAATTGAAAGCTGCAAGTAAGGAGGCCTTGAGTTAAATGTCAAGCTGTACCATTTTAGCTGGTATTCAGTATATGATTGGTCCGTGAAGTTGAAATATAGTTAAAAAGGAGTGTTTATTTGTCTTGTTAAACACAATATAAAAAATCTTAAAACTGTTGGAAAAGAGGAGCTGAACAGACGTCAGTGCTGAAGTAGTCAGTCTAACGACAGCTTTTAAATACAGTGATTTACTCCAGTAATTAAAGTTTGTAAGCCTCAGAATTGAAGGTAATGTATTGAAAATAGCTGGAGGAGATTCGTGGTGCCAGAATACTTCTCTGTTATTCTTAAAAGCTTGTAGCTGTGGATCTTTAGAGCATTTGTTTCCATCGATAGTGAGTGAAAAGTCTTGAATCGTCCATTCAGAGTCTGTGTTTCTGCACCACACAGGAGGCTGTATTACAACCAACATTAGTGACATAAAGATAAGAGATATTTAGGATCTTCTTAGTTTTAGACACCAGGAGCTAGAAATCCTTCATTAAAAAGGAAACACACAGACTTTAACATTAGCATGCAGAAGGCAGGAGGTGAAAACATCAATACTCACTCTGATTGTGAGTAGAATAAAAGCTGCTCATGCTATTGACATTTTTAACATCTACTGCGTACAAATGAAGCATTGAAGGAGCTTTATGTAAGAATTTTAATTTAAAGCTTTCAAACTTAACTAGAAAGTCTTGGCATGATGTCAAAGACTAATCTGTTGCAGAGAAATCTCTTGAAGTTAGCATGCTAACCAGTTAGCCTCGGGCCGTCCTGTCTTGTAATACCACTTAGTGCCTCAAGAGGTGATAGAGAGTCACTGTAGCGTCCAGTCTGCCCTCAGTCCAACAACACCAACATGGCTTTCTTGCCATGTTTGGCTCGTGGAGCTGACCCCGCTGTATCCCCGGCTCAGGGCTCCGGAGGTGGGCGCTGACTCATGCCCGACCTTCCTCCCTCTCGCTCCTCTCCCGCTTCACGCCTCCTCTGTCCTCGCCTGATCCCGCCAAGTCTTCTTCGTCCCTTGAGTCAGACACAAACGCTCTCTCTGTGCTCTAAGCCTCAGTCCGGGCGGTCAGCTAATCGGACCGCTAGCTATGTTCAACAAACTGAGCTAACTAGCTAATAGCGGCTACTGTTAGCGGTTACTTTAGCTTAAGTTTGTGGTGGTGCTGCCCCCTATTTGTGTGGAGTATGACTTCAACAGGTGGCCAATTCTTCCATATGGCTCCTTCTAAAAAAAAAAAAAACAAAGTAAAGTGAAAATACTAACATGCAGTGGACTGACAGAGAGAAAAGTCACAAATACAGTGAGGAGAAAGGATGTTCCTATGATGGTTAAATAGCTATTAAATACAAAAAATGTGCTTGAATTATTTAAATTCCTACAGATTTGTACGGTTTACTCTCTTCTTTTCATTGAAATCCTGGGAAATTACTACCAGAGTGTTGCTTTTACACAACCTTTCTAAATGATGCAGCAAATTAACACATCCACCTCTGCTTTAGATTCAAATGAAGTCGCTGTTGTGCAGCTCACTGGAGGATGTGTGGCCTAGTTAGCTGCAATGGAAAAATGTGACCCGACATTAAAACCCACTGATTTAGAAATGAGTGCAGTTTATTAACCTTTCTGACAATGCGCACAGAGCTGCGTTCACTCTCTCTCTCTCTCTCTCTCTCTGTATGTGTTGAGTGTCTGTTAGTGTTTTCATCCAGACAGCCTTCAGTGGCTGCGTGATGTCTGTGTGGCGTTTGGTTTTTCTCTCCCGTTCCTCAAAGTGCCCCTGAAAATGCCCAGACTTGTTACCAACACCAGTGTTTATAGAACTGACTGTGCATTCCTCTTGTCTTGTAAAAGGCTCCTCACACCAGAGCCCATCAGGTCTGGTCTCCTGCTTCGGCAGAGAACATGCTGCGTGATAAATGGTGAACAACTGCAGTGAAAAGGGGGAACATTTAACAAGGTGGAAAATGTTTACCCTGTAAAGGCCGACGCACAGGGACGGAGTTTCTCATCCCTTCAGCATCCTTCACTGCGCTGACAAGGATGTTTATGCACCGAAATGAAGTTTGCGTATTTTATTACATTAACCTGGCGGCCTGTTAATGTTCGCAAGTGTAATGTGCAAGCGATGTTGGATTCATTATGTTAAAAGCAGGTGCAAATTTGTTTTCATGAGCCAGAATTGAAAGGATAAGGACAGTTCAGTTGTCTGTCTGTCAGCTCATGTTGTTTTTCACCGCCTCAGTAATTTGCAGCAAACTGACAGCAACAGTTTCCTGTTAATGATCAACTGTGCGCCTGACCGTGGTTAAATATGCAGGGTCAGAATAAACTGCAGCAGCAACCTGTATTATCAGGTATACGCTAACCCAGAGACGGCCTGACACCGGACAGTTTGCTGCTTTAAAGCTACAGTGTGAGTCCATTTGAAGAGAACTGAGCTTCATTTCTCAAGTATGATACAAGTGTTGAAGTACTTGAGTATTTCTATTTACTTCAGACTTCACTCCACTACCACAGATTTTGTACTTTTTATTCCACTACATTTATTTAATAAGTTACTTTGCAGATTCAGATTAATAATTCAAACATATAATCAACAAATCAATTATTATATCAATAAGACTTTATTTGTCTCCAGGCAGTATGTACGATATGATAAGATAAAACTTTATTGATCCCACACTTAAGGAAATTAAGTCCTTATAGCCAGTAAGTAAAAAAGCTACCACTGTCGTATGTTGCATTGCACTTGAGAAATACTGTTGCACAGGAAGAAACATTGAATTTCAGTCTATGTATATGCACAATATATACAGTTTATAAAAAATACTGTTGCCAATATGAATAATAAATACAGTGTTATTGCACATTTGAGAAAAAATATACTACAAATTAGATATACAGTGATATATGTAAAATTTATATCTAAATAAAGTCATAGCTTCACTCCAGCTGCAACGTGAAAGTGCAATAATATCATATACATTATTCTGAAATGAGCCATTCTGTATAATGAGTACTTTTACTTTTCATAGTTTAAGTATACTTTGATGTGAACACTTTTTGTGTTTTTTTTACTTCTGTAACTTTCACTTGTAACACAGTGTTTCTGCACTGTAGTATTACTACTTTTACTTTAGGAACACCTTGCAGGTTTAAGCTAGTTAGCCCTAGCATGCTAGCTTCTGTGTGGAGCAACACCAGCCTTCAGATGTCTGTCAAATGGAAAATGACCACACAAATGTAACTGTGCCTAAGAGCTGCAGTACCGTTACAGTTAGCGTTTTAGCTTGACTTTGAAGGCTCTGTAAGGTCACGATGCTGTGCTGTTTACATTGTGCTTATGTAAAAGCCTCAGAGGTGCAGAGAAAGAGTTAACATCCTGGCCCCGGCAATGGATTTTTACATGTTGTGTCATGCTCAGGCAGCCAAACCAGTGTTTCCGTACGGTCCCTTCAAATTACAGTGTGCGAACGCAGCGAGATTCACACAAAGGGAACTTCTCTCCCAGAGGCGGGAATAAACCGGGGTTTTAGCAACAGTAACTACAACAAGACAGGCTGAAACTAGTTCAGGGATGTCTGTTTAACTTGGTGCTAACCTCAGAGAAGCTTTCACTTTGACAGAGAGGCAGAGCTGCGACAGGGAGGGAGGAATTTTTACAGCCATATTTTGTGTGAATGAAACTGAATCTGGCGACCGCTCACTCTGCCATCCTGAAATGTGGGTTAATGTCTATTCCTTCTTTTTAATGGAGGAATAAAAGCGCGTACTTGAGTCATTTTTCACTGTGAGCTGGTTTTAATGGCAGGCACATCCACTCATGGCTCATTGTGCAAAAGACATTTTTTGATGATGGAAAATGTGATTATCAGGGATCGGGGACTCGTGGCCTTTTTCCATTTTGTGTGAACTCTTAATTGTGAGGTGCATCTCACAAATGGTGGTGTTTTTCATCACCTTGGGCCTTCTGCTAAGTGAAGGGCGGTTGCTGCATGACAAATCAGCCCTCAGGGTAACTACACTGTGGTGGGGAAGAGAGGAACCTCCCTAACACCTGGAAACATCTGGTTTTGAGGAAACCAATTTGTGAGTTGGCTAGTTTGAGAGGATTTCAGGCGGCAGCTTGTTTGCGTAATTAGTTTATTTCTTTTTTTTTTTTTTTGACTTTTGGGTTGAGGTCACAAATTGGTTGTGAATCAAAATGCCAGTCAGATGTTTACAATCTGCTCTCTGTTACTTCACTCAAAAACAAAAAATTAATTGAGTCTGAATAAAAAATTGAGTTAAATTTAATCACTTGCCTGCGTGCTGAAGAGACCAAACACGTTGTATTTGTTTTCTAATAAATTCAAGGAATCAGAGCTGCAACCATTTTCCAAATGTGCTGCTTTTCAGTTTCTTTTTTCAGTATCTCGCTTCTTCCTCTATTGCGAGCTGACATTTGTCTCCCATGATAACTGCTCTGTCTGTCTTTAAGTGTTGAACCAAAGACCTCATACAGAAGAATCTGTTCTTCCTTCTGGGGCCCTTTAATTACTGGAAAGGTCAACCCAGTTATATACGACTGTAACTGAGTGAATGATCAAAATTTAAATAATTCAATCAAATAAAAAGACTAAATTCTCTTCAAACTGCTTGTTGTGTGTGAAGCACAAGGACGTTGAGTTTATCATGTAAAACAGAGAAATAATTTTAATTCTTCTCCTCCGGAAGCCCCACTTCTTCCTCCCACCTCACCTAAAACCATTTGCTGCGTGCAGACTCTCAGTTTGAATGTCTGTCACACTCTGGCCTGTTTATCAGACGTTGGTGACTAATACCACAGCTAACACCGCCCGCCTGCCTGTGCAGAAAAGGTCTTGCATGTGTGTGTTTCAGCCGTGCGCGTGTGTGTTGGTGTGTCTCTTGCGTGTTTGTTAAGTCGTGCACCTCCTCATCTGAGCTGCGAGCGTCGCTCTGTGGATGCAGAGATGCATTTTCATGTGAGACAAAATGTTCTACGAACGATCACGGCATCGCTCATTAACAGCCTGCCAAAGCCTCTTTTACCTGCCGCTGCTGAGGCAGGTGTGTGTATGTGTGTGTGTGTGTGTGTGTGTGTGTGTGTCGCCGTGAGCTCGCCACCTATTCAGCCATTTACGTGCAACCCCCTGAAGACAGATGACCCGACTGTTTACAGCCTCGTGTGTGTGTCCTCGGCTTCATCTTGTGTCTGCGGCGGGGACTGCTGCCCAATCAGTCAAATTATTGGGCTTAAACTTTTCAAAGTGAAGCATTAGTGAAGGGCTCAGGCAAGCCGAGTTAAATTGGAGCTAACGAACGGTGACCTTCTACTTGTTAGGTGCGCACGCATGCACCTTTTCCCTCCACAGGTGAGCTTTTGTGGCCTGCGGAGCCACTTCCTGGAAACTTGGTTGAGCAGCATTGATGTTGGCAAGTCAGAAAGGTGAGCGGGAATGACGAGGGGGGGGGGAAACAGGGCGGGGGCCGGCAGGATTTGCCTTTGCTGGCGTCAGCACAGAGACCCAGAATAGTGGAAGAAATTCTCCCTGCGGTGGCGACGCAGGACCGATGCCGGGCTGGATGTCACATTATTTGGCGATGTGCTCATGACACACCGAGGAGGCGGAGAGCTCACGTACGCGCCGAGGATATATGTCATCTGCAGAGAAATGCCCCAACAAAACCTGCCTCTGTTAGACGGGGGCTGCTGAGTCTCAGGGGGTCTGTTTTTATGATTGTGGGGAAAATGTGACGTGAGTTAAGCTGCTGCAGTCGGAGGTAAAAAAATAAAATAAAAAAAAAGCTTTGGAAAAACTGCTTAAATTAAAAAAAAAAAGAAGAAGAAGAAGAAGAAGCAAACATCCACCAGCCGGAAACCCTTAAAAGGGTTGTTGTGTGGGGGCGCTTTTCTGTGTGTGTGTGTGTGTGTGTGTGTGTGTGCAGCTGCATGCGTGTGTGTGTTCAGAGCTGGCATTGCTTAATGGTTTGCACACGCAAAGCCCAATGTAGGGGTTGCCAGGGAAACAGAGCAGCATGAGTCTCGGTCTGCAGGTGCTGTTCCTTGTGTCCTACTGCTGGAACCTCCTACGAATGTGGAGGGAGGGGAGCGAGGGCTGCAAAGATGAAAGAGGGCAGAAAAGCAGACTGGGGGGAAAAAGCTCAGGGAAAACCGGTAAGAGAAGAGCTGACACAGAAGTGTAAAAATAAAAATCTGGGAAATTATGATGCTGAAGTGGGATAAAGACTAAAGCCTGGCTGTGGACAAACGGGGTTCAAACATGCACCTCGTTACACTGACCTGATGGCAGCTTAGGACGTTGGTCTCAAGTCAGGAAAGACTAAAAAAAATTAGGAAAGAAAGGAAAATGTGTGTCTTGTGCTGCCTTCAAAGATGGCTGTATCCTCTTACGCACAGAAAAAAAAAGTTTAATAAACTTGGGTGAGCTCATTTTAAGTTCTTCAGATCTGTCTGTATTTCCCTCAAGATGGTTGATTAATCAAAGCTTCGCACAAACGTTTTTCACCACCGTCCTGAAAAACAATTTGAGCCATCCTGAAGTGAACGTAAGCTGTCCCAAAATCCAAATGTTCCTTTGCTTTGTTATCATCAGTATTTGTTAGTCAAAAGTATCAGTATCAGATTACTTTTACCTCCAAACTGTACTCAGCTGAAGGACAGCACTGAGTCCTGCTGTGTTTAGCTGCACAAGCTCTATTAGCTGTATGCTATTAGCTCTGTTAGCTGTCAGCTCTGTTAGCACTCTTAGCTCCACTAGCTGTGTGCTATTAGCTCTGTTAGCTGTCAGCTCCGTTAGCACTCTTAGCTCCACTAGCTGTGTGCTATTAGCTCTATTAGCTGTCAGCTCCGTTAGCACTCTTAGCTCCACTTGCTGCGTGCAATTAGCTCTGTTAGCTGTCAGCTCCGTTAACACTCTTAGCTCCATTAGGTGTGTGCTACTAGCTCTGTTTGCTGTCAGCTCCGCTAACACTCTTAGCCCCATTAGCTGTGTGCTACTAGCTCTGTTAGCTGTCAGCTCTGTTAGCTCTATTAGCTCCATTAGCTGTGTGCTATTAGCTCCATTAACTGTAAGCTCTGTTGTCTCTATTAGCTCTGTTAGTTGTGTGCTATTAGCTGGTAAAAAGGATGCGTCCCCTGTCAGGAGTGAGTTCACTGTCTCCTATCGGATTTCAATGCATCAAATTTTTTTGTAGATCTCTGGCTGAACTATAGTAACAACATGAGAAGACGTGGTCCGTTGTGCTCGGTTCAGTTTGTCATTTGCTAAGTGTTAGTTATGCATACATGCATAAATTTTGTCTATTTTGTCCCTGAGGAAGATCTGCTTGTCCCGAACACATTTTGTATTACTGATGTACAATATTTCGAGACCTGTGATTAATCAATCAGATGATCAAGAGAAAAATAAGCATCTTGAGCTGCACTCCTCCTCTGTGTTTATCAATGAGTGGTGTTTTGCTTTTATTGACTATCCCACCTCAACCAGGTCTAAAAGCTTTTTTGTGATATGTATATATTTTTTATGACCTGCGTTTCCGCTCATTGGATGGGAACACCTCAGTGAAGCTGTGAAGGAACGCTGATGTAAAAGACGTCTGGGTGACAAAAAGCTTAACCTCAACACCTCGATGAAGTCAGAAACGTTACATCTTCCACGCCTGAAGAGGGCTGAGGTCCAACGTCACACTCGAGCTGTCAGAGGAGGTTTAGAGGGAAAAAGAGGAAATCACTCGGAGAGGAGGAGAGGCTGCAACGCCGTTAGTTCAACTGGAGACCCTGGCAGAGAGCGCGGCGGTGAGGTTTGGGGTTTGACGGAGAGAAAACGGGCGGAGGTCGTTCCGTAGCGATGGCTGAATGTGTGTGGATGTCAGTTACGATCTGGTGGGGAAAGCCTCTTTTGAGTGACAAGCCCAGAGGTACATTCATACATTCCTCCACTCCGCCGTGAATCCCCCGCTCTGCTCGTCATCCTTTTTCCAGTCTGGCCTCGTCAGATCATGCATTGATTCATGAGGCCGCTCAGAGGAGCTGCTGACTCCGACTTCCCTTATATATGTGTATGAACGCTCTGCCGTTAGTATTAATGAGAGCACTTTGCTGCAGCAACATAATAGTTCATAATTAAGTCAATGTTGGCGTTTTAATTCTGCTCACGGCATCTGGGACGTTGACCCTGATGTGTTTTCTTCAGTGATTACACACATTATGCTGAATTTAAGATCATAAATTACTTTAAAGTGTCTGCTTATCAGTCTAGTCAGCCTTCGGGAGACCTCGTCCTTGACTCGAAGTGACAGGTCGTCTGCCGCTGTGCTCACCAGATGTTGAGGTGGAGGCGAGGGCAGGTGGGCAGATGGGTGGGAAGGCAGAGGTTAGCTGTGCGGTTTCCTTAAGGTCAGGCCGTGGGCTGTATTTATCAACACTGACACTTGCTGTTTCTCTGCTGCGTGGGACGTCTGCCATCATTGCTGCGGCGCACCGGCCAATCAGAGCACAGCTGTGAGGCTCTCAGTCACATGCATCAGGCGGGGGAATGACTAACTATCAGGCCTCACGGGAACGCTGCGCTTACAGGCGACAAACTGAAGCGACCCCCTCCTCCTCAACACGTTTAAAAGCCCGTCAGAAGACGTGTCAATTTCCTTTGAAACGTTCACACAACAATCCTCTGCTCCGTTTAAGATCATCCCGCCGCCGCGCCTCGCCGCTCCTTTAAAGCATTGACTTTTTTTTTTTTTTTGTCATCCCTCCTAAACACTTAGTGATGTGTGGAGGATGAAGAAGCTCAGAGGGACATTTTAAGAAGGCTGTGCATTTTAGCAGCACAACAAGCAATTTGAAATGATTAGAGAAAATTGCAGCGAGTCTTTTGTGGCGCTCAGCGACGGATATTCTGCTCTGTGTTTGTTAATGCGGCACTGCTGGGACCACAGAAAACCTCATGTCTGCTTTCACTGAAAAAACAAGATGTTTGTGAGTGATCTTTAGAGATGTTGGTGTTTCTTGTCTCTCTGGACAGACCGAGGCTAGCTGTTCTCCCTGCCTCCAGTCTTTATGCTAAGCTAAGCTAGCTGCTAGACTGCAAAGGGCTTCAACTACAGACTAGTGATTATTCTGCAGCGACAGGCCACTCTGTGTATCCCAGCATGGGAGTAAATAAGTAGAAATGTGTAGAAATCTTTGCACTACAAACAAAACTAAAACATGAACCGTCACTAACAGATTTGATTTATTTAGATTTATTGAGCGGTTCAATTGTTTTGTCTATAAAATGTCAGAAAATAGAGAAAAAGAAAAATGTGATTTTGCCCAAAAACTCAAATGTAATCAAAGTACAAACCTGGAACCAGTTAATGTTTGACCATTTTTGCTTGATTAATAACTTAATCAGTAATTGACTTTTGCTTAGTTCTCTGCCAATCGACTAATTGATTAATCAGTTAATATTTTACAAGCAGTCGTACAAGAACTGAAATAAAACACAGCCTAAAATTGGCAGCATTTGAGATTAAATCATGAACTATCGGCTCAAACAATAAACAAATAAGATGTTGATTTTGACCACAGCTTTGGATGCCGGCTTCAGACGAGCTCTCGTCCTGCTCTGCTTTGCAGCGTAGCCTCACTTTCACTTTTGTTCAACGTACACTTGCTGGCTCTTCAGCAGTCCGTCAGCAGAAAGCAGGATGCTGAATAAAGGAGCTGAGAGCTGTAAGTCTCCAGACTGTGGGTGTTTTACAGGAATCAGCAGACCCTTCGCATGTCAGCAAACAAGTTCCCTCTGCAGGGCCTCTTAAAGAGAAAAAAAAAATGGGGCCCCCGCCTCATATCATGAAGGCTGCTCATTCATAAACTCACTCTTTGTTTTGATCCTTTCCTCACTGCTTGTGTAGGCTAGTTGCCATCAGGAAATATGTTGTTTCGTCTGTGCGGTTTGTGTGTTTGTAAGGTATTGACTGAGCGAGGATGCGGAGGAGGAGTTGGTGGAAGTGAGTGTTGTATGCCCTGAAGTGTCTGTCAGTGTCAGGGGGAGGGGACGGGTGGGGTGGGGTGGGGGTAGTTCGTCCTTGGCTGCACAGACTCGGTGGACTCCGTCAGGTCAATGGTGAAAGATTGAAAGCCCCCAAACGGTGTGTGAGTCATCAGGAAGGTTGAGCGGGGTCACCGAGGTCAGGTCAATATTTTAAAGACGCAGTTGATGGCCGACGCTGTGTATAAACACTCAGGCGTGTTTAGAGCGAGGTCACGAGGCTGCAGCGACAGGAGGCAGGCAGGTGTGAGAAGGTGAAGCACCGCAAAGCCAGCTCGTCTCATAGAAATGATGTTTAACTAATCTGCAAAAGCAAATACGCTCTGAAGGAAACATGAAGCTCGATCACATAATCTGACAAGATGCAAGAAGGTCGAGACTGAAGGGATCAGCAAAGTGTGACAAAATATCTGATCTCAATACAGTTTCCTCTCATGATGTAACCGGCATTATTAAACCATTTCATGGTTATGTTTAACCGCTGACTGAGCTCAATTAAGTTGGGGAAAGATTGAGATTTATGGGCTAAATTAACAGACAACAACCCAAGAGTTAACTCACAAGAGGCAACAAAACAGTTTGAACAAACCACAGAAACATGCAACAAAGATGGCAGCAGCAATGATTTAAAGGCACTGAAATTAAAAATGCATGACAAAAATTATTTTACTGACTGGAACTTAACAAAAATCAAATCTACGGTGGATGTGCTGCAGGAGTTTCATCCAGCGCCATCAGACGGGTGGCAAAACTTCGATGACCTTACGACAGATAATTTACAGTGTTACAGCAGATAAGATATGATCAGATTACAATAAATAAATAAACGTTGATAGATTCACTCTAAATTATGACTGAATCATTTGTAATTGGTAACCAATCAAGGTCGAGTTTGCATGAAGTTAAATTGATCAGTAGGATGTTGTTACATCCTGATGCAAAGCACTGAACAAATGTGTTTATGCACATGTGTCTCCATCATCATATTTAATATCTGTTTCATACCGGCCATAATTCCACTCTGTGTGGTGTTAAACAGGCCTCAAAAGTCTGAAACTTGGTGAACCCTGCAGGAACGAAGGGAAACTCCTGCTCCGCTCCCTTCAGCGGGGTCAGGCGGTCACGTCGCGCTTCCCATCAAGCCACAGCGACATGCCGGCCATCGGGTCAGTTGACCGTAGTAATAGCTTTTTTTTTTTTTTTTTTTTTTTTTTTAAATGGAAAAAGCTGCTCAGCCAGGCAGCAGCAGCGCAGTGTTTCTGCGGACGCAGGACAAAGATAAATGCCTCTGAAAAAGCCTGGAGGAGAGGGCGCAAAGCGAAATGAAAAGGGGGCAAAGCAGCAGCCGAGGATGGGGAAGGGGAAGATGGCAGAGCGCCAGAGTTAAGGGTGCGAAAGAGAGCGTGAAAGAGGGGGAGGACGATGCCAGGTGAGGAGAACGATAGGGACAAATGTAAAGAGGGTTAATGGGGAGGCTGTGAAAATATGTGTAAGGAGGAGGAGGAGGAGGAGGAGGAGGAAGGGGTGCCTGCCTGCTGGCAAAGCTTCATCCTCTTGCGTAACATGTGCCATGTCTTCCTTTAGCCGCTGTTGCCATGGGGAGAGATGTTGGGAGGGGGTTTCTGGGCTCCCGCTGCCTCGTGGGTGGGAGAGACTCGGGGGAATTCTGAGCTGCGACGATCCCCGACTTCCCTCCTCTAAGTGAGCTCTCTGGGGGAGCGACGGAGGAGGGAGGAAGGGGTGATTTAAGAATCCTCTGGTCGTATTTTTAGACCTCGCATTTTGGATGATTTCAGTCGAGGCACCG